>AXZN01000054.1:0-327628 GCA_000498155.1 Shiraia sp. slf14
GGGGTGTACGTACAAATTCAGACCCATACCAATGGCATCGCTGGCCACCAAGTAATCATAGTCATTGTCTGGATCATTGAAAAGTCGTGCCTGCTGAGCTCTTGTTTCGGGAGGTAAGCTACCATAAACAATAGCACATTTTTTGCCAGTCCTTCTTTCAATCTCTCGGCGAAGTGCATGAATGCCAATTATAGTGAAGGCAACAATACAATCGCCCTTTTGTAGTCTGTCCAAGTTCCCTTTCAGACTTTTCGGCGCAACCTCGAGTGGCGTCAGACGCTTGTATTCGTGTACTTTGACTTTGTCTCCGACCAGAGCGGCAAGCTCGCGTATCAAAGAGACTGTGCGTGCCTCGCCACAGAGGTGAATTTCCCGTGCTTGGAGACCAAGGAAAGCCTGGGTCCACGCCCATCCCCGCTCACTATGATTGATCATCTGTATCTCGTCTATAACGGCGACATCGAAAGGGTTATTCAGAGGGGCCATCTCGACAGTGCAACTGAACATCTTGGGTTTCTCGCCTTGTAGCCCATCGGGCAAGCGCTGCTCTTCTCCTGTGACCAAAGCACATTTCTTGCCCTTTGCATTCAATCGTGTGTAAACCTCGTGGGCAAGCAAGCGTAGGGGACCCAGGTAGATGCCCTTATCAGCTTCTTCAAGTCGCTTCAAGGCATGGTAAGTTTTGCCTGAATTCGTTGGTCCCACGTGTAGATGTACAGTACGTTGAATCTGTCGCGTAGCAGGGTACCACTCGGCAGGATATCGCAAATTTGCTACTTCCTTCTGATTTTCTAACTCGGCAGAGGTGAAGCGGCCGCCAAAAGTGTGCGCATAGAAGAGATAGCGTAGTCGTTGGCGGAGTTTTGATTTGCCTCGTGCGGCATCTTGTGCGAGTTTATCCAGCTCTGCAGTCCGTTTGCCAACCCACAGGCTGATAGATCGTTCAAATGTAACCCATTCCGAATCGAACTTCTCTTTGCTTAATTGGAGACTCTCTCGAAATTCGGGCTGCTCAACTTCATTCTTGAGTTTCTTGAGTTGCTCTTGTACGATAGTGGCTGTATTTGGGATAGGCGGCTTCTTGGGACCCGCAAAGAAGGCCTTTGTCGGGGGTCTTCTGCTAGAGGAATTGGTTCGACTTCTCGTGGTAGTGGTGGGTTCAATTCGGGGGAGAAGGCGATTAGCTTGTGGTCTTGGGCGAGGTCGCGGTCGAGTAGCTAAGGCACAGAAGAGGCACAGCGAATTTGGCCGCGCAGATATAGGAGGCATACCAATGGCATGAGCAGGTATGGATATGCGCTGGTTCACGTCGTATGTGTCGAGGCGAGGCGGGGTGGGTGGTTCCCAAAAGTCGCCTATGTCATGGTAGGAAAAAGTTGGGCCAAGCCCGTTGGAGCTCCACTCGCGCATGGAACCGCGGTCGCCGCATCGCGTTGCACTGTTAGTTAGTGAACTCCTCCCACCCGAGCTGCAACGAGCTTGTTTACCCACCAAGTTGCGCCTGTTCTTATTTACCTGCACACACAACCGCCCGCGGAACACGTCCGCTCTCTGTCTTCCACCTCGACTTGTCTGCTTTTTGCTCTCTGCGCTCCTCGGCAGCACTGGCTGCCATATACCCCGCCCAGACATGAGTGCGTCAGTGATAGACATTCAGCGAGAGCGTATGCGCCACTTTTCTTTTTCTAGGTTTATGCTTTCCAAAGCCATGGCTGACTTGTTCTGCAGTCATTCTCAGCACTATCCGCTCCACCACCCGCGGTGACGTACGAGCCTCCTCTCCCCCTTCGATTATGCGCTGCTAACAACCTGGCCAGTGGAAGATACTCATTCTGGACGCAGATAGCAAGAAGCTCATAGACAATGTGGTCAAGGAAGATGACATCCTCAATTCAAATATCACGAGTACGCTTTGTCCCTTGCTACTAGATTATACACTCGTCCTGACCACTCGTAGACATTGAGCTGCTCGAGGACCGGAGAGCTACTATTCGGGACATGGACGCCATATACATCCTGACCCCAAAACCTCACATTGTCGACTGTATCATGGCGGAATTCGAACAAAGAAGATACCGGGGATTCTTTCTCATATGGACTACCTGTACGTGGCTGTGACTTGGCTGCATAGGCTTTTTTGGCTGATAATACTGGCAGTACTACCACCACCGCTCAAGGAACGAATAGATCGCTCACAAATGGCGCGCGAACAAATCAGAAGCTTCCGAACTGTCCACCTTGATTACCATCCTCAAGAATCGCACCTCATAACCTTCAAGGATCCCTGGAGCTTCCCAATCCTCTACCATCCTGAATGCAACAATCTTGTAGTTCGACACATGGAAGAGATGGCCGAGAAGGTAAGTGTCATTTCTCACACCGCAATCACCAGCTAATGTCTAGTTATCAGATCACAGGAGTCTGTGTTGCCCTCGGTGAATACCCAGTAATTCGATACTACAGGCCACGAGTACCCACCCACGAGGCGAGTGTTCTCTGCTCGCACCTTGCGCGCTTCGTCCAGGAAAAATTGGACATGTACGCTCAGTATAACCAAAATTTCCCACCCCAGTCAAACCGACCTCGCGGCGCCCTCTATATTACAGACCGATCTATGGATCTCGTGGCGCCATTGGTCCATGAATTCACATACCAGGCAATGGCGTTTGACCTGTTGCCAATTAATGACGTCGACAAAGTCACCTTTCGCACGGTAGTCAACGAAGAAGACCCCAATGCGGAAGAAAAAGATATGGAGATTTCAGACAAAGACAAGATCTGGGTCGAGAATCGGCACCGCCACATGAAAGATACTCTCGACAAATTGATTGGCGACTTCAACAAATTCATTGCAGATAATCCTCAATTCGCCAACCCGGATGCCCAGAGCACACAGGGTATGCAGGGCTTAAACAACATCAAAGACATGCTTGCCGGTCTGCCACAATTTCAAGAAATGAAAGAGGCATATTCGTTGCACCTAACCATGGCTCAAAAATGCATGGAAATTTTCCAGAGGCACAAATTGCCAGATTTAGCCACCGTAGAACAGTGTCTGGCGACGGGCTTGGATGAAGATTACCGCAAGGCTAAAAATATGGCCGATCAGGTTATTCGCACTCTCGATGAGGAAGAAATTACGCCGTCCGATCGACTCCGTTTAATCGTCCTCTATGTTCTATTCAAGGATGGCATATTGCCAGCTGATTTGACAAAGATGCTTCTGCATGCCCAGCTCCCTCCACCTGATGGTAATGTTGTTGCTAATCTAGATCTTCTTGGAGCACGAACATCAAGGCACTTGAAAGAGAAACGAGATCCACTTCCATCACTCTTCCCACCCAAGCCAGCGCCACCCGCAAATCAAGAAGATTACAGCCTCTCGAGGTTCAATCCAGCATTGCAAGATATGTTGGAAGAGCATGTCCGCGGCACATTGTCGCAAGATATATTTCCATACACCAAGATGTCGCCAGATGACCCAAGCATGATGCAAGATAACGCTCCTGCGGCATCTCTACGTTCTGCGAAACCTACGTGGGCAAAGACCAGGCTTACTAGTGTGGAGCCGCGACAGCGTGTCATCGTGTTTATGGCTGGTGGCGCAACCTATTCAGAATCGCGCGCTTGCTATGACATCTCCAATAAAACATCCAGAGATGTTTTCCTCGTCACTTCGCATATGGTCAAGCCGCAATTGTTCCTTCGACAGGTCGGTGATCTAAATCAAAATCGTCGCAATTTGCGTCTCCCGATCGATGGACCGCAGCCAAAGGCACCAGCGCATTTGTTTGAGAAACCAGAACCACCAAAGCCTGCACCACCACCAGCAGGTGCAAAGCCCATGCCCACAGGTCTACCATCAGCTCCCAAGGTATCCACAGCCCCCAGGCCTAGTGGACATAAGCCCCCTACAGCACAAATGGGCTCCATCAACCTCAACGCGCCGCCGCCGGCATCGAGCAGTGGGAAACATAAAGACGAAAAGGAGAAAGACAAGAAAAAGAAGAAGTTGCATCTATTTAGCTCGAAACATTGATTGGGCTAACAGATTTGTAGAATTGTTCATACAATTCTTGCATTGTTTCGTTTTGCGCCTGGCGATGGCAATTGAATTACACATGTTGCATGGCAAGGCGTTCATTGGCGCATAAACATGCTTTGATATACCCCACTGGTTGGGCAAAGTGTTGAGGCAGTATTATTTAGGATAGACCGGAGCCTCTCAAGGTTTGCATTCAGCTATTTGCACTTATGCTATGAACCTTCCTTCCTACCATCAGTGAATGTGTAATGTGACTAACTCGCCACTCAGTCCTCCAGATCTACTCCTACTCTTCAGCTCTTACTGAGACCACTAGCCACACCCATGCTAATAAGCCAATTTGGTAGAGTAGTCCTTGGGGCTAACGGCCTTGCCCTTGCCCTTGGACGCAGCCCTGTAGACCACCTCCACAATATCGATCAAGTCCTGTTTCTTGGCAATCTCGAAATTGATCTTATTGTTGTTGCCCGTACCGCAGTCCACCAGAATGTGCTTATTACGGTAGAAGAACATCACGGTGCACGGGTCGTACAGTTCGTACATGACGTTGAAATCGGGGATCTCCTTGTTGTCCGCCAGGTAGATGACGCCGAAGTTCTTAATCCGAGGCGCAATCTTCGCGAGCAGGGAATCCATCTTTTGACACTCTGCGGAATCCACGGTGCCGAAGCGGATGATCACGACGCGATCGGACTCGGACATCTGTTGGGGGTCTGGTTAGTATGGATTTCAACGTGAGGGCGCGTTGGAGGAGTTGGAGTACTTACGATGGCTTGATCGACGTGCCAGGCGGACATCAATTGGGGACAGAAGATGGAGCCCATCTTGGTGGCGCTTCGGGTGGTATTGGAGTGTGGGGAGAAGAGTGTAGGAAGGAAGGAGGAGAAAGAGCAGGTGAGGAGTCAGCTTTATGGGCGGGGTCGACGTCGAAGTAGTGAAATTCGGCTGCTCTCGCTTTCACTATTAGAAAAGACGGCTGGCAGACAGCTCACCGGTGGCCCGTGTGAGAGAGCTGGCGGCAAGGTACGTTTGCTGGTTGTATTGGGAAGGCAGGTCAAATCTCTCTACTATAATTCATACTGACATTCAATGCGAAAGGAACTACTTGGAAATCAGACCCAGAACGCTATGACATGGTATCTCCGGATTGTAAACGCCACTTCCCAACCCTCAGTCTCTTACTGGACCAGCGTAGTACTCGCTGACCTGCCTCTCAGGCGCGTAATACTCCGTTGAGCCCCCAGCTTTCCTAATACGCTCCTGCTCCTGGATGGCCGCTAGATACTCTTGCTCGTACGGAGGTAGCTCGCGCTTTTGAATGATATCGAGTATTTGGTTTGTGCGTGCGTCCGTAGAAGGACCCGCATGATTTACTGGTTGCGTAGGTCTACGCGGCTGGATCCAACGACCGGTGACAGGGTCTCGACCTGCTGTTATCCGCGCCTCAGCGAGATAGTCTCTTGAGCCGCGTGGCGAAGCTTCTTGCGGTGGAATTGAAGGCTGAGCATTTGAACACCCTGTGGAGTTTGGTTGTGTTGTGTTGACAGTGGTGGGTTTGTTGGTTGAATTGAGAATTGGATGGTATGAATCAAGGTAAGGATTGTTCCTTTTGGAAGAGGAGCCTTTGAGCTTTGAGAAGAAGGAAGGCATTTCGTGTGATGTGTGGATAATCTTTCATGTGTAGGTATTCAAAAAGAACGATTCGGTGGACTCGAATTACCACCCACAGCACGCGTTGTTACAAGCTGCTCTTCCGGTTGCTGCCTTGTTGCTGAGTACCTCTAGAGCACTTCAAGAAGTAGTTGCAATGTCATCAAACAAATTGAAATTTCAAATTCTGGTAGCTCAAGTCATGCTCTTCATTGCGCTTCTCTCGGTCTGTTGGGGGACGTGTCACGAATATCATGGAAAAAGAACAGGCCTGGACGATCCTTTACGGGAAATGCAAGAACTTATACCCATGCTATAGAAGAGGCGAGGCTGCGGAAGTCTACATGATTTTCACAGGCTAAAGTGTAAGGCAGCCAGCGCTAGCGCTGAGAGAATACGAGGATGGTTGTATCAATTCCGGCTAGTCTACGATCATACGACGACTGTGCCATATTGTAGCATATGCGTACCTAATAGGTTGTCTCGTACTCCGCTACCTTATCTAGGCCTGAGTTTGTACTTGAATCTCATCTTATTGGGATGAGAGACAATGCGATCTTTCAAAGCTGTTGTGCGCATAAATGTGAACATGACCATCGCATTGTATTCAAGTCGCATTAAACCTGCAGTATCATCACCAAACTAACCCCGATTCTCTTATTACTCAGCCTGGGATGTAGCATTGTCGAAAGCGATCTGATGTGCTTTGCTATATGATGGTAGTCCTGCCCGTGAACCTGTCTTGTTGCCCATACAAATCATGTATCAAATTCGACAATATGAAGAATATAAAATAGATTGATTTTCAATAAATAGAATTTTCCAGAAAAGCTAATCTTGAGTTTCCCAATCAACGCATTAACATATGATGCCCATATTGAAGCCATCAGTTGGAAGCCTTGCGTTCCAGGTACGCGGTCAGCTTTCCCTTTGGAGTGCCTATACGAAAAGCCCAAGCATAGCGATCCATAAACTTGGCAATCTTTTCATCCATTTCCTGCATTATGGCTCCCTTTTGTTGGTCTATGGAGAGTTGACTGGTCATCAAAATCTCCTTCTTTTCGACCTCGCCAACTGTGTGCCCAAAGTCCATGTCATCCAACACAATCTTGAACTCCTCATCTGCGACCCAAGTTTTTCGCGTGGTGGTGAATTCGGCTATGCTCTGGAGCCCAAAGCAGTCTTTCGCTGAAGATTGAAAGCCGGTGATTTCCTCTACAAGTTTCGATATACTATGGACATCATTGAGTTCTTCAAATCTGGAGTTGGTGTAGTTGCCGCCTTGCTTCACTTTAGCCTCCCACTCGCCGTTTCGTTGTCTAATCCAGAGGCCCGAGGACGAAAGCAGTCCTTGCCGGTCGTAGTAGATGTCATGTATAATTTTTTGGCCGAGGGGTCGGAGGCTTCGAAATCCAGGATTGCCACAATTTGCGGTCAATTCGTGGACAGCAAGGGATTGGAACTTCCGCTCCACTTCCAAGACGCAGGTGGCAATTTTGCTCATCTTTGTGGCGGCCGTTGCTTGCTGTTGACCTGCAGGATTATTAGGTGTGCTTTGATCGAGAGAGGAAATAATGTACAGGTTGATATCGAGATGTTCAATTTATAATTTGTATTCTTTATCGAACAATGCCCCTTGTTGGGCAATGCTCGTTGGTTGGACAATGCTCCTTGCCTTGTACGCGAAGGAAATGAAAGTCCGAGGGTATATATTTATATATAAAGCCAGCAAGATTTTCAGAGACAGTGAAAGAAGTGGAGGCAGCAAGGGTTCAAGGCAGCCATGGCAGGCTGCATATGTCGCGCTGATTCCCAATCTTTTCACTAATCTATCTCTACTCCAACCATCGAGGCAGCCAGTTTCGTTGCCTATTTTGAGGCGTGATGGGGATTTCTTATTCAGGCTTCAATTCTCATGGACGTCAATCTTCCACCGGACGATCCAAATTTGAACTAATCCCCTATCAATGGCTTAGTCTTGAGACCCGGCTATCACAGAAGCCCTTATTTTTGTTCCTTCCAATAGCTTAACAAGTTTTCCGTATGATACGTCCGTCTTACCATTCGTGTCTGCCTTGATTGGTGTCGATTTCGGATTCCACCGTCGTTGTAAGTCGTACCTTTAGTAGTATCCCTCTTTGTTCATACATGGTAACAATCGTAGGGCTCAATACTTCGCACTCTTGATAGTGTTTAGAGAATAATCTTTCATCATCTGCCTATTTGCCCACAAATTTTCTAGTCAAGTACCTATGCTGGGCAGCCTTTTTTTTTTACAGTCAAAGAAAAGCACGTGTGAGGGCGTGCCAAGCTATTCTTGTCAAATGCAGAAATAGGAAGATGATGTTAAGCTTACTAGAACCTCAATAGGAGCAGCTTGATCACAACTACGTGGAACTCATCAATCAAAATCAAACTTTGACCTTTGCGATCTTCTGCGTTAATTCAGGTTTTCAACAGGCCTGCTAGTGCTTCCACAGGCACCAAATCGCCATTTTTACGGCGTTGGCGATATCAAGACCAGTGTCTGGCTGCAACACAACTTCTAGCAAAAGGCCACCAATCGACAAATGCGTGAAACCACACTTTTCGGAAAGCAACTTGCATAATGTACCTTCGCCTGAGCCTGGAGCCCCTTCATACTGTCAGCGCATGCATGCACAATACGTGGGATATCTACCAATGACAAAAAGGGTTGAAAATGAGTCCGTATCCATGACAAGACTGGGATCAGCAAGCGATGGTGATAAGACGATCCTGTTTAGAAAACTTGGAGGGCAGGCAAGGAAAGTGGACTATTATAGCAGAATTTATCCAACTTGCTTAGAAAGTTTTAGTTGATTAGCTATGCTACAATCATATTTGTGGTCTCACAGATCATACAAACTGCAGCAAGCTGCTTGCTGTGTCTAATCCAATTGATTTTTTTCGCGAGAAATCAGCTCTGGATTTACTAAATTGTGACACATAATCAAAGAAGTGTCACCAGGCTTGTTTGCAAGAAGCACAGAAAATGGTATAAGTCATGCTTCTTGTCCCAACCTAAAGTGTGCCGCTTCTTCAACGCTGAAGCACCAATCTCTAACACCATGAATCAAATCACTTATTTGATGTCATTTTTTGTTGTTGTTGTTGTTGTTGTTGCACTGATTAAGGTATTGCAATCCAAAGGTCGACAATTTCCGCTCGCAGTGAATCATCATTTCACGCGACGCTGCAACAAAACGTGTGGCTTCTGCTTCCACACTGCTACAATATCGTACATGGAATCGCCCGAAACCGCCAAAAGAGGACTGCATCTTTTGAAGAAAGCCGGAATGCGGAAGATCAATTTCGCTGGGGGCGAGCCGTTTCTGCATACCAAGTTTCTCGGTGAAATGATTGATTTTTGCAAAGTTGCTTTACGCCTTGAGTCAGTATCGATAGTAACCAACGGTAGTCTCGTCAAAGAAGCTTTTCTGAAGAAGCATGGCAGGAACATCGACATCCTGGCTGGTTCCTGCGATTCTTTCGACGAAGAAACGAACATCAAGATTGGGCGAGGCTCGGGCAATTAAGTCCCGCAGTTGTACAGGATTGGATCCTGATGTAAGCAGTACGGGATAAAGTTCAAAATCAACACCGTTGTTTGCCGACTGAACCACGAAGAAGATATGAACAAGCATATCGCAGCACTCCAGCCGTTTCGCTGGAAATGCTTTCAGGTACTCATGGTGGCTGGCGAGAATGACTCCGCTGAAACTCTTCGGGACGCTCGAAAATTCACAATCACGGACCAGGAATACGATGCTTTCTGCGAAAGACACAGCGGACAAAGCGCCCTGGTTCCCGAACCGAACCACCTAATGGCGAAATCTTATCTTATATTGGATGAGTACATGAGATTTTTGGACCGCAACGGCCGGAAGCCATCAGAGCCAATACTTTCAGTTGGTGTAGGAAAAGCTCTGAGCAGCGTCTTCTGGGATGAAAAGGCCTTTTTAGATAGGGGAGGTGTGTATGATTGGAGTCGGCAGGACGGCTCGCAGAGCATCGAGATGGATCAACTTCAGTGGTGAACCACTCGTGTTAAGATGAACGCGACCTGAAGGAGCCCAGAGAGTTTCTCCTATCGGACTTGGAATTTGGGTCATCATTTCACAAAGTCATGGTGAGGGATGCTTCAATTATGTATGGGGAGGATCTTGTAGACTTCAATTTCACGTGGGTCCGACAAGTTACGCATTTGGTTCCTGTATGACAGCATTGAGACACGAAATGGGATGGACAGTATTTTTTGTTTTCATTCTTGTTTCTTTTGAAGTTTTCAGTTACTTTCACAGCAATGCCCCAGAGACACGTTGTTTCCAATTTAGCCGGAGGCCCAGGGCCTATCGTGTCCGATGCCCGACACATCACTACTCATTCTTTAATAAGTTGAGCAGCGTTCTGGACCCCTTTGGAAACTGCAAAATGTCGATCTTGATTGCTTCTTCATGCAGGGCCATTTTTGCAGTGTCGGAAGATGTACCGACAGTTATAGCCTTAACCATTGGAGCAATTGCATTGCTAAACTCTCGCAATATGTCACCTTGTGAATGATCCAGATATTTGGTGAACTCGTGGAAAGTGTCAAATGTCGGACTTAATATCCTAGTATCAATTAGTGTATGGCACTGAAAACGTTTTGCTATGACTTGCATGTTATCTGATATGCCTATGTCTAGCTGTCCGAATGAACCGTGATCATGGATTAACCCGAGAATGCCTTCCCCAAATTTCTGCTCAAGAACATGTAAACGTTGACCAAGCCTGCGGATTGAAGTCAATTTTTGTCTATATGTTTTGTACTCCGTTGAACTCTCTCGAAGGCTAGGAAACAACTCTTTCATCATCTTGTCTGTGACATGGGCTACAGTTTTATTCTTGGGATTACCGGGCCCATGTCCAGATGATCCAAAAGATCTTGGATCTATCATGATGATTTCATTTTCGAAATGAGTTGCAGGACCTCCGCAATCCTTGTAGAATTCAAGAATATGGTGTCTTCGAAGCAGCTGGGAGCACGAAAGCACTCTCTCCAATCCTTCAATCACATCAAAACGTTGCCTTTTCGATATTTTGCCTCTCAAGCATTTCGTAAGGTCTTCGTCTCTGGGCTTTGAAGATTTTAGAATCTCTGTTACCGCAGCTATAATATTGGGGCTTCCGATGTAAGCTGATATCTTGAGAAGAACTTCTCCTTTCTCCTTTTCGATTTTAAGCACCGTGTCTTGTGCGGCAGCCGAGAGATAGGTCTCATGTGGGAGGGGATGCCCAATTTGTTGACACTTCTTATATTCCTCGGTTAAGTATCGTTGAAACGTCTTGTCCTTCAGCCGGAGAGATTTGGGTTCGAGTTGATTCGTTGGTTCCGGCAGTTCATAGACGTGTGTAAACTTTCGCTTTACAGCCGTGTGCCCAAGGTAGTGCGAATAATCAATAGTACCAGAAATTGAATTGCCTGGCTTATCTTTCTCAAGTTGGGCACACTGGAAATGACCAGAATTTGTCCTTATGATAGGTGGCTCTGAATCAGGTTCTAGAGTGCGACTAACTTCTGTTACTTTCGACTTTTCCTTCTCAAAGATTTGTGTAGCTGGAGGATGTGAAGCTTGCGCATTTATCATGAGTGCGGATTCGCCATTCCCTTTCTCACGGAGGATTGCTTTCGCGATTGAGGATAAATCTGAAAAGTCGAAAGAATTTTCCGCTCGTAGTTCAGGTTGGAATATGGCATATTCCTTCTGAGTAAAAATGCTATAATGAATTATTTAGCTCTAATTGATTTTAGCCTGAAGTTTACTTACCCGAGACAAGTCATTACTCTCAGAACCACAGGTATGTTGCCATCGCAGTCAAAAAAGACTGCAGCGACCAATGCATTTACTGTTTTGGCAAGAACAATAGCTGGTTTTCCTTCTTGTCTCACGTTATATTTGATACACGAGTCAAGGCCAGTGTGCTCAGCTACTGCTGCACGCTGTTTGTTGTTACTCAAGTTACACTGGAGTTTGGATGTGTGACCTTGTATTCATCAGTCCTGATTCTCCAACGACATGCGAAAGTACCTCTGGATGCATCTTCATCTGCCTCATATACCAGATAGGCTATCATGAGTTCACTCAGCTTAGCGCCGACTTGCGCTAATCTCCTGTTTCCTTCTGAATCATCCTTCACAGCGCCAGCTGCTGTAAGGGCTTGGAAGAGTAATCTGCGCTTGGATCTAAATTTATATTCAATGATCAACTCGGCTGTTTGTGCGTTACATTCAGTCGCCATTCGCCTTTCGTCTAATGATTGTCTTTGCGTGGGATAGTATCTGTATGTGTAAATTAGAATAGTGGGGCTTCATACATGGAGAAGAGTATGCGCCCGTTCGTAAGTATTACCGAAAATTGGGTCTTGGTGAATTTCACTGTCAGGTTTAATACTTACGCTTAGTTAGTATGCACTAGATAGGTATTCAACTCATCGACCCAATGGGGGTGGATGGCTAACACTGTGGTACAGAGTGTAGATCGTAACCATTTTGCACTTTCTCATATCGATGTGGGCTCGTGGCCTTGCTTGTCCATGCTGCGGGGTACTTCTGTATCAGGTTGAGTAACACTTGTGTTCTAAAAGCAAAGCTGGTGGTAGCGAATAACATGTCTTCCTCGCTCCCCTAAATCACTTATTGCTCCACTTCGACATTCTAACAACTCATACCAATGCCGTACACACTAGAGCCTATTGAGGCATTGCCTTTGGTGGTGTTGTAAATGCCCGATTTAGATATAATATTTAGGGATTGGAGAAAAGAATAACTAGTAGAGTATTGACTAAATTGTCCATGCAGTAGAAATGCACAAAATACGAGTTGCTCTAAAGTAATGTAAAGAAGCGATTGATTTCTAGCAGCGAAACTTAGGCAAATGTACTAATTCGAAAATTATTCGATTAAGGTCATTTGCACTGTGTGATATACGTCCTCGGGCTGTTAACGTGTGGACAGGGCATCATGAGGTTACACTACTTCGTACACGAATCAAGTCGATCAGCTACATTGCATACTATAGAATGTGCAGATCCCCAGTGGACAATGTTTACATACTGCTCGCACAATTATTTACTGGTTTTGGCCAGCTACCTCCCGCACAAATGGCCATCACACAACCACCCGAAATTGATGATCACATCGCTGCGCTTACCTACCAATTGGCCGAAATCCAGATTTATGGCGAAAACGAGAAGGGAAAAAATCCTATAGGATGCCCGTCAGACACCAAGCTAGCAAACGACGAATCCGAGGCAGAAATTCAGACATATATCGAGTATTTGAACGATCTCAAGCTTGCTATAAGCATTGCCAATGCGGTAGCAACAGATTCTGACGTAATTTCTGAACTGATTGAGCATGAGAGAATAACACAATGGGACCACGAATACGCCGCTCGAATAGACGACAGAAGCATTCACTCAAACCAATCAGAAATCAAACAACATCTATCGCTTTGCGACTTTGTCTCCAACGTGCTTGCTGACGATGTCAACGATGAGAACTGTGCTGGGCCTTCCATGACCTATGCCGAGCGACAGGCAAAGGCACTCGACAAGCTCCAAGAGCAATGCCAATGTTGTGTCTGCTTCGAATCATTTCAAGCCACCTCTGTACCGCCCCTTCCGTGTGGAGATCGTTACTGCGCCAACTGCCTCAGAACACTCTTCCAGAATGCCAGCAGGGATGAAACCCTTTTTCCACCGCGTTGCTGCCGTCTCCAAATTCCACTCGAAAACATCGAGCACGAGCTTTCTCGTGAAGAAATCCGATTCTTCCTCAATGCTGAAGTTGAGTTTTCCACTGAAAATCGAGTTTACTGCAGTAATACGGAATGTGCACAGTTTGTACATCCTCAAAATATCCAGGACGAAAGAGCATTATGCCCAGTATGTGGCACTGATACCTGTACGGCGTGCAAAGCAAGATACCACGGAAGAAGCGAATGCTTAGAGGACCCGGAGTTAGAAGCTACTATGGCCCTGGCTGAGGAGCAAGGCTGGCAACGATGTTATTCTTGTCGTGCTTTAGTCGAATTGAAGCATGGATGCAACCACATGACGTAGGTCGCCCTCCACCAGTAGCTCAACAGTCTATACTTACTTTTGTGATGTTTAGTTGTAAATGCGGCGGCCAATTCTGCTATATTTGCGGTGTACCATGGAAGCAATGCTCGTGTCTTCAATGGGACGAAGCACGGCTTGTGGTCAGAGCCCAAGAAGTTGTTAATCGCGAAGCCCCGCGAGCAATGCCACGATTTGCAATGGAAAATCTCGTTGAAAACATGCGTGAGGAACTTCGCGACAATCACGAATGCACTCACGGAGGTTGGCTCACCCGTGTTGATGGCTCAATGGGGACAACTTTTCGTTGCGAAATCTGTTCTCATCGACATTCAAATTTCATTCTACAGTGCCCGCGATGCCATCTACATATCTGCGCAACTTGCCGGCGAAACCGTTTAAGGTAGATTTTATGGCCAAAGCAATGGGTCAATTTTATGTTGGACTTGAAATATGGTTGGAATATAGTACAGTTGAGGCAGATAATTGACTGCTTTGGAATGCGTACTACATCCCTTCAAAAAAGCCCTGGTAAATTTACAAGGTACCACAACTTTTCACTGTGGACATGAATCAGGCCTTCCGGGTGCTCTAGACCATCTTATCATGCGTTAATCAAGTCTTCACACGTGTCGAACTTTTCACCGCTTTGATGACGATGATATCTTAATTAGAATTTGAATGCACAGATGGAAGTAAACAATCTATCTAGTTCCGCTTGCACTCCAATCCGTTTCCCTGCAACATTGATGACCCCGAAGCGTGATTTGATTCCAAATTTTCGAATTTGAATGACTCTTCCTGCGGTGGAACGTACGTGCATGCATAGAGTGCAGTGAACTTCGGGCAGGAATGTTTGGGTACCACCTGCAAAGAAAACGGTCTTGCAACCTTTTATCAGTGTTTGTACGTCATTATTAGACAATATCCACATCCAGCTTTCGTCATTCGTTGTACATATACTCGAGCGCGCGTTGCGATAAAGGTCACGAATTCTCGAGCAGAATATTGACTCACCAACAATGGCTATTGAAGATGAACATGGATTTCGGTCCTTACTCTCCAGCTTGCCTGAGTATGTCTTGTATGAGTTTGAGATTCAGTGCTGACTGGTCCAGCTTCTTCAATACAGCAAGCCTCGCTGACGGGACGATAATTTGTGGTGACCACGAGTTTAAGATTCATAAGCTTATACTCTGCACGCAATCCAAATATTTTCTGAAAGCATTCACAGGCAATTGGAAGGTACTTCACCAATCCACATTGAGCCTGCCTATGTTAATTTCCCTTGATTAGGAGTCAGAAGGGGTCATAACACTGAAGGATGATGAACCGAGTGTCGTTGAAGCTATGCTTCAATTCATGTACACTTTCAAGTACGATGTCAACACTAGAGGCACTAAAGGTGACGATAATTCCTCACACATGGTTTTTCATGCGAAGATGTACAGCATTGCAGACAAATATGATGCCTCCGCCTTGAAGTCTGAAGCAAAAGAGAAGTTTGAAATCACAATAAAAGACTGCTGGGACAATGGTGACCTCCCCGATGCGGTTCATCAAGTCTACGACTCGTCCTTACCTTACGACCAAGGCCTTCGGAAAGTTCTTGTTGACACGGCCGATAAGCATATCGATCAACTGTTGCTCAAGCCGAGGTTTTGTGATACTCTCCTGGATACTGTTGGATTTGCTGCTGAGTTGGTACATGCTCTGGCTCGAACGAAGGCGAATGGATATGGACGATACCGCTGTCCGACTTGCGGTAAAACAATAGATATGAAACTCCCTTCGAAAGGCGCCAGTTGCTTTTGCTCACACTGCGGGGATCGTCGTGGAAATTGGTCAGCCTATATCGTTGAATAGAAAGTAATGCAATGCAAAGAAAGAATTGGCACTGAACTCCCTCGCTCAAATCAAGTCCCTAGAAAATAGCGCTGGCATTGCGATATGATGTTGTGATTGATACTTGGCAGTTATTTATATGTACAGGGTGTCTCATTATATATTCCCCTACCATTGCCGTGTGAAATGATACTGTAAAATCGATATTCGCAATAATTGTCGACGTGAAACAATTTCTGCAAAAAAAAAATAAGAGTATAGATTGCCCAACATTTTCCGAAACAACCAGCATTGCTTCGTTTACTCGTTATCTAAAATACAGCAGAGTGAAACTTTGGCACCATTGGTCCAAAACCGCTTATACATGGCAGTAGCCTACCGAGTGGCAGCACTTGAACAATGCCAATCATATGGAATGCAGACGATTAGATGCCAATCGGGAAAGGAGAACGCAGAAGGATAAATCAGTACAAATCAAGCTTTGACTGATAGCAAGGAGAGACTGCCTTAAAAAACCCCAGGTTGTGGATTATCCATGTCATAGAAATATTAGATCACTGTTCCGCGGATACGATAAGACTGTGCTGGCGGCAGTTTACAGCCACATACGTAGTTTGCTCTGCCACAAGCAACGCCACGAATTGACCAATCAATAAGTGGAGCGAGGCCTTCGTAGCGTGTATCACTCCATGACTATCTATGTACGAAGTAAGGTACCCAGAGTATGTCCGAAATTTCGATCGTCAATCTCTTCGAGTACGCCCATTACGAAGAAAACATGAACACTTTTATAGATCCTCACAAATTGAAAGGTGATATCAGCTGATGGAATATCTTGAGACCTCCGCGCAGGCAACCCATGCCCACTAGCAAAAGGGGCACGCAATGCATGACAAGCATCATCCTCCCCCGCGGCATCCTCAACATCAAATCGAGTAATGCTCCCATCAAAAACTTCCCCCTTCAGACTCATACCCTGTCGGACAAGCATCGCCGAAGCCAATCACAACGCCTCAAAAGCCTGATTTAGGCTAGGCGCGATCGTAATACTGGAGAGTGAAAAATGCCGGGTGTACCGGATTCACGAACACGCGAGTGTGGAGACGGTGAAGGGTACGGTATCAGAATTTCTTGTGTGGTTTTACCTGATTGGCTTTGTACCTGGCGCTTGTCCAGGCCTTGTGGGGATAGTCTACTTGGCAGGAACCACCATCCTTCACGGTCCAGTATCTATTCACGGCCTATGGGATTTCTTAATGCAGGAGTGAGCCAGTCGGAGGAAGTCTTTGGGGTCAGGAACGGTTGCGAATACGGATGCCCATGTGAGAGGCCCCGGTTTTACATCCACTGCGTCTAGCACCGTTTTGGCCTAACATGGATGCTTGATGGTCAGAGGATGCCCGCTTTACCAGACCACCGCTATCAGTTCGGCATAAGGATGCAGGACGGGAAAACTTGGATAAACGGTCAAATCTCATTGCTCGTATTGGGAATGGTTTTAAAGGTGGTTCGTCTGTCCCACCAGATTTCTTCTCGACGGATTTACAGACCCTTACACTCCCTTTTAATATCCCATCCCCACTTGCGGTCTTTTGCCCACAGTCGTTGTCGTTGTATACAGGCATACTCCACCATAATCTGTAATCATGTCGTCGTTCAGCATTCGAAATACACTCGCCCTGGGCGCTTTGTCCGCCCTCGCCGCCGCTCAGACTCCTCCTAAGCTCGATGCTCCTTGTGCCGATGTAGTCATCTTCATGGCTCGTGGAAATGATGCGCCTTACCATGATGGCCGCACTTTCCCCTTCGTCGAGGCAACCTGCGGCAAGTTCACTGCCCAGGGTAAGAGCTGTGACTACATGGACATCGAGTTCGACGTCACTCTCGGTGGACCCTACTGCGACCAGGTTGCTGAAGGAGCCCGCAACGGAATCTCCCAGATCACTGCCTTCAACGCCAAGTGCCCTTGCACTCATATCGTGGTCAATGGCTACTCGGAGGGTGCTCATGTTGTTGGCGACGTTTTGGGTGGACCTGGTGGATGCACATTCGTCTCGAATGGCCTTGACAGCAACTCTCAGGCTGGCAAAGCAAGTAAGTCCTGTCGATCTTCGCAAATAATCTGAGAGTGTCCATACTAACTCCAACAAGTCGGCGCCGCTCTTCTTTGGGGTGATGTCATGCATACTGCCAACCAGCCTTACAACGTGCTCGACGGCGCAGACAAACAGTCCAACCCACGCAGCGCAGATGATCTCGCCCGTCTGAACCGCTACTCCTCGGTCCTTCGTGCTTACTGTGCAGCTGGTGACCCAGTTTGTGCTAAGGGCAGCGTTATCGCCGACCACTTGAACTACTTCCAGCTTTACACCGACGAGGCCTCTTCTTGGGTCGTTTCCAAGATCGACAACACTGCACCTCTGTGCGGCGCATCCAGCTCGGCTGTCTCCCCTGCTGCTTCAGCTACTGCTCCTGCTGGCTCCCCTGCGGCATCCGGTGGCTACTCAGGGCCCTCTTATCCTATCGGTGGTGCCAATAACTCTTCTTCTCCTGCTCCATACGCCACACCCTCAAAGGTCGAGTCGGCTCCTGTTGTCCCTTACCCCACCTCCAAGGCAACTCCTTCTCCTTTCCCAGCCCCTCAGGCGTATGATTCGTGCGTCGTTGTCTACGAAGTTGAGTACGTCTACGTATAAACTTGGGAAGAGAAAGCAGGAAGCAAGAAATGAAGAATAGTTCTATGTAGTAATACAGGAAATTATCCAACGCATCCATGCCTTTTACCTCATATTGCTCACTGCGAGATACATGGTCCTAGAACACCGTCATACAACGGTTCGTATATATTGCGTCGTTATCGTGTCCGATTTGTGATGGCTGAAGTTATTGCAACACTTCGAAAAGTATATGTACGATTGCCGAATGATGCATGGACGTAGTTCGATGCACGAAGAGCAATGGGGCATCCCGGCTGCCAGATCATGTATATCATATATGCGAGGGCTAAGCTCAATTCCTCCTAAACTTGGGTGGGATATTCGCTTCCACGATTCCCTTTGCCTCTGCTTGAAGCCATGCCTCTTGTCGAGCCTCCATTTCCTCGTGTTTCTTGAAATGCGCAATATCTTCAGGGTGGTTGAGATCCTCCTCTTTAACATCATCCCCACTGTGATATTTCTCCCAGTGGTGGATCTCGTACTCGTACTCATCATCACCATGATGGCCTGGACCCATGCCGAAATCTGGTAATATGACGTCCTCTGAGGTCTTTTGCAAGTACTCAGCTAATGTGATAGCGCCATCCTTGTTGATATCAAACATGTTGAGGACGGTCTGTACTACCATATCCTTCTTTGTGGGTGAAATATGCGAAGCCGATTCATCGAGCAGTCCGTAGGTGCGTTTAATGTCTTCTGAGGTCCATAACCCGGTGCTATCATAGTCGTGCAGGTTGAAGAAGGTTGTCGGGTCGAAACCAGAGATGTGGTGTTCCTCTACATAACATGTCAGTATGTAGCGCTCATGAATAGTGCAAAGATAAGCCCATACCAGCCATATGCCTGGTAGGCCAGTCGGCATCTGGCGCAACCACGATCTGTGAATGATCTCCTCCGCCATGAGCTGACGCGCCGAAGGCGCATGAAAGCAATAGATATGCGCTGAGAGGGGTTCGAAGTAACCGAGTCATGATTGCTTGAGTATGGAAGCGACGATTGACAAAGTTGTCGTGGTTGCCGGTGTTGATCGCCAGGGGCAAGGTTTCGGGGAATCGTTGCTGCGCTGCGGGCCAATGACGTTCAGGGTCCAACATCATTTATTTGCCATACCTGGCAGGACTTTAAACTCAACACTCCAACATCTTCGCCAAAATGAACGTCTTAGTGCTTTTAAGTCTACTATTCTTTGTTCCACTTATCTTTTGGCTTGTCTTTCTCGCATTATCTTCGTGCATGGGCGATCAATTCCGTGCCAGTGTATCCGGCATCCCAGTCACTTTCAACCCACGAAACGCACGATTTGGCCGCAACTACACGCGTGGCTTTGGTTCTGGAGCGGGAAGTGCGGGCTGGGAGCAGATAGAAATGGAAGATATGCTTGGAGAGGATAGTGAAGAGGATTAAGAAGAGACTGGATTGAGCAAGAGTAAAGTATAATGGTTTCTGCACATAGCAGCCGTAATGCTTGTGGCTTGCTGGCATTGAGCTATAGATGGATACCATATGCTCAAAACTCGAGGTCTTGTTTCTTGGGCATTGCGCTCGCACCCGCCGCTTCTCTTACTGCTTGCTCCTGGGCTTCGGTATCGCCTTCGAGTGGTGGCAGACTGAATTTCGCAATTACGAATTTTCGCCGGCTCAGCGTAAACGCCATATCTTCACCCAGGTCTTCTGCTCCTCCACCTCCTCCCTTCTCATGGAATATTGGCAGTTTGTGTATTGCCAACATACCTTGCGGTCTCTCCTCATCCTTTGTTGTTCCCGCCGATTGTGCAAGCGCCTGCGCATGCGAATAAGGAAACGGCGATAGCTCAAGGACACCATCGGACAAGATCTCCATCCATCGAACAAGGCCAGACATGCGTGGATACAGCGACAGCGGCAGTGTCAAAATGGCCGTTAAACGCGTGGGATACTGCCGCAAGAGTGCCCTCAAAGCGTGTGAAAACTGAAGTATCGCCGTCGGCTGTGAGGAAGATACGGGATAAAATGCAGGCGAGAGGATGGATGGTATGACCAAGCGATGGATAACGTGTGATGGAGTCGAAGCCAATTGTTGCTGAATGTTTTGTATTATGGGAAGAAAGGGGGACGAGTTCGATATTCGAGGTATCGCAATGTAGTTGATGGCAGTGCTCACGGGAAGCGTCAAGCGTCTAGCAAGATCAAATTTATGGCAAAAGACCAAGGTGTCTTCTGCGGTATTGCTTCCCGAACTTGTAGTTCGATTGGGGCTTGGAGATCCTACAGGTACATCATCAGATTGAGTCAAGCAAACTGGTGGAATGTATACACAGGACGCACCTCTACTACTTTCAAACTGTCCCAGCCCTTCATATCTCCATGCGATTTTCATCTTCTCTGCCCTTTCTTTTCCTTCCCTCCGTTTGTCATCCTTGTCTTCACTGATTCCAGGTAGTTCTCTACCCCACACCTCTCCCATGCCCACGACATGTACTTTGTGTCCTTGCACCACTCCCTCTGCAGCATAGAAGCGCAATAAGGCACCAGCATAATCTGTCGTACCGCTTTCTTCTATAAGGATAGATGTGCCCAAAGGCAACCCTGCATGTCCAGCTAGTATGCCATCCAGGGAGGGTGTGCCTGTAGAAGTAGTGGGGCGGCCATCAATGGGAGAAGGTCGAACACCTGGGATAGGAGTGGCTGGAGATTGTGCAGGTGGAGGTGAGAGGGGATTTGGCGCGTCTGGGTCTGTTGGGGCGCGTGTGAGCGCGACGTTCCGCTTTCGAAATGCCATTGTTAATTTGAGGATGGTATTGTGAGGCGTGGGGGGAGAAATTGTGAAGTTTCGCGACGGTTATCGATAAGCGCATTGCACGTCATACTCTACAAGTACCATATGTTTTGTTTCATGAACGATCGAATGCGAATCTCACGATGAATTGTACTGAATGGTGAATTCCATCTTCATAATCAGTTTCGCAATAAGGCTGAAGGCGCTCGTGGAATAACAGTTGGGGCAGGTGTTCATATCGAGTTACATCAGCTTCAGCCCTACCGCGCAATATCTAGGCATGGCATGAGGTCATTCCAAGAACCCATCTCTTTGCACCTAAGGATATGGAAACTTGGGACTTGGATATCATATCTGACGCATGTTATGCAATATGTCTACTATGTAAATCAATGTGACCAAGCTTCGGTGCATAATGATATGATGTAAGTCGCTTTACTGCCCATTTTAATGGTAACACCAGCAAGTATGTCGGCTTGCCGAATGAAGCATGCGGGGTCTGCCCTTGATATCGCCAATGATACGCAAGGGTCTCGTTGTAGGACCCCACACGGATATGAGAGGATACACAGTGAAAACAAGCGGTAGTAATGGCAACCAAATGCAGCTGTATCTATCATTGTGGCGCTGACTAGATTGGTGGTGTTCGCAGGTTGCGTTCAGCCCAGCGCCAGAAGCGGCGTGGGGTTGCACTAAACCAGAAACGGTTCCGGCCAAGGGTCTCTCAACCTTTTCCTGGCACCCTTGAACACGGACTCTCACATCACTGCCAATCTCTCCTTCCACGTCACTCGTTAGACTCTCATACTCTTCTCTACTGGTCGCGCCATAGTGTTCAATACTCCACGGCTTCCTGCTCTCTAATCGACCTTTCTATCTGCATGCGCTTTAATTAGAAGAGGCTCTGTCCCTCGTAATCCATATGGGAAAGTGTACGCAACCGTCTCATCTGGACTGCATATTGCCGACAATACACCCTGAACTAACCAAATCTTGTCTACAGGGAGATATGGTGTTGTCCTGGATGCTGGGTCCTCCGTAAATATTTCCTTCTCCAGACAGCAAAGTTCAAGCTAATTTAATGGTCAGGGGACGCGCGTTCATATATACCGCTGGCTGAACAACCACAAAGCCAAAGAAAAGGCCTCAGAAGCGCAACTACAGAGCCTGCCGGTAATCGAAACGAATAAGAAGTGGACTAAGAAAATACACCCGGGTATGCTAGTGACAAGGACTTCAAGAAGCAAAGGAGACGCATGGCTAACATGAGGTTACCTAGGAATATCGACATTTGGCGAACATCCTCACGATGTCGGCCCCGACCACCTTGACCAACTCCTCAGCCATGCTCTTCAAAAGATACCTACCAAAGACGTCCCGAATACGCCCCTTTTCCTGCTTGCGACAGCGGGCATGCGAATACTTCCACCAAATCAGCGAAAAGAGGTGTTGAAGGAAGTCTGCGACTTTGCACGAAAAACCACCCTTTTCCAATTACCAGACTGCGATCTACATGTTCAGGTCATTCCTGGCGAGACAGAAGGCTTGTATGGATGGATAGCAGCCAACTACCTGCTGGGAGGATTTGACCGACCAAAGGACCACGATCATGGCAAAGGGCATAGCACTTATGGTTTTCTCGATATGGGCGGCGCATCTGCACAGATTGCGTTTGCGCCGAATAAAACGGAAGCAGAAAAGCACGCAAATGATTTGACCAAGTTACGATTACGGGCTATTGATGGAACAACGTTGGAATATCAAGTTTTTGTGACGACATGGTTGGGATTCGGAGCAAACGAAGCACGGTCACGATATGTCAAAGCGCTGTTAGATTCAAGTACATCCAAGGAACTTCCAGACCCATGTTTACCAACAGGACTGAAAATCGAGGTTACTAAAGATGGAAAACTTCTTGACCCAGATCTGGACACTGACGACAAACCAAAGCAAACTGCTGTGGCCCACTTGTTAGGAACTGGTAAATTTCAGGAGTGTCTACGTCAAACATATCCACTTCTCGAGAAAGAGAAGGCGTGTCTGGACGCACCATGTTTGATTAACGGACAACATGTCCCAGCCATAGATTTCGATGTGAACCATTTCGTTGGCGTATCAGAGTATTGGCATACGACACACGAAATCTTCGAGAAGGGACACAAGGATAAAGCCTACGATTTGAAAACATACCAAGAACGTGTGGATGAATTCTGTAGTCAGACTTGGCAGCACATTGAAAACGGCATCGAAAAAGAGAAGTGGGGCAAGAAAGTGGATGAAGACAAGGCAAGAGAGGTCTGTTTCAAAGCATCGTGGATTATCAACATGCTCCACGATGGTATCGGGATCCCGCGCGTTGGTATCGACGATCTCAAAGGTGGCAAGAACACAACCAAGGCTGTCCTCGACAATGCGAAGTCTAAAGGCTTCCTCGATCCATTCCAGGCGGTGAACAAAATCAATGACGTCGAACTCAGCTGGACTCTCGGAAAGATGGTCCTTTATGCGTCCAGCGAAATCCCCATGCCCTCTGACGATGCACTTGCTGTTGGATTCGGCGCCAACGAACCTGGTATACCAAAGGACTTTCAATATCCTGGTGGCACATTCCACCCATATGAGTCAGACAGCAACTGGCACCGCCTCTTCGTCGAGCACCCAAGTCGCATCCCTAGCTTCTTCTTGATGATTTTCATCTTCTGCTTTATCATCGGTATCGTCATTGGCAAGGAGCGAAGAGCTATCGTAAGGAAGTTCGTCATGAAGCCATTCACGCGCCCATATCAGGGTAAGGATCCGCTGCATCGCCGTCGTGGTGCCGAACGAAGTCTCGCTTCCAAACTCTTTGGGTTTGGTCGCTCCGGGCAAGCTTACGAACGCGTTGATGTCGAGGAGGGAGCGGCGAACGAGTTCGAACTCGAAGAAACATATCCGGACAGCGACGACAATGAACTTTCAGATTCGTCAGATGGCTCACGCTTTGGACGAACGAGTGGCTGGGCGACGCCGTCAAAAACAGATTCCACGAAATCTCCAGCATTTCTTCCTGGTGGTCCATCTGATGTAGTGAATCAAGGTACTGGCTTGGGTTTGGGGCCACAGATTGGCTTTGATCGGGGCGGTCTCATCTCAAGGACAGATTCAAGGGAGAGAATAAAGAGCAGGGCAAGCAGCCCTAAACGGCGTACAGTTGTCAAGGGTTCGGACGAATGATTTTATGTTACTGGATGTTTTTACGCAGGCGTACTCGCAAACACTTGTATAGGCATTGGGAAACGGTATTTGGCGTTGTCGATCTGTAACATTAGGGGATGTTGGATGCCATTTTGGCTTTCAGGAGGATGTCTGATGCTGATCAATTTTTTCTTTAGCGCCGTAGATATACCACTGCATACGTATCATGTTATACGTTCACAAATTAGAGCAAGAGTATTTCAAGTCCCGTTATCTCGTCCAAGCAAGTGTTGTCTCTTCAAAATAGCGAAATCTCTTTCACGCCATTGGCAAACAGGTAGAGTTTGTCTAAATCTCTTTGATACCACGTCTTATCACTCCTTCTCTATCAAGTATAAAACATTCTATACCCTTCCTTACATCTAATCTTCCAACAAGAATCTCAAAAACGCCTTTGCAATGTTGACGCCATCGTGATACTGACCGGATCTCTCCAGTGCATCCTTGGCCTGTTCGTCTTCAAAGATGCCCTGCTTATTTCTCGCTTTGACAATGGGGATCATGATGTTTTCTGTGAACTCTGGATGGCCTTGGACGGATATTAATTGGCCTTTCTTGTACATGCCTTGGTTCAGACAGCGGGGGGAGGCGCCGAGCTTTTCTACGCCTGGGGGGTAGGAGAAGACTATGTCTCTGTGCATTTGGTGTATTGCCTAGTATAAATTTAACACATGTCAAATATGAAAGTGATTCTATATTTATACATACCAGTGTGTCTTGCTGGAATATCTCCTTGCCTTTGGCTGTTAATTGTACTGGCATGACTGAGATCTCCCATCCATCATCGCTTCGTCCCACCTTAACTCCCAATGCTCGTCCAAGGATTTGATGGCCAAAGCATACTCCAATTACACGGATTCGATCAGTCTTCAAAAGCTTTTCGGTGAACTCAACTAGCTTCAAGATCCAAGGGTCGTTATCATAAGAATTATGTTCTGTTATATATCAGCCCACTGATAATGAAAAAAGTTCAACAACATACTTGAACCCGAAATCAACACAGCATCCACACTCTCTATGTCAGGATACTCCATCTTATCAACAACATCATATCCTTTCAAAACCAAGTCTTTCTCAGGCGACAACCCCAGATCCTCCGCCGCCTTTTCAATCAACGTCGTAAAGATCCGATCATACCTCCCAAACTTCTCCACCACCTCAGGAAGCGGCGTATCGCACTCCAAGATCGCTATCCGTAACGGCGTCTTCATCTTTTCTAAAAAGTCATGTACAAGTTTAGTCACCCTCTGCCCGCACCGTTTCCAACGACGTTCCGATGCACCACGGCGGCGATTTCGGGAGGTTTAGCCGAAAAGCGCCTAGCTGCTTTCTAATCTGGCAGCTGAGCCTATCGACGTCACATATACGAGGCGTTGTGCTAAAATGCCTCCTGTGCTTACAACACTTTTCGTCCTGTTTCTCTTTCACTTCCACGAAAGGGGTCTTTGGACTTGTTTGTGCAGGGCGTGAAAAGCTCAGCTGTGTGCTAATGCCCAGACGTGCGCGCTCGCGGTCGAGCAGCCGAGGTCGCTCGCAGAGGGCTTCCGAGCGAACGCCGCTTCTGCGCCGAATCACTGAGCGCAATGAGGATGGGTCGGTTGTTGATGATGCGGATGTGTTGGCGGCGGAGGTAGCGCAGCAGGGTGAGGGTGGTGCGCCCCAGTTTCCGGATTTGGGAAAGAGGAGGAGGGGTTCGCATGGGCAGTTGGTGCCGGCTGAGGAGGCGTTGGCGTCGAATGAAGAATATTTGGTGAGATTTCAAGAGAATGGGTTGATTGAAGGTGTTGGTAAGGGGAGGTTTAGATGTGTGTTTGGTGGGATTCTTTTGGGTTACTTCGTAGGTTTAAGTCTTTTTCATGGTCGTCCCAAGATGTTGACATTGATAGATTGCCATGTTCGATTCTACACTCATGGCTTCAAGTCACCCAGTAATCACATCTTACTTCAATGCCTCAAACTCAGCATCATGGCTATCAACAGCCTTCCTTCTGACTTCAACATCGCTTCAACCACTCTTGGGTCGCCTCTCTGATACCTTTGGACGACGGCCTCTGTATCTCGCTGGTCTGGTTTTTCTTACCGCTACTACTGTCTGGTGTGCAGCTGCTCAAAGCATCGGTAGCTTTATTGCAGCGAGAGCATTCTGTGGTCTAGGTGCTGCTGGCGTACTTTCGATGGGTAACATCATGACGAACGACCTGGTCAGCATTGAAGTACGAGGCACATACCAGGCATACATCAACCTCTTCTACGGTGGTGGTTCTGCCTGCGGTGCTGCATTTGGAGGCTTTCTCTGTGATCAGCTGGGCTGGCGAATGACTTTCGCCTTACAAGTGCCTTTCCTCGTAGCGCTTCTTATCAACGGATATTTTTCGACACCCGCAACCCTAGGCCCGAACCTGGCGAAACGATCAGGCTTGGGTATCCGGGATGCAATGAAGGGTTTCGACTTCGCTGGTTCCATCCTTTTGGCAGGTTCTGTTGCATTTCTCATCCTTGGCCTTAATCTTGGAGGCAACGTTTATCCTTGGGACCATCCACTCGTCATCAGCTCTCTCATCATCGCCGTTATTGCTGGTATTATTCTCATTCACGTCGAATCCCGTGCTGAACGTGCCGTAATGCCATTGCCCATGCTTTTCAGCCAGCCTCGCGGCAACATGGTCTTCAACAACTTTTTTGCGCAAGTTGGTATGAATACCATCTTATTCAACGCCCCTCTTTACTTTCAGGCTGTCAAGCTTGAATCTGCCTCTATTTCCGGCTTCAGACTTGCTGGTCCATCAGTTGCTCTGACGGTCTGTGGCGTATCAGCAGGCTTTATCATGACTGCTACTGGGCGTATGAAATGGCTCATTGTAACTGGCTCACTTTCAATGCTGGTCGGGGCAACTTGCCTATCTTCGATGTGGGATGGCATACCATCTTGGCTTGCGACTATATTCCTGGTCCCGTCGAGTGTAGGGCAAGGCTTAAGCTTCCCGGCAACAAGTCTCGCTGTGCTAGCAACTAGCACACAAGAAGACCAAGCTGTTATGGCAAGTACGCTTGTTTTGTGGCGCAGTTTGGGCATGGTGATGGGTGTTAGCGTCAGCAGTCTTATCTTGCAGAATGCCTTGGCTGCGTATCTTGAGCAGTTAGTGACTGGTCACCGAAAAGATGAGGTACGTATTTTACATTATATTGGGTTCATGCAGCAATCAGGATTTCACGGGTCACACTGGGCGGGTTGCCTAGCGCTTCTCGTAAAAGGATTTGGGCAGCGCGTAACTTGTCGCCATTCTTGCTGCTCATCTTGCAACCCACGAATCCAAATAACGCCTCGTATCTCGTAACATTTGCGTAACCGTCACAACCCGAGATGCGTGTAAGAAGCCTCCTTCAAAAGCTGACAAGTCTTGCAGATCATCGAACGCGTACGCAAGTCAGTTCGAAGCATCATTGACCTGGACCCCAAATACCAGTCCCAAGGTTCGTATTTCCCTTCACACTTCGTTGAGGAATCAAAATCCCGCACGAAATCTCGGAGCTATAGGTAATAACAATGCCACAGTCATCGATGCGTATAGTCGCAGTTTGCGAATCGTTTTCATTTCCGCGATCGCCGTTTTCGTAATTGTCAATATATTAGTGTTCGCAATCGACTTGCCGCATTTGAAGAAGAAAAAGCAGGACACGGAGGATGTGGAAGATACGGAGAATGTATCGTGAATGAGTATGGAATGAGGAAAAAGTGTCTTGCTCAGGGAATATGTACTCTAGTCGTGGCGTTCTGTGAGTAAATATCATCGCTAAAAAGGGTCAAAAGGGAAGGAATGTGTATAGTATTTTTTGTCAATAGGAAAGATTGAGCAAGAACTAGAGATTTTCAACTAGTTTCTTGGCGTGAAAGGATGGGAACGCGGATTACTTGAACTCAAATGGATCCTTTAACCGCTTTTTGGAGGGTCCCGAAATCTTGTTTTGTTCATAAATTCGTTTATTGATGATCTGAATCTCATGTGTGTTTGAAGGGAGTTTAGCATCCCGTGGCTGAATTTGCCGAACTACAGCGATGTTTTCGCGCGGATTGGATACAATCACAGGGAGAATTCGCCGTGTTCTTCGTCCAAACAAGTATTTTGGCTCGACCTAAGGGCCGGGCAATGCCGTTCGTTAATTTTATGTTGCCCTGGTAGCTGAAGTAAATGAATTCGTTGTTCATGCGCTCACGACTTCTAAACTGTGACATGGGCTGGCTACGCGAGCCTCTTAAGACCTGAACTGGAATCCGTGTAATTGAATTTATTTCCAAACTAAGGCAGTTTTTTCGCCGAGGACTGTGTCATCGACAGAAAAGATTTACACAGAAGCACATCTGCTCTCTCTAACGTAATCTATAGTTTTTACTACTGAGCTAATTCTTTAGATTACTAGTTATAATCTCATCTTATAAAAATTTGAAGTACCTATTTTGATAAACTTTCTAAACGCATACACTAGCAAACAAAAAGACGGGAATATCTGCCGTAGCAGCCACTTCCGTACTATAAGCTGTGTCGATACTTGGCAGCCTTTTGCATAGCAAGACCCTTGAAACTCTAGGTGCAGTGAAGTACCGACATAAGAGAATGTATCATTGAGGCTCATAATAATTTTAATTCAAAAGTAGACTGCTCAGCCTCTCCTTCACCGGGCAGGGACTTAGGTACACTAATTCTGAGGTAGATATTTGGCGAATCAACTCTTTGCCATGAATCGTCCACGTCAGTGGCCGGTGAAGCGCCACGGCTGACATTCGAGACGAGGCATTCTTCAGCCTTGAACAATGGCACCTCCGACTTCAACTCACGTCGTACGACTCATACAGCCTCGACACGGAAACAATAAAAGATTCGTGCCCCGAAACTGGTTCCAAGAACCAGTTCATCTCCTTCAATATGACTTCCGATCCGGATTCCGAGTCATCGATGCCACTTATTGTGCGCAATTCTAGCACAAGAGTGAGTTTCACGCAACAAGGATCAGTCGACTGGGTTGCGCTGGGTAGAGGCACGCTGGGTCTTACTGTTCAAGGGATCTCTCGCCTTTCACAAGCCGGAATCGAGGCTTTAACAGTTTTCGCAACCCGTGGGATCTTCTTGCAGGTTCGCCTAGGAACATTGGGTCAAAGTCGTATCGAACAGGCGATCAAGAGTGTGCAAACATTCCCTTCGATGAACAAAGCCTTATGGTTTGGCTTTGGGGTCAAGCATATTGTTCGAAATCTATCCGAGACTGCGGAAGGTCTTGCATGCGTTGGTATCTGCTCATGTCTTACTGAGGAATTCAGCACCTCCGTTTCAGCGCAGGTTATAGCTGAGTTGTTTCTGCTGTACAAGCCACCAGAAGATCTTACGCCTGCTCTCGGTCAATGGACAGCGCTTATCAAGGCTTGTCAAGGAGTGGTGTCAACATCTGAATTTGGTCTGACGCTTTCCAAATTGTCGAGCGTGTTTCTATTGGACGGAACCCCAAACATGCTCAGCTGCTCCAAACCCGCAGCGATTGCAAAAGTGCTGAAGGGCTTATTCGATGTGTCCATAGGGTCTACCAAAAGTATTGTTATCGTAGGGGGGCCTGATTGCGCATGGTTTGCTGCTGTAGCCCATTGGTTGTTGGAGCTTTCAGTCGAAATTCTGGACGCGAATGATGACGTACTATACCGACCTGGATTTGTGAAGGATAATTCTCGGGGCGAAATACAAGTCACCTTCTACCTCGAGACTCAGACAATCCCAGCATCAGTTATCACAAGGCAACGCTATTTTGTTCCAAGCGGCAAGAAGTTGATCCACAGAGGAATTGCGGACAGTGACGTTGAAGAATTGTCCATTCTGTCTCATGGCCGAATGCATTGGTCAACATGCTTGGTGGATACTTTTGGCAAACCGATGAAAAGGCTTCTGTCTACGTTGGCTGCAGAGACGGGACTCGCACTGGGCGCGGCGGCTCGCATCTTTGAGCATGTTGCATGCCAAGGATGGCATGATGGCTTTCCCAAAGGTGAGAATTTGACATTTTGTTTATCCTCTCGTCCAATTAATTCTGCATCGTTTGGGCGAGGACTCATGCTCAAAGCCCGAGATTTGCTCCCAGAACTCCGACAGGTACCAAGGCTAATGAACAATTTGGATTCGGGGCTCATTAAAAACACATCTACCGCCATTGACGACTTCACAACTGCAATGTCTTCCATCATCAAAATGTGTGCGTGTAGACTTTGTAAAGAAGACAACGAACCGTCGAACAATTCCACGGATCCTGATAGCGTTTCAGCTCATATTGAGCGCAATCAGTTTTGCTCTTTCATACTAATTCTGACCATCCTCAATTTGGTTCGACTGTCTTCATGTGTTGATGCATCCGAGCAAGCAAATATTTATCCTATGCGTAGTGGCATAGAGAGGATCTATTGGGCATTAGAAAAAGATACAGAAGATGAGTTCCGAAACGAAGACACCCCCATCGACAGGTTGTTGCGGTCATGGCTCGCAGCGCCTGTTCTTGAACAGGTTCTGAGGCTATACAGTGGAAGAAGCGTAGATCAAAAGAGCAGTACGATGGTCAATGCATGTGCAGTAGCCGCTCATGGCATCTGTGTCTACATGAACACATTGACTGAAGTCACAATCAACCCTGAGCGTGCATTGACTGTGAGATTAGCACCTGGGCGTATCCAATGGAGGAGCCACACATACGATGATGCACAAGATCCATATTCTGGATATGGAAGAGGACTCCTGGGCCACCCGTATTCAGCTAAATCAGCTTTTCTGGAAACACGATATGATCATCTCAAAGGCTTGGTTGACTCGGATCTGCAAGCAGATCTATACGTCGAGGAAGTTGTTGATTCTCACAGTGTGACAGTCAGCTGGCTAGTTGGTCATAGGGAAGTTCCGGGCTCTATGACAATAGGTCCGCGATTCATCGGAGAGCAAATATCACTTGCTCGCCCTACAGCACAATGCGAAGAGGCGTGCCGTATGAAATCCTCTCTCAATGGGTTCAGGACTTTAGTCATAGAAGGTGAAGGAACGATCGAGCCTGAGCATCTGAGCATGTCTAACGGTCTGTCTATTGTACGGCCTTTGGGGAATAGTGCTATGGCTGTATGGATGGCATTGGCAGACCGGGGATTGCACTGGGCTTATTTGGATGGAGAAGAGACGATCAAAGTACAGCCTGAGTATATGCTTCAAGGTCGGCAATGCATGTGCTGCTGTGTTATGAAGGCTGATCGTTTCATCCAAATCACAAGTGCTGGAGAAATACCGGTGTATCTCTTAACGGCAATTGATTCAGCTCAGCAGAATAGCGATACGGCGATCCAGTCACTTCAGTGAAGGGCGAGAAGGATATATGGTCGTAGATCAATGAGATGTTCTACCTCCCTCAGCGTGGTTTACGATTGAGACTAAATTTGCATGATCAGACATCGATGCCGCCATGACTTTACGAACGTACTTTAGCTCCATCACAGTTGGCCTATTTTATCACTCAATTAGTACAATGGCCAATCTTTTATGATACCCGTACTTAATTTCTTTCAAAGCTAAATAATGAACGCGACCACAAGAACAACCTATTTGAGTGTGGTTTTCGCATTGAAAAATTGACGAACCCCAGAGTAAAAGATCATTCTGCGTTTTCTTTCTGAGGGGTGATGGTTGCAAAGCTCCTTAACAAGTAGCGTTTCTTTTGCCTGTAACTATGCAAATCTGCTAGGCTACTGAGCTGCAAGATCTGTGTTTGCGCTATCTTGATGGAAGCCATGGTATGGCAGTGGGAGCACACTCACTTCCAGTAGATCTGGCTTGTGCCATGCAATTCGGCGAGTAAGTCTGAAGCTGTCCGTTGGAAACACATTCAAATGACCACCACAGGATTTTTTTGATCAGACGGCGATCCCAATGGACAACGCCACCCAGAGTTCGAAAAGAGTCTTGGCCACTCCATCTTTTGTGTTGAGAACAGGAGACACGATCTACATTGGCACTATTCTGTCTTCCTTCGTAGGTGACTGGCCCGCCCACTGCAACATTGGTCTTTCTCAGCCATTTCTGAAAAGGTAAGATCCAGGCAGAGATCAGTATAGTGGCATTTGTCCCTCGTTGCACAAGAGCGGCCGTACGCATTGTTGCCCCGTGCAGTCTGCGCGTGCATGTGAGGTAGATGGTGAGTCACCAGTACAACCTTGAAATCAAACCGCAAGGCTGATATGGTTTCCTACCTCCAACCACGATCAAGGCAGCTTTCCTGCTAAGTATCCGCTTTCCGCTGCAGCTGTATCTACAGTTCAGAAGAAAGGATAGCTTCCAATGTCGCAGCAAGAATCACCTCGAAGGACGGGACAGTTATCCCCCAGACTCCGGACATACTATTTTGCGTTTGGCAGTAATCTCTCTTTGACTCAAATGGCCAGGCGTTGCCCGAACAGCAAGTTTATCGGACATGTGATCTTGCTTCATCATCGCTGGATGATCAACCAACGGGGCTTTGCAAACATTGTCCCTTCTATGGAAGACTGGGTTGAAGGTCTAGTTTTTGAAATCGATAATGAAGACGAGCGCCGCCTAGATAAGAGCGAAGGCGTAAAGAAGCAGTTGTACATCGAGAGCGATCGTGGCCCCACGGCGCCTTGCTATAGGAAAGAATACAAGACGTTGGAAATCCATCGTGCGCCAAAAAATTTGTATCGGCGTCCAGTTTCATGGCTTGCCGGCAAAGGTTGGGTAGCAAATGTCATTTCACAGGCAGAATCGGAGGGCAGTTCAGGACTACGTCTCCCGAGCGAAATAAGAGACAATGTGTTGGTTTACGCAAGTCCAGATTTTGTCATCGAAGGACAGCCAAGGGAGGAATATATCGCGCGCATCAATAATGGCATTATAGATGCAAGGGCACTGGGCGTTAGACAAGACTATATCGAACGGTTCATGAGGGAAAAGATCCCGCCAAATGGTCAAGCAGTACCAGATTCCGGGCATTACACAATAAAAGAATTTACTGCGGTTGTGTCGAACCCTGTGTACAGCACTACCAGTGCAACACCATTAAACCCTCAAATCCGCTCACGAAACGGCGGTCAACATAGACGTTATAGAGACGGACATCACTTCGCAGAAGAAATGCGATTACCGCACAGCAGAACGAATCACTCCAATAGTATATGGTCATCCAGCACGACCGGCGCAAGATCTCCATCGCAGGCTTCGACTCCGCTTCCACCTCGATCATCCTCACAGACCAGGCTGAGACGATCGCTTAGTCTCCCTCGGCGAAGCCATGAGCGACGGACTTTGTTGTGTAATTGCTCCTTGTTCTCAAGAATTAGTCGTCTTTTCAGAGGCAATTAGAGGCCATTCTATGTTTATCTACAATGTAACTTAGAAGCCAAGTGTCCAACAATCACTGACCCGTAGATCTTAACATGCAATGTGGTCTAAATGACCAGAACAGCCACGAAATGACGCATCATATACATGTGACTCATCTATGTGGATTGATTGCATTTTGTAAATATCTACGTTCTATGCACTTCGAGATGAGGAGTGCTTTTGAACATATATGACCATGAACCACGATCGTGTCCTTCGTAGTTGCATTCTACATAAGATTGTACTGTATAGGGCTGTTTTCACAGTTTCTTAAAACCGAAGGACTTGTCGCGCATTGATGACTTGTTCGTGGTTTCAACTGCTGGAGCATTTCTTGACGTCTTAGAAGTATTTTGCTGTAACCCAGATTCTTTTTTTGACTCTGCCACCCATAGGCCTCATGATTCGGACTAAGATATCCTAACTATTTCCAAATACGAAGAATTTCTGGCACCTTATGTTATAGCTTAGTTACAAGAACAACGATACGTTGTAGAAGCGCAACAATTTCATCGACCACAACAACGCAGTACAATAACTTGAATATTAAGTTGTTACGGCCTGCAACAAGAGAATAGTTGGTTTATGTTAAGTATCTACTGTCATTGCCGTATCTATTTTGTCTTGTAAGGTACTCTGGTAGGGCTAATAATCAGAAAATACGAGCTCCTTCGCAGCTTGGGTGACGTCACTTTTGTGGGTATTTACTCTTTGCCATACTTCGTATAGCCTTATGAATCTTATGTAAGGAAAGCTTACCAAGTACAACGACATCGTCAACAAGCTCATTATGAAGAACAGGTGCAATGTCTCGACTCCTAACATAACGAGTGTTGTATATACTATCAAAAGCAGTAATGACCTCACAACCTCCATTCGCACTTTTTGTGCTTGATGCGAATATCGACACTGGGGTTAGTGCAACTTCGAATGCCCGTCATACAAGCGACTGAGAATTTGTAATACCTCAACAGGAGCCTCAAACTCGCTCATGACTGGGACGCAAACGCAACATGGGACTTGTGGGTTGCGACCGCTGCATACGAAGACATGCCCAAGGCGCCAGGCGAAAGGCAGCCTCCACCGGAAGCAACGAAGCCAGTACTTGAAGACTCTTTCAAATCGCCATGGGTTGGAAAGACTGTTGAGGATTGTGCCAAATGGTTGCAAAGTGCGCCAAATGACCGCGGTGTGGAGCGGGAGTATTTCACTGCGATGAATCGATTTTCTAAGGAGGACGATATTTGTGCTCACGTGTCGTATTCGAAATGAGAATGGCGAGGTCAAGGTTGACTTTTACCCGTTGCCAACTGCAGATATATCAATGTACATGCTTACAAATCGCAACACGAAATTCGACGAGGCAGGGTATTCATATCAAGCTAAAGTGAAACGGGAGGGTAGACCAGATCGAAGTCAAGGAGGCCCGTTTCACTAGGAGAGATTGAAGACAGCATTGAAAGAGCTGTAGGGAGGCACCTCTGCAGCAGGCCACACCAGCATTTCAATAAATAACATGGAGGAATAATAGGGCGTGTTAAGCATCGTGGCAATAGCCACTCGGGTCAACCCGTACATGCAGGGGACCAGCCTGTCTCTACCCTGGTAACGGCCAAGGCGACGGGAATAACCGTCATCTTGGCTACTCTTTTAAGAGGCCCCCGAAGGAGATCATGCGACTCGAGTGAACTCTTTCTGTATAATGTTCGGAGTTGCCTTAATGAAGATATTGTGCTAGGTTTAACAACGGAACAGCTTACTAGAAAGGATAGATAGCGACTGGATCTGGTCACAATTCATGTCTCATCAGTTCGCAAACTCGGTCAATTTCCATGCAAGCAATTAAATATTAACGATGCCTAAGTATAAGGCATACCCTGTGATCTCGTATGCTATACAACCGTCCACTATTTCCCCGCTTCGCTCGCTTTCTGTCGTTTTCCATTTGCCCTCATGGTGTCGGAAAAGAACTAAGTCGGTCTTCCTGGCGGAAGGACATTGTCCAAGCTGGCTGTAACGCCCGAAATGGGGTAAGGAATGCCGGGCTCCCCGTTAGCCTGCTCGCCGTTCCAGTAGCAATATAAATTGTTGTTTTGGGTGCTGCACTGCGAGTTTGGATTCTTGCTCCAGTCAAAGTCGCCGGACGTGTGGAAATAGATCCTGCGTACCAATAATCAGTATACATGGGGGGCTTACTCGGGAGAGGAGGTGGCAGGGGAAGTGGAAGGAGTGAGACTTACGGCTGCTTCGCGTTCTTGTCGTCGCACTGCCAGACTTTGTCCAGGGAGAAGACTTTGGTGAATGGATCGAAGGAGTAAGTGCAGTTCCAATGCTGTTCTACGGGCTTCCCGTCAAAATAATTATTGCATGAGTAACTGACACTTGTGAGCGACCAACCCTCCCAAATGAGCATAGCGACACCGATTCAAGTACTTACACTGTGTTGATGCCTGATCCCGATACGGGTTTGCTATCGTAGGAGAAATAGTTTGTGAACCCTGGCCCACTCAGACCAAACGTAAGCCGCGACAGGGTAACGCTGTTTGGCTGGTTGGCGGAAAAAGCGTTGGTCTGGAAGAGCATTTTACGGAAGTAAAACGTAGGCTTAATGATACTGTCCATAGTGCAGCCGCCATGTACAGGATAAGCAGTTTCTAACGAGTACGCGTCGAGGCTTTTCTTCTCAACTTGGACGCCGTCGATAGCATGCGAGGACGCACGGTCAGTGCAAATAGTAACGATGTCGTCGGATGCTCCAGTAATGCCAGTGCTTGATTCGCAGTTCATGGAAATAGGGATGTTGCCTGACGCTACGATGGCAGAACTGCGTACATTGTGAGCATGCTGGTTAAGCATAGGATTAAGCATCTAGAAGCAGCGCGAATACGTACGGTTTGACATTGGTCGAAGGATTTTCGAGGCAGTACCACAACTCTTCCACCTTCAAGTTAAAATTCGGCGCCGTTCCGGAAAAGGTGACATCGAGCGTGATCTCGTTGAATTTTCCGCCTGTGCAGCGTAGCGGAGATGGTAAGTTGTGGTTGTCAGGGCTCGCATTGAAAGCACACGTTACATTGTGCGATATGGCATTGTTTTCCACAACTAAAGAGAGATACTGCCCTCTGGATATGGGTACATATGGCGGGGTGCCTGGTCTAGGCAAAACTGCTCATAGTAGTACCATCGGTTGCATTGGCCCTTAGTATAATTTTTGAACTCCACTACAGCCGAAAATTAGCGAGCGAACTCTTAAATGGTGTTTTGAACATTGAGAGAAAAGAAGCATACCGTCCGATACGGTCCACTGGTTTTTCCCTACATTAGCGCAAGAAGGTGCCGAGTAGCCGCTAGGAGGAGACGGCTGTGAAGGTGTGAGCGGAACGGGGAGCGTGAGGCTACCGGGGGCCAGATATGAGATGGGTGATGTGCAGTCGGAGCCTGCGCACGAGGTAATGGTCGTTTTTCCTGTAGCCGCGAAGTTGACTCTGATTGCAAAGTTAGTAAATGATTTCTGGGCAGTGAAGACAATACTCATGTCGTATGCTTTCATCGAGAAGATTTAACGTACTTTTCTCCCTCATCTTGACAGGACCAGGATTGACTGAACGAAATCACTTTGTTCCCGTTGGCGCCATCGCTCCATGTCACTTTTATCTGGTCGGTCGTGGCGGAGCTCTGACACTCCTGCTTGCCTGTGGAGCACTCAACTGAACCTCCACCAGAGTTGGTAGCCCGATTGTCAACCCTGAAGGTTGCTTTGCCGCCGGCAACTTTGTAGTTTGTGACTACCCAACTCGGGATCGTGAGGGATTTGTCTGTGCAGCGACCAGAGGGCCATGTTGGCGCGGATGGAATGGTAATTGCGTGTACACTCGACGCCAGGAGCAACCAAAGAGGTGAGAGGATGAAGGTAGCCATGATGCTCTATGAACGGAAATAGTGCGACGAATTCATGATGGACTGCACCTCACTCCCTCTTTATACATCACTTTCAACGAGCTGCCCTTTGTAGACGAGGGGTATAGTACTGGCTCGAGGATGGAACCCAAATCAACTCTACCCAGGTTACAATAATGTTACCCAGAAAAGGAAGGTCTTCGGCGGCGCTGGCAACCAAGTTAGTCTGACACCGACGTATACAGGAATCAAAACTCCACTTTCTTCGCCATTTAGGTAAACCAAGGGAGTATTGCAAGGCCGAATAAATTATTTCATGTCTTGTCGTCCTTTTACACCAATTGTAAATCCTTCCGGATCATGCCGAATCACTCGCATTTAAATTAGGCTATCGGCACTTGCATCTCTCACACCACCAGGTCCTAAACTTATGTAGCTACCTAGGTCAATGAATCCTGTTGGATTCATCCAGGTCACTTAAATTGGGCCCGGAATGGAAGTCCTCTTAGTTTGGCTTACCAGCCAGTTTGTCAGCTAATGCATAGTCCAATTACCAGTCGAAAGAACAGCCGAGCAAAGGGCAAGCGTCCTAGGTGAATTGAGCCGCACTCATGGCAATACATGGTCTGAATTGGGTAGGTCACAGATGCAATCTATGGAAGCACATTAATCCGGCCTTGCGTCGCCCTTAAACGCGACTGCAACCCCAAATAATGCATCAGCTCTCTGAAGCAAGGTCACATGAGATATATTATCTTTGCAGCACGTATTGCAGCACATGATCCGCGTAGCATACTGTATCTACAAAGTTTCTTAGACCTTCATAAACCTTCATAGATGTAAAGGAAGGCTTTTGAAGTGAGACAGGAAGGCGATGGTATGATAGGCAGTCACAGCCGAAAACGACCTCGGGAGTATCAAGAGTTCTAAGTGTAAAGGACCTGAACGCAGTTAGCAGCTAGAAATTAGATATCAGTATATTAATGCAATAACACTATAACAAAGAAGAGTATAGAATATAATACTGTATCCTATATCCCCCCTTGCGCGGTACAGTAGGCTCTCGATTGCAGTCCCTGTTCTTGAGGTCTTGGCGGCGGCCCAGTTCTACGGTAACTAGGTACCTTTCATGTGATGATACCTAGGTAACTTCGTCCCATGTAATTTTTGTAAGTGAACTTCCTCCTCTTCCCATGGATGCGATAAGGTGGCGTTGGGCACAACATTTTGAACGATGACTTCTTAAAAACCGCGGGACTTTGCATTGATGAGTCTTATAATGTACTATGTGGCAACATCTGGCTAGTCAAGAGAATGATTTAAAGAATCAAAATGTACGGCTTTGATTTTTGAACCATATGTCTAAGCCACCTGCAGTCATGAGAACTCGTAATTTACCCACGTTCCAAGAATTTGCTGCACTCGTGAGCATAATGCTTCATCCTTCTTTTCTAATGTCGTATTAACTGTAATATTTGCATATCCTTCAGTTCCAATATACGCCTTGATGCCATCTCCAAGCACTTGCCGAGCGGTCTCCACATTCTCCGTGATATCTTTCAATGTTGTAGGCCCGGTAATCGTCGTAATCGTCAATTCTGGGGTTGAAAGTGCCAATGCTTTTCTGATGGCATAACGAAGACCTAATGCAGAAATGTTCTCCCCAGATGCCTCGACTGCTTGGGCAGCTTCGCAAGCCTGACTGCGAAGGCCTTCTGGCGCAGGATGCCAGTCGCCGAGCTTTCCAACTGGAACACCTTGAGCTCGCAATAGCCCTACAGCGAGGGGACTTGACGCGCAAACTGCTTTAACACCGGCAGATCTGAGCGCAGGAAGTCCTGATGTTTCTAACCGCGTGTTTTGTAATGTTAGTTGTGCCCAGACTTGTACAACGTCTACCGGTCGCCCATATTTTTCCAACACGAGTGATGCGACCCGGGATATAACATCAAGTTTGTACCCTGAGATGCCGACATGTCTCACAAATCCCTCGTCTGCGAGCTGGAAAAGTGCTCCGACAGCTCCTACCGCCTCTTCAAGACTGACAAATTCGACGTCATGACAGAACACCACATCAAGATACGTCGTTCGAAATCGCTCCAACGAGCGGTGAACTGACTGCCTGATCCACTGCTCCGAATAATCGAACTGGTCGGCAGCAATCCTACCGACTTTCGTCATAAGAACGTAATCTTCTCGCGCATATTTCTGCGTAATTCGAGGATGAGCCAGCGCAACGCCAAGAATCTGTTCTGAAGGATCATAGTACGGTGATGTATCAATCGTACGCACTCCTGAGTCGAAAGCCTTCTGTAATATATCGACAGCAGGTGCATCATTGGGATCGTTGACAAGTTGATAGCTGAATCCAGCACCGCCCAGGATGAGAGGACTGAGTTTCAGAGAAGCCTTACTCTCCTTCTCACAAGGTTTCTCCATTGATGATTTGGAATGGCGAGAGTTTGCCATTTTCTCCGGTGGGATTCGACCAAATGTCGGTTTCTTGAGACCCCAATCTTCGAAATAATGTCCAAGAGAAGTTGAATATTTTGAAAGCAGCTGAATATCAAACTATGCTTTGTTACTGCCGTGGGATCAAAGTAATTGTTGTATTGTATCTAGAAAAAGAGGACGTCGTTGCGGCGCTAGAAAGTCTAGTAAAATGATTCGTGGAGGAATTCTCGCCCCTCGTCATGATTGGTACCGCGGCACTTCCCCAAATCGCCTTCCGGGCAACTGATTTGACACTACGGAAACTACAAAGTAATTCACCAATCAAAAAACTGCGGACTCACTTAATGTATATATTCCATGGGTTTCATCCAAGATGGAAAATCGAGTTACGTCTTCATTCGTCCTCTCATTTTCCGAACCAGTAGACACTAAGGCGAAAATCATAAACTGCGCTGCAGCCGAACGCTCGCTCATATCCGTAGGAAAAAGGGTATCTATCATGAAGTCTATGCCCATATATCCCAAGTATATTTTACAATCCGTCTTTTTATCATTATTAGACTTTCGAAGTCGGCGTCTTCACATTCGTTTCCGTAGTGAAACTCTCCAAACTGTCCCTATCATGCCCATATACATCACGCCTTGAGCCACTAGCATCGCTGCGCTCGACCGTGACTTCGATATTTCTTTTGATGCCTCCTTGCACGATATGCTCTTGGCTGCCGGAATCATCCTGCATTGTCTTCTTCATGTTGGCGCTTCCACTATTGCCACTGCGCCATCCACGTTTGTTGTCGGAGAGTCGGATGCCATTGGAGCCTTGTAGAGCTGTGTGTGTCCCGGTCCCGCTCTTGGTGCTCAACATGGTTCCGAGAATGGGGGTGAGCCATTTGCGGAGAAGGGGCGAGATGACAGGTGCGTTGGTGCAGATGACTGCGACAAAGGTTTCGCGTACCGCCCATTGACCGGCTTGTTGGGCGCCTGTGACAGGGTTCTGGTGTGGGAATTTAGCAAAGGGAAATTATATGCAAGATATTTCTGGGGTAAAAACTCACAGTGACGATCAGTACGCCTCGTAAGATACCAGCGACGGTGATGAATATGCCTCCAGAAAAAAGCGTGATCAGACCCATCTTCTTCCATGTCTTGATCTTGACGGACCACAACAGCGGTATTGGGATGCACAAAAGGTACGCATCAGTGGCCACATTTGTGACGAGGACAACAAAGACGTTGATTTTGGATATAGCAGGCTGGCAGAGGTTTCCTGGGTTGGGATTGATTTGCCAATTCTTCGAGAACGGCTGGCAACCCAGGAGAATAGCAAACATCAAAGCTACCCAGGTCACGCCGATGAGTCCAAAGCCAATACGGATGCGCAACTTGTATGATGGTAGACCATCCGTAAGGCGCAGGTAATATGCGCAACATGATGCTTTCAGCGTCCATAAAAGAGTAGAATACACAGTCCAACCAGCGACTTGGGTCTTTGAACCATTGACTCTGCCACTGTGGTTAGTAGGATGTATATACATACATATGCCAATTTTTCGTACCTGAGATTATACTCTTCACTATCAATTGACAGCGCCGCTCTTGCCTCATCCGACATGCCATTGTTCGCTAATCCGTGCCAACGGGCTCCAACCATGTACGCGAGAATAGTCTCGGTAATGTAAAGTAACTGCATTGCGTGATGGTAAGCTACGAGCCCAATGGATAGAATAACACCGGGCGGCCTACCGAAGCGAAAACCATCAAATAATCGTCTAACGACACACTACTCAGCCCTGACATGTTGGTTCGGGCATACATCCGCAGAATGATAATCGCTAATCCGACGCCTAGCAAGATGAAAGGCTCATTCAAGTCCGGCCCCATAGTTGCTATCGGCTGCTGCACTCGCAGTGCCGTCGGATAATGGTTTGGTGGAGAAGTTTCGAAAATGCAAGTGTCCGAGAGTTCGAGGCAGTGTAAGGGAATCTAGGGTAATGTTTGTATTCTCATTTCTCCTATCACAATTACTAACTGCTAGGTGCATTGCCCGCTGAACCTTATGGGTTGAAGGCCGCAATGATTAGCGCGCGTTTGAATCATGAACCTTGATCAGGGGTGTATGGAAATTCCTTTTTTTACCCCGATTCGTATCGCGCCTCCTGTTCCCGTTTAGAACTCCGTAGGATATGCTACTCTCACCACGTGGGAGTTTCTTCTCCTTGTCTACTTTTTTCATACATAGTACTTCACTGACGGTCGTTATCCCTTCATCTCAAATCTCCAGTGCTTTCAAGTGTTTGTGCCTACTGTGCGTATCTGCATACTCATAGAGTCTAGCCTGTTCAGCCGTGTGCCATAGCTCATCTAAGCCTGTTCAAGTAATAATGACCAGGGTCCAAAACCCATACTGGGATCTCGTAAGGTGGCAATCGGAAAGCTGAAAGTAATCCGCAATACGATTCAGTTACAAATGCGTTTCTGGAGAAGCTTATGACGACGCACGTCTGCCCAACGCTATAAGGCATAGTTCTGTGTATGAATATTTCTTTTTCCTGCCCACAACAAAGATCGTCTCCTCCCCCCCTCGGTTACTTCAGTCGAAGTCTTAGCATTAATATATATGCATCATATTCGACTGCGGTTCGGACTCTCCTGCCGTTGGGTCGTTTCACTTTCTCTACTGTATAAATTCTCCTATACTCGGCAGCTTGCCGGCAACCTTTCTAAGTGTTGACTAGCGCACATCTGTTAATCGCCATTTGGGCAAGCTCAGCGAGGCCAGGGTTTGGCTGCCGCTATGCCGCTATGCCGCTATCAAATGACGCCAGGAACCCAAGGAACCCAGGGCTATGGAACCTCAGCCTTGACCCGCGTGTGAGACAGAAGATGAAGCTCGAACAGGTGGCAGAGCACGAAGATCTCGCAAAAGCGGAGAATCCTTCATACTTTCAGGCATAGAGGATACAGAGTTTGAAAGCGCTAGCCTTGGATTGGTGTTTTCATCCCATGAAATGCTTCGTTGCGTGATTAATAAGATGGACTATAATTACTTAGGGTGCTAGGTATGCAGGCATGTTCGGAGCAACGGTTTAGGGATTCAGGGCGATCACGTGCACCGGTAATAGTCCGGCTTGACCTTTGGTTGGCTCCTTTCCGTGCACGGCTATGTCAACAAAAGCATTCAATCGCATTATTCAGACTATGTGGTCAACCTTAATGGGCTTATTCAATTGAGTGCTACAGTTTTAGACTGAGGCACAGATGGTGCACCCATTTGTCCGACATGGACTTGGGTCTTCTTTAACTCGTTTTACTCGTTCATTGGCTTGCTTGCGAAGGTTCACTGGGCTGAACGCACCCAGCGTCTAGCGCTTACCTAGGAACTCGTAACCCCTCATCCTCCATCATTTCTCTCGTAAAATATCCGTTATCAAGCATTGTACTCGCCAAACCTTACGACAGCCCAAAATTTTGTTTGTTTTTCCGATTGGCATTTCACTCTACGCAAAGCTTATCATCTGCAAGGCTGCACATCGACTGGTTTCCTTGCGAGCGAATTATCCCACATACATTCTTATTTTTCAGGCTAATGTAATGCAAGCCAATCTACTGTTCACAAAGAGGACTGGTATCAAGCGCTTCCGCCGACTTAGACACCAGTCCTCAAGCCATACTCGAAGGGGATCATTCCGAAAATGAAGCTGCTGTCTCTGGGGGCCTAACGGCTATCACTAATTTGAGAACCGAACTGAGTCGGTGTTTGAACATCAAAATTTACAACTGTGTCAAACTTGAGAAACCGGCAAATCATACGGGACTGTCTTAGAACATAATACTTTTACGGGATTACTTCACCAGATTTTCCTTAATTCATCTTCAACCGTGGCAAATGTGTGCCAACCATGGATACTGAATGCAATGCGCGAAGTCATTCCAGGCCAGACCATCTGCCGTTACACTCACCTCTCCTAAGGTAGTGGACAACTATACTTGCAGCAAACTTGCAAGCGAATAGGACATCTCAATAGAGACCTTTTTCAAGCTGAATTCAGATGTGGATAGAGACTGCATGAACATCAAGCCAAACACCAAGTACTGCGTTGCTGGCTGTTGGTTTACGTCTTTGATTCACCTCTTCTCATCAAATTTTATGCGTGCTGATAAAAACATGTTAGTCGTTGATCCCCTCGCGCTAGATGGCTGGTGTGGTCCGAATTACAACAACGCGACTTGCAAAGGGATGGAAAAGCAATGCTACAACTCGGAAACTTGGAGGTGCGGAGACACAGAGTAAGCTAACTGTTGAAGACGACAGACTCAATCTATCAGAGCTGATATAAGGCAAAGAGAAGACTGCCGTGAAGGTACATGCTATGAAGGCGCTTGTCATGGAGCAGACGACTATGTCATTGACGGAAAATGCGGATGGCAACACGGCTGATTTAAATGTGGGGGCAAATGGGGATCTTAATGCAATATAGATGGAATCTGTGGTAATGGTGTAGAATTTTGCGGAAAGGGGAAGTGTCAATCTGGAAAATTTGTTTGGCCTCAGAGGGAGTCTCCAGCAGAATGGACGTGGCTTGATGGAAACTCGACCGATGGCACTTGTGGTGGACATAAAATTTAGATTTGCAATCCAATATTCGGGTACTGCTGCAGTAGTGATGGCCAAGGTGGTTCAGCCAAAGCATAGTGTGGTATAGGATGGTAGGTGATCCCGGGAGTAACGCTGTGAAGTCCGAAAGATCTGATACTGAGGTATCCGACAGTCAACCAAAATACGGGAAATGCGATTGATTATTGTCTCTACTGTCTCCTTTCGAGCAAGAAGCTTTGATTTGGACACAGCAGGTAATCAATGAGGATGGTTTTCACAGATCCCTCTAGCACAGTCAATTGGCATGTCCACCTACGAATAATTTATGAGCATTATCTCTAAAACCGATCTTTTTTACACTGCCACTGATAACTTATTCTTGCTCTCGGTTCTACATACCAAGTTAAGTCGGACAATATCAGAGTCTCAAATGTTGGCTAACCTTAAGAGAGACTTACAAAGTAGACTAAAAGACAAACTTGCTGCTCCATTTTAAGTTTTTTTCGTCAAGCTTTTACAGCAGGTAAAAGGTGTGATTGCTATGTACCCTGTCTACAACATGCAAAGCACTTAGGTATTCTGACCCAACACCAGATGGCGAAAAAAAAAACAATAAACCTACCCGCACCATCCAACCACCCTATAAAACCAAAAATCCCAAAATCCAACAACATCTCAACATCCTGCATTGCACACCAACCCTTTTGCATTAGCTTGATGTTCACACGGCAAGTTTGCCGTGGGCCCACCGCAGGCCTAGAGCGTATCCACTTCCCAGTTCCGCATCCAGACCCACATGGCCCAAAAAAAAAACTTCAAAACTTCACCGCAACACGGTAAAAAAAACATACAACAGCGGGGATTCCCCAATGGTCACCCACTTGAGTACTAGTCCGCCGGTATTCTGCTTAAATATGGCTGAGCGAACGGGAAGCCTTGTTCTCAGAATCCTATGGTCGTATGTGAAAGATGTGGTTGTTTAGGGGGGTTATCATGGAGGGAAATGGGTGGCGGGCTTGTGAGGTCGAGGAGGAGTTGTGTAAGGTAGGTGAGAAAGTAGGACGATATTTGAGAAGGGGTGCTGTGGTATTTTTTTCTTGGTTTGTAAGATATTGGCCTACAAGTTTTATGCTCAGCATGAACTGGAGTTGAGAAAATTGAAGCTGTTGTTCATTGATTTTATCACAACCTTAAGGCTTTTTAACAAATGGAAATTTGATTAAGGTTGTATACAGTCAGGGGAAACGAAGTATCATGTTTCTGCAAGTTTTGAAATGCTATAACTGATTGAGTTGCATGAGCTTTCGTCGTATTGCGCTGAATTTTTACACAACGAACTGTTCATATTAGAAAAATCTGTCTCGAAAAAAATAATTTGATTAGCGCTGATATTTTGCAGGAAACCGGCAATACTCAGTGGAGTGTATCTACTGCTTCTTGATAGAAAACACATACTGGACGACATTCTCGTCTAATTCTCCTTCAGTGTAATGAAATGTTGGTTCCATGATAGTTGCATGGTTATTTTTGTCGATACTTTCAAGGGAAACGAATGAATCTTATCAAGAAAGATTTTCAATGTTCCCTTCGAAATTCCCTGCGTTTGTATTTCTCACTACATTTCTATATTTTAAATCAAGTAGCACGTAACCTCATGTATAAAGTTTACGCACTGATTTTACTACACAGTATTTCTCGAGGCATAGTCTTCAGTTTCTCTCACGGGACACAGCATCATGTTGTCAAACACCTCCCTCTCTATCAACTAGGCAACAGCCCCTTACCCCATGAGCCTTACCTAGCTCAAGACGTGACTTCGATAATCAATTGCGTGACAACAAGGCATAAGTATATTTCAAGTTTTGAAAGGCACTCACCGGAAACTGATATCAGCAATACTACACACCCCAGCTCACCGATGTCCCAATACACAACCAATAACAAATTACAATCCTATCATCATATCATCTCAGCCTCCTTACCAACTTACCTACCTACCTACCTCCCTTCCTACCCACTTATTCCTTCACCCATCACCATTCCCTCTTAGTCCATCCCATCTATCCCAAACACAGCCTCTGACCACACCACTGACCGGTCCCCAACCCGCCTCACCCACCTACTCGTTCATCACACAAAATTCAAACCTCAAACCTCACATCCCAGGCCCTCCCATCCACTCCCCCAACTCCCAAACACACTCTCTGCTACACTCCCCCTCCCCTCCCGTCCCCTCTCCTATCCCACAAGTGGACCACCACTCTACACAGCCTCGCGCCAAGCCCCGCATACCCTCCGGAGATTACCTGTATACTGCGTAATCTGAAGGCAAAGCCTGCAGCGGGTAGGGGCGGAAAACCCCGGCTTTTAGGAAATGCCGAGTACTATGTAATGAGAGAGTGTTTGAGGATGGTGGTATTGGGGATTGGGGGTGTGGGTTGTGGATGTTGCATTTGGGGAGGAGGGAGGCTGTGTTGTGTTTGGGGTGTGGCGCGTGGGAGGAGGGGAGGGTGTGATTGGCTTGCGGGGGAAAGGGAGTTTGGGAGTGGGGATGGTGAGTGTTTGGATGGTGATGAATAGAGGTTCGGTGCATGGATGGAGGGAGGGGTGGGGATGGGATGGTGGTGGTGTTGTTGCCTGGGAAGAACAAAGAGGCTTGTGGTGTTGACGTACACGGAGTAAGATTTTGGAAAGTGGTTTTTCCGCAAAGGGTGTCCTGATTTGTATTCTGCCCCCGAAAATCAAGCCGGTGGAGTTGGAGGGTGGATGTGATTGTGTGGCGATCTTGGGTGGAAAAGGGAAGAGGATGCGTAATTGTAGGCAGTGCAAATGGCCTCAATTTCACAAGGGACTACTAGCGGCTACCTTCCTGAACCGGTATACAGTGTATGATGTCTAGCATCGGCGAGGTCGGCTGTCTCACTGGATAAGCACGCAATCACGCCTTGCTGACGGCTTTCCTTGAATTCTTTGATGGACCACGTGGAGATGAGGGATTTCCGGATATACATCATGTATGCGACAGGAAATTCATAGTTGTGGTGTTTACTCGTAGTTGCGCTAGTGGTTTGAGGAAGGTACACTGGAAACTCTGGTCCGAGTATCCATTGGTCTTGGGTAGGAAATGTTGCGTAGGGGCAATGGTGAGCCTATGAGGTGCAAGCTGACAAGTAGTTCGCTCGTATGCTTACCGGTCAAGCGAATGTCGTATAGGCACTACGGGACCGAGTACAAAACCAGGATGTTGATTCGTCTCACGAGGCATCGTCGATTACTCTACTCTACCTCTATTTCATGATTCGCTGGCCTATCGGTTAATCGTTCCTTCTCACTCTTGCATTCTCAGCCTTATATCCCATTCGTTCATCCAGGGTTGGCATTTCATGTACCACCCGACACTGCGCATCGAGCCATACTTAGTAACAGAATGATAATTACCAAGCGCGTATCGCATTGATCCCATGTCCGGCAGGTGCTGGTCCGAGGGTTCTGCAAGTAAAAAACCTCCGAGACCTGGGGAACAAAGATACATCGAGGATATCAAACCTGACCACTAAAACTGTAACGTGGACCCAAACTTAGACCAAGCGTGAAGATCATGGGGCCGGGTATGCAGGTACAATCGTTTCGAGGTGGGCCGTGTTTTGGGGGCCAAAAGGTATCTTGGACTACACATCATCCTGTAAAGATATATCTGGAGAGAAATAGAAAGTAAGATAATCCCGATCGGGTGAAGGGTTGAACTGTCGAATCAGCGATACCTGTGAACGAAGGCACTAGCTGTACTCTGGGAAGATTTGCAATGTACCCAGCATTGTAGATGGTTACCCACGTTAACGCTTCCTTTTATCAACTTCTGATTTTGACTGGGTATTTGAATCAGACTGGAGGTGTCAACATTTACCATGTGCCGTCACTGAGTTTTCAACGTTGCATGCGCACTTTGCGCGTTACTTCCCGTTGTCGCGCTCGTGCGATGATTGGCCAAATCCAGATATTGGGCGCTTAGTAAACGCCGCGTATCAGACTTAGTCGTGAGCATCCTTGAACGTGCGAATCGGTGTTGTTGGTCTTTGAATAGCTACTGATTTGAATAGAAATGAGTGCATTCGGTTGGATGTCATTGTCAAGTCTTTGCAGGTGGAAGAGCCACATGGTGCACGGGTGTATAGAATTAGGAGGTGGCTAACTTCGCGTGCCCCTTTCTGCAGAAGACGCAAGGACCTCTCGATATCGATATGACGGCAAATCAAACCAAGTCAATGCTGCGGCGGGTCGCACAAGCTCTACCCAACCACTGCGTGGGAGGTCCATCGATGACTGGAAATCACCCTTGAGTGGTAGTAGACTTTGTTGGAACGTATGCCAAGGCTACAAAGGAGGTCATTTGAGGCAGACCAACAAGTTTTGCCAACATTTAGCATGGCTCATTCACTTTTAAGGTGACTGTAACGTTGACAGCAAAGGTAGTTAGTTAGCAGGGAAGGTAATGGGCGACCAATGTTGTTTACTGAGAATCACGTGACAATACACTGTGGAGATGGCAATTTCAACATGTCAAGACCTCGAAGCGTGACGGGCAATTCAGGGCCAACGAGCATTGGCTGAGCATTCCAGTTGAGATTAGGTCAAGACAATCTCGGCGCCTCTGACGTGCAATGGCAGGCAAAGCTTGGAATCTGGCGGTGGTGAGCTGGACGTCGCTACAGGCCAAGCTTTTCGGGAGCTTGGCTTTGACGTCGTGTTGGCGGTCTGGTGATCGCCAGGTACGTCCCAATCGCATTGACAATTTGGCATGCAGCATAGCGAGGCGACCAGACAGCAATGCTTGCGGACGCGGTGTACACAGAGGGCTCACGGTCTTCTGCAGAGATGCCCAGCGAGTCCCACCATGACGCGAGGCTGCAAGCAGCGGCTACCACAAGCGCACAGTCTCCGTGGTAGACAGCAAGCGAAGCAAGCGACGCGACCAGTCAAATGACGATAACCTTCTTTCTGAAAGATGCTTGGCGAGCGACAAGTCCGCCACGGAGGGTGAAGAGAAGGACAGACGCCTGTGCAGTGGGCGTAGCTTGGCTCATCTAACTGGCAATCCACGCGGAGACAAGCTCTATCGGGAATGCAGGCCTTGTCGTAGCACCACGGGAGGGAGGGATGGTTACTTGGGCGACGGCGGGGACACATGGCAGCACTCAGTCTGCAGATGCAGTTGAGATATGCAAAGCAAACAGCAAACTTGGCAGGCGGCAAGGTATGTATGTGACGGGGCAGCAGCAGCATTTGCAGTGTACTATGTATCGAGGTGTTGGCTAAGAGGTGAAACTGCGGCTATGTTTCGTGAGCAAAGCTCTTTTGGCGCTAGGGCCGCGATCGAGACACCGTCAAAGTGAACGCCAGTCCCAAAGAGGCTAGCCGCCTTTTGCACTGCCCCGGCCAAGCATCAGGGTCCTCTTCGACAACAGTCGATCGAAGACAAGGACGCAGACGCTCGCTGGAGCTACCTGTGCTCCGACTTCTGCTTCAATTCTGCCCGGCCTTGCTCGTCAACTTCCTCTACTTTTTTCCCGCTTCCATTCTGCTGCTGGGAACATCTCTGTCGACCTCACGCTACCCGTGACTATCTTACGACCACTGCTTTGGATTTGACGTCAAATGAGTGGTTGCTGCGCCCGAGCATAGCCACAAACTGCGTTTTGCCCTCGCTCGACTCGTCACCAGTTCCATTGTTCCAGCTTGCCTCGACACGCGCTGGCTCCCTAGCCATTTCGCCTTCTCCCAAGACTTCAATGCCCTTTGTAAGTCCACTAGGTCTACCTGGTGAATGGATCCCATTCGCCTCACCCCAGCTTGAATGGATCAGACGTGGCGGTGCCCAACACGTCGCCCTGAGACCACCCGAGGCGTTTGTAGACTGACTGACTGACCTTTTGTTTGTCCAGATCTAGCTGGATCGTCCAAATTCAGGTACTGGCCCGTTGGCTCTTTCCCAACTACGCTATTCAAAACGCAATCCATATTCGAGCTCAGCATAGCCTTCTCGCCCCCTCTTGCTGCCTCGTCTCATCAATCCCCACCCTCTTAACTCGCCTACATTTTCCATATGCAGCACTACCAGTAACTCACCGGAAAGAGCGCCTCATCTCACCACCATTCTTCTCCCCCGTCCATCGCTTGCTCAGCCAACCTCTCAGCCCCTGCTTCACTGCCGCCCCCAACCGGCCATCAGGCTATTCCAGGCTGCTTGTTTACCGTCATCATGACCCAAGATAGCAGTCCCGACCCCCCTCCTCACGAAGGACGAAAGCGCGCTCCTACCATCACCATAGACACGTCTGCTGTCAACGCAAACGAAGTAAACATGAGCGACTCGGTTCCTCTGGGAGATTTGCAAGACAACGGCACCACAACACAAAATAGTGCCGATAGCAATAGCATATCACCTACCAATGTCCGCCAATCCCCACAAGAGTTGCGCAACGCCAATTCTTTTGAAAGTAGAGACAGCCGTCCTATCTCACCCCATAATGTTTCTTCCCCAGCACAAGGCTGGAATAATGCACATTTCCTCTCAGTCCCTGGCTCAAGATCAAGAGGAAACTCAATGGACTCGGTCACTGAACTGGGCGAATCAAATTCAAGTGCCACTTATGTTACTTCTAATCAGGGCGAAAACTTTAGACCAGAGCTGGCTCCCACGGAAATACCCGACGCAAAAGACGCCCTTAAACCAGATCCAGGTACTGAGCATGAGTTCGAGGTGGAAAACAACAAGTTTGCTTTTTCTCCTGGTCAGCTTGGAAAGCTATATAATCCAAAGAGCTTGGGAGCCTTCCATGCGCTGGGGGGTCTAGATGGTATTGAAAAAGGACTGCGAAGTGATAGAAGAGCTGGATTAAGTGTAGACGAACAACATCTCGATGGTGTTGTTACTTTTGAAGAGGCGACCACTCCACAAGCAACGACTTCACCCAAGAATTCGTCTGTAGAGCAGACTATCGCCAACCCCCAATCTTCGCCAAATGAGTCGGGTCAGAATGCATTTGCCGACAGAAAACGCGTCTTTAGTGATAACAGATTACCTGTACGGAAACCAAAGAATATCTTTCAGCTCGCTTGGATGGCATACAACGACAAAGTGCTCCTACTCTTGACGGCGGCTGCCATTATCTCTCTTGCTCTCGGCCTGTACCAGACGTTCGGTGTCAAACATAAGCCTGGCGAACCCAAAGTGGAATGGATAGAAGGTGTTGCCATTATTGTCGCTATCGCTATCGTCGTTATTGTTGGTGCAGCAAACGATTGGCAAAAGGAACGCCAGTTCGTCAAACTGAACCGCAAAAAGGAAGACCGAACGATCAAAGTAATTCGCTCCGGAAGAATTCGCGAAATCTCCGTCTACGACATTTTCGTTGGTGATCTGGTCAACCTCGAGCCTGGAGACATGATCCCCGTTGACGGTATTCTTGTTCAGGGCCATGGTATCAAGTGCGATGAGTCGTCTGCCACCGGCGAGTCGGACTTGCTGAAGAAGATTCCAGGAGACGAGGCTTTTCGCGCCATAGAAAGGCACGACAATCTCAAGAAGGTAGATCCTTTTATTCTCTCTGGTGCAAAGGTCTCCGAGGGTGTCGGCACGTTCATGGTCACTGCTACTGGTGTGCACTCAAGCTACGGAAAGACAATGATGTCTCTGCGTGAAGACAGCGAAGTCACACCCCTCCAATCGAAGCTCAATATCCTCGCCACGTACATTGCCAAGCTCGGTGGAGCGGCTGCCCTTCTTCTATTCGTTGTTCTCTTCATCGAATTCCTGGTTCGCTTGAAAGGCAGCAACGCAGCGCCAGCTGAAAAGGGCCAGAACTTCCTCGATATTCTTATCGTCGCCATTACAGTCATCGTCGTAGCTGTTCCCGAAGGTCTTCCTCTCGCTGTCACCCTCGCACTTGCTTTCGCCACCACTCGTATGCTCAAGGATAACAACTTGGTCCGTCTGCTTCGATCTTGTGAGACAATGGGAAATGCAACTACCATCTGTTCCGACAAGACCGGTACTTTGACACAGAACAAAATGACTGTCGTCGCAGGGTCTCTCGGAACTGCTTTGCGTTTTGGCGACTCGAAACTGAAGGCCTCTGCTTCTCAACAGCCAAGTCCGATCGACGATGGTACGAAGGGAAAAACAGTTGAATTGCCCGTCGAAAACGTCAATGATGTGTCGCCAACCGAATTCGTCAAGACCCTCAGCAAAGACGTCAAAGACCTACTTGAGCAATCGATCGTTTTGAACACAACCGCATTCGAAGGTGAAACTGGCGGTCCTGATCCATTCATTGGCTCCAAGACTGAGACTGCTCTACTTGGCTTTGCTCGCGACTATCTGGGTATGGGCAACGTCGCTCAAGAGCGCTCTAATGCCAATATCGTCCAAGTTGTCCCATTCGATTCGGCAATCAAATGCTCTGCTGCTGTCGCCAAGCTCAGCGATGGCCGCTACCGCATGTACGTCAAGGGTGCTTCTGAGATCCTCCTGAACAAGTGTGCCAGTATAGTCACCGATGCCACCAAGGAGCTCATGGATGCCCCCATGTCTGAGGATAACCGGGAAGCGCTCGAACATGTCATCACTGCATATGCGTCACGATCATTACGAACCATCGGCCTTGTCTACCGTGATTTCGAAAGTTGGCCGCCTAGGGAGTCACGAAAGGTCGAGGATGACCCAGATCAAGCCAACTTCCAGGATGTCTTCCAGAAGATGACACTCCTCGCTGTTGTCGGTATCCAGGACCCTCTTCGTGACAGCGTTCGTGATGCGGTCAAGGATTGTCAACATGCTGGTGTCTATGTTCGCATGGTCACTGGTGATAACGTACTGACTGCGAAGGCTATCGCTGAAGATTGTGGCATCTTAGTACCCGGAGGCATTGTCATGGAGGGACCGACTTTCCGTAAACTGTCCAAGAAGGAGATGGACGCGGTTATTCCCAAACTCTGTGTCCTCGCTCGTTCCAGTCCTGAAGACAAGCGCAGGCTTGTGAAACGCCTCAAGGAGCTCGGTGAGACAGTTGCAGTGACTGGTGACGGTACAAACGACGCACCTGCGCTCAAAACTGCTGATGTTGGCTTCTCTATGGGTATCGCTGGTACCGAGGTTGCAAAGGAGGCCTCTGCCATTATTCTTATGGACGATAACTTCGCCTCAATTGTCAAGGCCTTACTCTGGGGCCGAGCTGTCAATGACGCTGTCAAGAAATTCTTGCAGTTCCAGATCACCGTCAACATCACTGCCGTCGTTCTTACATTCGTCTCTGCCGTTTCTAGCAACGACCAAACATCTGTTCTGACCGCCGTCCAGCTTCTCTGGGTCAACCTCATCATGGACACATTTGCTGCGCTCGCACTTGCTACGGACCCACCCACACGAAGCCTCCTTGATCGAAAGCCAGATCCCAAGTCTGCTCCTCTTATTACTTTGAGAATGTGGAAGATGATCATCGGTCAGGCAATCTATCAATTGACCGTCACCTTCATATTGTATTTCGCTGGCGAGTCGATGTTGTCTTATGACAGCCCACGCGAGAAGGAACAACTACCTGCCCTGGTCTTCAACGTTTTCGTCTGGATGCAGATTTTCAACGCTTTGAACAACCGACGCCTCGACAATCACTTCAACGTCTTTGAAGGCATCACTCACAACTGGTTCTTCATTGCGATTTTGCTCATTATGATCGGCGGTCAAACCATGATCATCTTCGTTGGAGGTGTTGCATTCAGCGTCACTCGACTCAATGCTGCACAATGGGCTTATTCCATTGTGTTGGGTTTCCTTTCTCTCCCGATTGGCATGATCGTACGGTTGATCCCGGATGAGCTTGTCCGTAAATGTATTCCCGACTGGTTCAGGCGCAAAGAAACACCTGAGCTCGTTGTATCAGACGAAGATTACCAGTGGAATCAGGGCTTGCTAGAGATTCGAGACGAACTTGCTTTTATCAAGAAGGTTCGTGGTGGACGACTGAGCAACTTGAAGTTCAAGATGTCACATCCTAAAGAAGCTTTCACCATGTCACGATCAAGTTATTCGTTACCCGGCACTCCCAACAACGGCCCACAAAACGACCAGGATGGTTCTCCTGCTCCACCCACGCCCAACAGCCGCCGCCGTGGCAGGTCAAGGTCAAACTCTGCCTTTGGTCCTGCAACGGTTATGGCCGGTATTGTTGCTGGTAGCATTGCTGGTTGGTCTCCAATTGACCGCACTGGCGGCGATAACGACTCCCTTCGATTCAGTCGCAATTCGCGGAAGGAGGACCTAGATGCTCAGGATGGTATTGAAGTCCACCCTGACACCAAATCAACCGACCCCATCCTCGCTCCTGAACCAAGCGAATATCGTGGTCCTCCCAGCCAAAACCCAGACACAACACCTCAATTCAACGTCGGCCCCTTTGCCGGCGAATCAAGCAAGTCAGATGGCCATTCCAATCCATGAAAAGCAACAGTCTATGCACCTACATTGATACCCTAATCTCGTTTCTTTTTTGTTCTCTTGCTGTCAACTGTAGACCTGTAATGCATTCAACAACCGGCGTTCAGGGTGTTTCACTATACAACTATTCTCGGCGGATATGCTCCCAGCCCACACAGCTGCACTACTATTATACGGTGGATCAAACTTGCAGGACCACACTTTTTCTTTAACTACAGCTCTCTGCCTCTCTCTAGCTCTCTCTCTCCTTGTACATAAACTCGTTTCAAAATGAGAGTTTGTTTTTTTATGCTCAATATCATGTTTACTTATTGCTTATTGCTATTGTTACTGCTGCACACACACATATACAAGGCGTTTTCTGATCTGTATGCTATGTGCTAAGCCATACTCTCGTTTTTCTTTCGGATTGTTACCGGCGGTATGGTCGGGCGTGTATGGGAATGGTGAAGGTGGGGGAAAGACAAGGAGTATTGAGATGAAAAAATTTGTATTATGGTATCTTATTCATTCATCTATTTTGAATATGTGTTTTTGGATGCACTTGTGAATGTGGTGAAATCTTGAATGCACGTGTGGTGTGTTGAAATTTGGAGTTTCGAATTTGATGCAAAAAGAGAAAGACGATTGATAATCTATCCATGTCCATTTCATTTCCATTCCAACTCACAGCATGCTTACCCCACACCTGCACATACCTTTGCCTATATAACTAAACCAACGTATACTTATTTGTTTTCATTTCATATTATACTGCATCTGCATCATACAATGCATGCATCTCACCACCACGACACATGATCGACGTACGTATATATGCTTCAGTGCAACTGCAAGTACCAGACAGAGTACTTGGGTAGGAAATCTATCCCGCCATTCAATTCCAGATGACTCCGATTCCCTCCATTCCGATCCAAAACGCCTGCCAAATGCCTGATTTCCCTAACGCCTTTGCCAAACCTGATCCGATATTGTGTTCCGTTGCTCCAGGGGCGGGGAACGCCGCGCTAGAGTAGATATGCTTTATGAAAAAAGAAGAAAAGAAAGATAAAGAAATGTGTTGTATGTGGTCTACATAACGTTATGAGAAAGAAAAGAGAGGAAAGGGTAGAGAGGGTTAAAGTCCTCCAAGGCGTTCTAATGTGCGATCCAGATGCTCGAATGTAGCTTGTTGCATTAATCTCCCTGCTTCTTCCACCTTTTGTCTCTTTAGCGCCATGTCGTCATTATCGTCTGCGTCATCCGCGGCGTTGAATCTCTTCCTTTTCTCTGCCTTCGCATGCTCGTTGTGGTTTTCCGTGTCGGCGACGGGCCAGAAGCGGTGGGCGGGGCGGTTTTGGTCCTTGATATGGGTGTCTGTGATTTCGTAGTTTTCGCGTTGGTGGGCAGAAAGTTTGGGGTTTTGGAGGGTGAGATTGAGGGGCTTGTTGTCGAGGCGGAAGAAGACACGTTGGACGAATTTGGTGCGGCTGCGTTTGCGGGCGAAGTTGTAGCGGAGCGAACTTGAGCTGAAGGGGAAGTAGTTGTTGAAGAAGCCGTAGTCGCCGCCTCGTTCTTCGACTTCCAGCATGTCCCAGCGTTCGTCAGTGAGTAAGGTTGTGAGTTCGGATTTGCCCCAGTCCTCATAGATGTCGTTGGGGACATTTGCCGTGAGCTTCTTCAGGTTCTTGAATTGAGATGCATAGCGCATCCAGAAGCGGCGCCAACCAATCATTTCCCGCTGCATGAGGGCCTTCTCTGCGGGGGTAGGCCGCTTGGCCGCACGAAGCCAGCCCGAGACACCAGGTACGTCGTTCGGGTACTGGATTGTGAGCTCATCGACCATGTTTGCAATTGGTGTCAGGTTGAAACATGCTTGCGTAGGACGGAGCACTTCGTGTTTGTTCGGGTCCTCCCCAACAAAGGTCTTGAAGTCGCCAAAGTATAGAGAGCCATCTAGTCCAGAAGAAGGGCACGTGTTAGTGCGATCGCCTATGGAGATGCGGATCGGTATGTTCAAGCCGCGAAGAGTGGCGACCATGGATTGGATACGTAAAAGAACGTCTGCCTTCGGGAGAAAGTTCCTACTAGGTTCCAGGTTTGCGGGGAAAACGTCGCACATCATACTATCCCATGCGAGTATAGGTTTCCAGTCACACTTCTGTGCGAGCCATCGTAACGCTTTCTGTACCTCTTCATTTGCAACTGGGTCACTCTCTGGCTGTGCATTCTGTTGCTGTGCGTTCTGACCAAAAGTATTCCTACGTTGCGTAACGTTGACCAAGTGAAATGGGTGTAGTGTAATGTTCTCCAAGTTTCGAATTGGCTTGATGTTGATGTTGGGATACTTCTTGGTAATTGTTTGGAGGCTCTGGAGGAGTTCTTCAAAGGTTGCGCCCACACCCTGAACGACATGGTTTCCTAGCACCATGTGGTCGCGCTTGCATGTATCAAAGGTCTTGTCGTCGAACTCTTCCTCCTCCTCGCGATGATGGTGGCCTTGGGTTATCCTGTAAGGTATGGGTCCAATAACATCCCTGTCACGACGGTCTTCCATCCAGCTGTAAAGACCCATTTCAACATCAGTCAATTGTGACCATGACGTAGCCTCAGTAGAGAAAAGCGATCGATACGGAGCGTAATCGTGGACGCGGAGCTTGGTCATGCTTGGGGGGCAGTATTTCTGTACGCCATCAATGAGACAGCAAACTCGTTGGTGGACCTCCCACTCATTCCATGTACTAGGTGATCTGTCAGTGTCAAGTTTTGCAGAGTGTGGTTGCAATGAGACTCACTGGAAGCCTGAATAACGCTCCCGAATGGCAAGTGTTTTCAAGTTCTTGCACATGGGGAAGATCATGGGAGCAACAGAAGCCCCGTCTCTCCTCCGTGAAATCCTGAACTTTTGCTTAAAACGATAGTCATTGTAAGAGTAGCTGTATTCGATGCGAGAGTGCGCAGTGTAGTCAGCCCAGTTTGCCACTTCGAGCTCTTCGAGACGGGCAAACAACTTGGGGCAGGCTTCAGCTAGCATCTTCCACGTCCAAGTTTCTTCAGGCGTCCAAACAAAATCCTTGATGGCGGATATGTCAAGGCTTACTAGACAAGGTAAGTTATCTTGTATCCAGCGAAAGTCGTCTATGCTGGCCCAATGCGACATGGCGAGCTTCTGGACATGATTGCGGTTGGAATCGTTGATGCTCTCCTTGAAGCTCAGCCAACGTATGAGGCCTATGCTGCGGTACTTCCAGTCTCCCAGCCTTATGTCGCGCACATCGCTCAATTGTATGGGGTACTTGTAGAGCAGCTGGTTGACCGTGGTACTGTTTGCCATGCCTTTACACAGCTTCTTCAAGCTCCAAGCGGCAGAGCCGTCGAGGTAGTCCATGACGCACTTGAATATATCGTCAGGCAGCTTCAGCAGCGGGCTATTCACGTTGGTGGTCGCTTTGGGCTTTGGCATGTTGAGAGGATCGAAGGCCATTGGGGTGCACTCCCTGCTGCTGTCCGAGTCCTGCACTGAGGGCGAGGGAGGGGCCATGTCGAGGAGGGCAAAGAGACTGGCGGAATGGGCGAAGCTCATGTGGGCGATAGAGGGTGGGGTGAGAAGGAGAGAGGTATACGAAGTAGAGGCGATGGTTGAGGACAGGTGAGTGCTTTATCAGCGGGGGGACGTAGTGTAGTGTAACGGGCGCAGGCAGTAGCCAGGCGTTTGCTCAGTAGGCGGGCGGCACTGTCAATAGCAGTGAAAAGGGTTTGCACCTGAGCAGAGGCGCCACATGAGGACTGAATGGGGGACAGTCAGGCTACGGGCGCGTGCGTGATGTGCTCACTCTCACTGCAGGTTGCGGAGCTGCGTCGGAGGTTTCCAGCCCAGCCCGCCGAAGAGCTGCGCGGAAGATGGGCGCAGACCGTTTTGAGCCATTCCAGCTTCTTTCACCCCTCCAAAACTTTCTTTCTTACACCACAACTGTCGCAACACTCGAGCGCCGATTCGCAGAAAATAATCTCGAGTTTATATAGACAGATCTAGGGAGACATTTCGACCCTGCGCCGTCTTTCAACGCCTGTACCAGCGCACTCAAAAACTTGCGCCAACTTCGACTACACCTCTTTTTCCACTCCCACGAACAACTTCCGTACTCGCAACAATGGCGGACGCACAGCTCTTCGAAGAAACCTTCAGCATAACCTCCATCAACAATGAAAAGTACGATCGCGTGTCGCGCATCTACGGCACCTCCAGCGACAATAGCCTCACCATGACACTCGATATCAACCACGAACTCTTCCCATGCACAGTTGGCGAGTCCATAAACATGGTCCTGGCCAAGACTCTGTCTCTTGATGGCTCAGTAAAGGAAGATTCGCAGACCAGCTGGAGGAGCGTTGGAAAGCAAGGCCATGCAACTCTGGCAGACATGTACGATTATGTGTGCTATGGCAAGAACTATCGCTTTGAGGATGGAGACGGAGACATGATGTGTGTATAATATGGGTTATGATTTTGTTTGAATACTGACAATCCCACAGGAAGTACTATGCTAGTTTCGGTGGGCTTTTGCTATACATGGAGGGACCATACAAGAAGCTCAACGGCTTGAAGATTGACAACATCTACATGCTAGTAAAACGCTCATAGGGATAGAATCCACCCAAGCGTAAAAGGAAAAGTTTCCATGGTAGGAACTGCATGGATGGCGTTATGGCAGCATTTGCGGTGGTATTGAAATCACCTTGTTTGGTCCATGTCTCTTTGGTAGGCGTCTGGATACCCAAAATGGAGTCTTTAGATCTTCCTTTGTCTTGCGCCACCAGCTTCGCAATAACAATTGCCTTGAATGATCACACCAGTTCCAAGCTTACAATGTAGGAAACTCCAATTTCCTATGCAACCGCGACACAATCTCAATAAAGTCCCTCTCATTCTCGCTCGTCAGCAGCCCATGCCTCACAAAGAAGTCCAGGACAACAAGGGCGCAATTTGGCTTGAACTCGCCCTTTCGCATCGCTTCTTTGACCTCATCGACAGTCCAAAGATAAAACTCTTCAACCTCGTCGTCGCCTGGTTTGGGTATGACATCGTCTGGTAACTCCAAATCGTATATATACTGACACTCGGGCTGCATCAACCCCGTTTCACCACCAGCTCTTTGATCTCTGATATAATAATATGTGACTGTCCCAGCAGCCTTTGCCATTGCCCTCACGAGATCTTCTTCAAGTGACGCTTCCTCAGCGCATTCTCTAACAAGGCTCTCAAAAGGAGACTCGCCAGACGCAATACCTCCAGCCACAGCATTATCCAACATGCCACCGTATGTCTGCTTCGTTCGCGCCCGCCGTGGTGTCCAAATCTTGATCTCTCCCGACTCTTGCGATCGCGTGTATGCAGTGAGATGAATTCCGTAGGACACAACTCCCAACAATGGACTTGCACTCCTTTCCACATTGAACAAGAGCTCCCTGTTCTTTCCATATACAGGATACAGCTCGTTTCGCCATTTATCCAGCACTTTGAAATGCCCAGTCTCACGCATAGCTAGGAATGTTGTTTCTACTGCTTTCGAGCGCTCTTCCGCATTTGTGCCGGCTGTAAGTGTCAATGTGCGTTCATCTTCGTCGAGGCTCCAATTCGGTATGTTGCGAAAGACCTCTGCGACTGAAGGGAGGAGACGGCCCAATGGGTAGTCATGGCCGGTGACATGTAGCTGATAATATGTGTTGGTACGGGCGAGGTAAGCGACAGGGTCGGATTCGAGGTAAGGAAAGCCGTCGGCTTGATCGACAAGGTCGAGGTTTGTGAGTGACATTTTAGACGCTGCAGGGTATCAATTGATGTGTTTTGGGGAATGTGGTACAAAGTACATGTAGTGAGGTTTCAGAGGTGGGCTGGATAGCTTTGGGAGCTTACCTCAGGGAACTGGCGGGGTATAGTGGGGTAGGTGAATTGCACTCCGAAACGAGCATGCTATTTTCCTGAAGCACTGCGCTGCACTGGTTACTTGATTGCGTAACATTAAACTGAACGGTCCCAATCAATTGGTCGTATTCTTGGGTAAACTTCCAGTGGTCAACCTGTTTTGTGAGACTGCACCTCACGACCAATTATGCTTGACATAAAATTTTCTGTACTTTCGACTCTACATCTGCAGCAACTCACCTTACCACCTTGAAAACCGGCAACATGAGCGACGAACTGGAAGATCACGAATTTCGAAATAAGAGGGTAATACTGATAGTTCCCAAGCAGCATGTCAAGACTGTAAAGTCGGCATTGGAACGTGCTGCTCAATTAGATCGCACATCCAAAATCACCACAGTGCCCTGTATAGAAGTTGGAAATATTACCACATTTAGAAGAGAAGGAATTCATCAGTCTGGCGGCACGAAGGATGCAACAGAAGTATCTCTAGTCAAGGACATTGATGTTGTTCCAGCAAACAAGAATATCAGTTCATCTACGATAGACACATCGACACATCCAGGACCCCAGCTCATGAGGATACCCACAACGATCTCATATCCATATACCGATGAAGAAGCACTGGATGGTGAAAGTGGTCATGAAAACTTAAGTCAAATTATTGACGAGCTTGGCTTGGGCCATATGAGGGACGGGATCACCATATCATACCACATAATATCAACCGAAAACAAAACTTCACCAGACAAGAACCCCGTCCGCAAAGCCCTCAAAGAAGCCCTCGACGCTGTCCCAAAGTCCATCCTCCAAACCTTGAATATCACGACCTCCGACCTGATCCAAACTTTCCCAGAAGCCTACTCCCTCTACAGACCAATGCTCCTCCTCCCCCACAACGCCCTCTCCTCACCCTCCTGGCAAACCCTCCTAACATCCCACCTCGCCCCCTCCACAATACTCGGCCCCATCTGGAAAGCCCTCGCCTCCTCCGTTTCCGCCACACACATCGCCATCAACTCCCCAATTCCCCTGCAAACCAGTCCTCACTCCCCCACCGCCCTCTCAGCCTCAACCTCACCCACCAACAACAAAGCAGAAGAACAAGACCAAGAAGACCAAGAAAACATCCTCCGCAGCCCCGTAAACATAACCCCCCTCTACGGCGACTTCGGCCCCCCACCCACACCCCTCACCCTCTCGCACCCCTCCCCTCAAGACTTCTCCTCCGCCCTCTGGGTATCCACCACACAAAACGGGATCCACCAATGCTGGGCCCCGCTATACACGATGTTCAGCCGCGGCAACATCCGCGAGAAAACCCGGATTTTGAATTTGCCTTCTGTAACCAGCTCTGGGGGTGTGGCGTGCTCAGTGGCGGATCTCTATGCGGGGATAGGGTATTTTGCGTTTTCGTATCGGAAGGGGAGTGAGGGAGCGAGGGGGATTGAGAGGGTGGTGTGTTTTGAGTTGAATGCTTGGTCGGTGGAGGGGTTGAGGAGGGGGGCGGTGGCGAATGGGTGGGGGGTGAGGGTGTGGCGGGAGGGGGATGTTCCTGGTGTGGGTGCGAGTGGAAAGGAGTGGGAGAGGTGGAGGGAGGGGGTGGTGGTTGAAGAGGATAGACATCGTGCTGGGGGGAAGGCGGGAAGAGAGGATTTTTGGGTGTTTCAGATGCGGAATGAGAGGGCGGCGGAGATTCTTGAGAGGCTTGGGGTTGGGGCAGAAGAGGAGTTGGTTGCGCCTGTTCGTCATGTTAATCTTGGGTTGTTGCCAACGGCGAGATTGATGTGGCGGACTGCGGCTAGGATTGTTGATGTTGAGCGAGGGGGGTGGGTTCATGTACATGAGAATGTTGGGGTGAAGGAGATAGAGTCACGGACTGAAGAAGTTCGGGTCGAGTTCCAGAAGATGGTGGACGAGTTTGATGAGGAGAGAGAGAAAGGACATGATGGAAGTATAAGAAGAAAGGTTCAAGTTCAGCATGTGGAAAGGGTCAAGATGTATGCGCCTGGAGTGGTACATTGCGTGTTTGACGTGCATATCAATGGTAAACGGGACATTCAATGACAGCAAAGAAAAAAGGAGTATATTATCATTAATCGATGAGGTACCATCAAGGTCTCACAGTTGGTATCTACGTGAAAATATGAACTGAAAGTAAGACAAGAAGAAGGGCCAATTGTGTCCAACTAATCACATTGGTGATCCTTAGGCTTGGGCAGCCATACCCAATCCCACCAGCTCAAAAAGTAATGGATTACCTTCGACTGCAATCCAAGCAATTCCTGGGTATAATTAGTTTTCTCTTCCTTCTTCCACACAAATAATATAACTTACCACTGTAGACAATCAGTTTCGTGACGACTTCAACGTCATACCTTACTCGTGGCTTCGTAAGCAGCATAAATATCTCCCTCTTCTCATTTTCATTTTCTTCGTCAGTGAGCGTTTGTCTGAGTTGGACATCGCCTGCGTTGTCCACATCACTTTCCGGTGGCGTTAAGCTAACGGCATCTACATTTCCTGTGCCCATCATCTGCTCATACGAATGTACGCGAGATTGAAGAGGGGTTGGTAGAAGGTTTGCACCCAAGAGTTGATGTTCGGATTTCTCTAGTGCTGGCGTCTGAGGTTTCGATGACGGACTCGGTGACCAAGTAGCACCTTCAGGAACGCCACCATCCATAGAGTTGACGCTCTCCCGTCGTCGTCGATTACGATACGCGAGTGTCTCATAAGCATCGGCAGCGGATTGTGGTCCTACCGAAACAGATCGTTTACGCGGGTGAGCCAGATTCATAAGCTTATGTGGTAACTCTGAGGCCGGTGGAATAAGATTGTCATCGTCATGCAGGGTCGGGACAGACGTATATTTCGAAGCGTTCAGGAAGAAAGCACGAGGTAAGTTGAGTCGTGCCTGTTCTAACAGGCGAAAGAAAGGGGGAAGAACCTTGAGCATAGCAGGCTTTGCTGATGCTCTCCACAAGAAGATGACAACGACACCAAGAATGATTCTGATGATCGCCTTGGGAATTCCAATTGTCTCAATGTCAAATGGTGCTGTAGATGGTATAGGTGTATCCAGTGCAAGGCCAGTCTGCGCGTAGTGCCAAGCTCCCAAGTTGATTCCTATAACGACGCCTAAGAAAGAGACACTGTCATCGAAACAGGGACAGTCGTCAGCGGGCTCCGGATTGATCCGAATCAGTATGCAGACGACCAATGTTGCGATGAAGATATCAGTGTAAGTCCCACTAAAGACCCACGAGTCAATCCAATCGACATAAAGCAGATAAAAGGCAGTGATAAGTCCGCCAAGTATGCTTCCAACAATGACGTCGAGAAAACCATGCATACCGCAATACAGTCGTCCAAAGATGATCGAGACGGCGTAAAAGTAAAAGAGTCCCTGCAATCCAATCCAAAGGTAAGGGTGGTAATCTTGGGGCGATTGCCGTATGGTATAAATTGCGTAGGCAGCTACAGAGACAGCGTTGGCTGAATGTGAAGAGGGGAAACCATATTCGAGTGCGGCAGAACCAGACATGGAGATACGTGCAAGAGGAGGCGACAATGGTCTAGGGAGACAGACCATATCTTTGAGAAATCCAGTCAGGTATACTCCTGCGGCCAACATGAAGACAGTCCTATACTGGGTTAGAAGTTGTCCAGCATCTAAGACTACGACAGACATACGCTCGACCCACGCTGGTGTATCCACACCAGAATTGAATGGGTAGAAAGATCATGAAGAAGGTGTGGGTTCCCAGGTTCGCAGTATAGGCAAAGTAGGAATCGAGAGCTGGCGAGCGAATTTTGTCTTGCATGAGCGCAAGCCATGGTGTTTCCCAGCGCACGATGGGGATAAGGCGGTTGCGCAGGGCATTGCGCCAGCGGGGGAGTCTTCGGGCGTCTGTTCAGCGCATTGCGCCGGTTAGCTCCCCATCTCTTGCGACATCAGGTGCGGGTGGACGCACAGTGGTCGTGATGCTTATTGCCTGCATCAAGCCTCGGCCCCTTTGGCGAGGGCTTCAGCAAGCCCGGGGTCGCGGGAAGCACGTCGACGTCTGGCGTGTCATGCTGGGGACACATGTTCACAGGCGCGGAGGGGGGGAGTCGGCAAGGCGGCGTCTTGCATGTCCAGCGTGCGGGCAGAGTGAATGTGCAAGGAAGGACAGTGCACTACGTCTCGTATGGGGGCAGTCGGGGGAGGGCGCCTCTGATTTGCGCATCCATGGCAAAGCCCTGTCGTCTCGCTGGCCGGCTTTGGCGTTGGACTTGCGGGCTGGCGCGGGTCGCGCTAAAACAAGCGAGCCGCTGGGCGTGCGCCTTGGGTGGTGGTTGCTGGAGCAGCAGGGGAAGCCCAAACATCAACACCCAGATGCTTTAATCTGCCGCCACTCACTTCCCATCACCAGACCAGCTCTCCAGTTCTGTGCTCATATTGATACCAGCCTTCTCTCTGCTTTTGCATCTCGAAGACGCAAGCAGCCCAGCAGCTACCCAGCATCCAGCACACCTTCACACAGCCTACACCATGTCGACGGCGCCCTCACAAAACTACGACTATCTGCGCCGCAAGCAGAGCACAAAGGCTCCATTCTCTTCCATCACACCTGTCCGCAAGCCAGTGCGCACTCCCAGCGAGCGAAACAGCAATGGCACCGTGAGCTCATACGGCACCACCAACACACGCGACACCACCATCACTGAGCCGCCATCCTACTCAAAAAAGCTCGTCGTTGTTGGTGATGGCGGATGTGGCAAGACATGTCTGCTTATCAGCTACAGCTCAGGCAACTTCCCAGAGGTAAGCATCAGATGAAATGACAAACCTGCTTACAGAATACTGATGGATACAGAAATATGTCCCCACAGTCTTCGAGAACTACATCACACATACCCCTCATCCCCCAACTGGCAAGATGGTCGAACTTGCTCTCTGGGATACTGCTGGTCAGGAAGAATACGACCGTCTGCGTCCGCTCTCCTACCCAGAGACAGACATCATCTTCGTCTGCTTCGCCATTGATTGCCCCAACTCACTAGAAAACGTCATGGACAAGGTAGGCTTTTTCACTAATGACCACCAAAAGACAAATGCTAAAGCCATCCAGTGGTACCCAGAAGTCCTCCACTTCTGCCCAACTACCCCTCTCATGCTCCTCGGCCTCAAGTCTGATCTCCGCAACAAGAAGAACTGCATCGAGCTTCTCAAGACACAAGGCCTGACACCAGTCACACCCGAGCAGGGTCGCGCTGTTGCCAAGAAGATGGGCGCCATGTACATGGAGTGCAGCAGTAAAGAGCAAGACGGTGTAGAGGAGATCTTCGACACAGCAGTCACCATGGCTGTTGGCGACGAGTACAAGACACCTGAGCAAAAGTTCACACCCCCAGCAGAGCGCAGCAAGGCTGAGGCGATTGCTCTAGCTGGCAAGAAGAAGAAGCGGAGCGCATGCAAGGTTCTATAAGGTGCCTAGCACCATGTTCCCGTCTATATCGAGATTACGACGCTGGACGACACGATCTAGATGCTTAATGACCATATACGGCTCACCCCCATCACTACTACTTCGACACCCTTCCCAGTGTAGCGACCCCATTTGCTCGCTGCACTTTGCTCTTTTCTACACGTACATGGTTGGCGGCGTTTGGCTTCTTTTGGACATGATCAATATTCAATGGAGGCTTCGGCCCTCCAAAAGCTCATAGCATTTCCTTTCTCGTGTATCTGTATCCGGTATTTAGTGTTTGCGCATGACAGCGACGGCCCTGAGACAACTTGGCGTAGGAAATAAATCCACTGCATATTCTCAACTCCACCGTTCTGTTATATTTACGTATATGACATGATGTGATTTAATAACTTCCAAACAATGTTCTCCCCACTCCTTGTTGGGTATCTCAAATAACTCAAAGCAACTCCATAACGCCATCAACCTCTCAATTCCTCCGGACTATACAACACACCCCACCCGCTTGTCTTTACTTTTGGTGTTCCGTAATCTCCGTCTCCTCTCCCTCATGCTCTGTCTGTCCCTCCTGTGCATTCTCCTGCCCCTCGTTGGGATCCTTGGCCATGACGTTTTCAAACAGACTCCATAGCGATTCTACGGGCGCGAATTCGTTGCCGACTTGGGTAACTTCTTCGAGAGAGCGGTTGAGCTTGTTGATGTTTTGGAGGACGAGTTCGAGGCTCTTGGGGGGTGTTAGACATTCTTCCACACTGGTGGTAAGGATTTAACGGATGAATCAGGAGAATATGGAAACAGACATTGGAGAGAATGTAGGATTCAATGTGGGGGGTTGGGATATTGATGTTGGTGGAAAGCTGTACGTACTTGAGCAATTTCTGTGACGAGCAATTCGCGTTGTTGCTCATAATAAGATTTCACCGGCTCAGCAGATGCGCCATTGGCAGTTGATGCGCGGTGTGTAGCCATTGTGTCCTTGTTTTCCTAGAAACTCGATATCTGTGCTGTTGTCGATGTTTGGTCGCGTCGCGGCGGGGACTGTTTGGCGGCCGTGCATGACTCGAGCTATGCCTGACTAAGCGGCACTACAAAAATCAGCTCCAAGCTTCCACTCCGACTTTTCTCTCATGACCTCCATCATGAAACCACACAAGTGAAGGTAAGCCAACATTCCCTGTTCACAATTTTTTTACTCTTACATGATTAATACCAATATTAATCTGTCAATCCACTGACTCCCCAAGAGGGGCACTTGATGACTCAAATATTTTGTATTCACACTATGATTTCAATTCAACTACTGCACCTTGTCTACACTTTTTCGCAAGACCCAAAGCTAACCACTGGCTTTCAATAGACGTTACCATGGCGCCCTCCGCGGCCTCAAATACAGTTGAAGAACCTTTCCCCATTTCGCGTATTGCGAATCGGTACCTCCTTTTCAATGTCGACATCATCAGCCATTGTCGGCGAAACCACAATATTTGTGGTATGCTAGTCGGCACCATCCCAAATCTGAGTCAGCAGAATGTTTTTTTGGGTGTTCCGCTTCAACTCATGCCTGAAGAGGCACGCGTTTTGGTCGAAAAGGGCGCTGCATACATTGTGGATGATGTCGAACTGCATAAGGAGACGTTCAGTGATATGAACAGAGATGAGAGGCTAAAGTGGCTTGAAGAGATGGATAGAAGAGGCGAGGAAGTCACCAATAAGTCTGAGGAGCTCAAGGAGAAGCGGAAGGAAAAAGCTTTGAAGGAAAAGGGTCTGAAGAGAGATGTTTTGGAAAGGGATCTCAGAGAGGATAGTGTTGCAGAGAGTACAAGAACCGATGGTACCATTCAAACGGCCACTGAGGTCGTGCCAGAATCAGATCTCGGCTTCATCATGAAAGGGTCCAGCTTCTCCGACTCCTGGGTACAGGTATCACAGCTTAAACCCAGCCCACCTGAAACAACAACCTCTCTGTTTGAACCAGAACGTGCCTCGCCGTCTCCATCTGCTGGTAATCCTTCCTCAAAGACTACTGCTTCACAAAAGCACTTTGTCACACCAACAAGCTCATATCCCCCTCTTCCAACGCCGACACCAAAATCCGCTGTGTCTCTTCCAACAGTGCCTCGCAGCTATCCACTGTTCCGCTACCTCCATTCCTTAAAGTACTATCACATGCCTGGACTCCGCTTTGGCTGCCATTACAATTCTTACCCGGGTGATCCTCTGAGGTACCACAGCCACTTCGCTGCAACTGGTTTAGACTGGGATGAAGAATTTGAGCTGCTTGACATTGTCGGTGGTGGTCGCTTGGCGACAGGAACCAAAAAAGCCTACATGATTGGCGGTGAGAATAGAAAGGATGAGGGATTGGAAAAGGAGAACGGCTCTTCTTCAAACGAAACATCAAGTAGCGGAGGAAGAGAGGTCAGGGCGTTCTCAATTGAATGGGCTGCGCTGTAGAACCACTGTGGTCTTTGCGAAGGTGCATTTAGAAGATACCCGATACGCATTATGTCTTGAATGAAATGATGAACCAAAACTTCAATTGATCAATAATAGTTTGAAGCTTCGTTTGCGCCCACCTTTTGAATGCCAGCACCTGACATTTAGCTATTCGGTGATTCGAACATGGAAACATGTGTGAGCAAATTGTGAATGGTAACCAATCAAATCAGTCGAGATGGCACCCCGCTAACAACCCCACGCCATCACAAAAGTTCCCAATCGCGAACTCGAATCTTCAGTACGCTGTCATCATGGTTGTACTCGACAGCTTAGAGCAGCTCCCGGCTGGTAAACCACACAAGAACCTCTGCGCAAATATTTTCTAACTCTGTCTCAGAATTGCTCTTGATATGGCACCACCATCGCATTCCGATTCTCTTTTCTGCAGTCGCTCTTGCAGCACTCGTGCGACTCGCAATTTATGCGCGTGGTCGGAAAGAAAAATTGACCATCTCCCCTACCCCTTCGTCGCCGATCGAGAAGAACGTCGTCGAACTCAAGCCTGAGTGGCTCCCAGAGAATACAACCCTTGTTCCGAACGACCTCAATATCGATAATCATGCGGAGGACGATGCTGGTGCAGCTGCGGTTGTCGCAAAGGCAAAGAAGGGGCCAAAAACTGTCAAAGGCAGACTCTCACGGAAGAAGCTTCCCGTAGATGCTCCTAGCTTTGATCACAAGACAGATAAGATCCAACCTCTGGTCTTCTTTCAGTCCCTCTCTGGCACTACCGAGCGCTACGCTGGACAATTCGCGAAGGTCCTTACAGAGTGGACAACTGGCTGCGATCAGTCATCTACCATACTCGAACCTCAGACTCACGATATCTCATACATCGAATATGACGACTACTTCATCAACCCGCCCAAAGCAGAAGCTACCATCAAATACTTCTACATCATTCTACTCCCAACTTACAACATCGACACAGTCCTAGACAATTTCCTCGAGAACCTGCAAGAAACCCACAATGATTTCAGGATAGATACAGCTCCATTACGTGGACTCCTAGGCTACTCGGTGTTCGGTTTTGGAGATAAGGAGGGATGGCCAACGGAGGAGGAAGGATTCTGCAGCCAAGCCAGAGAAGTGGACCGCTGGATGGCGAGATTGACTGGCAGAAAACGCGCATACCCACTCGGCATGGGTGATGTTAAAGCTGATGTTGAAGATCGTCTGCAGGAATGGCGACTGGGAGTTCAGGAAGCACTCGTGGAGATCGCAGAAGGACGTGGCCTGGGAGAAGGAGTTCCTGGTAGCGGAGACCCTGCTGAAAGCGACGAAGAGGAGCTCGACGATGCAGAAGACAATGGTGGCTCTCGGGTTGACGATGTCGAAGATCTCGGCTCCATGGTTAATGGTTCGTCGGCGCCTATTCCAGTCGATTTCACCAATTACAAAGCGAAATCTAAGTCTTTGGTCAAGAACGTTTCAGCGCCCAAAGAAATGGTTCCAACTTCATCTCCAACACATGCTGCTCTCACAAAGCAAGGATACTCCATTATTGGCAGTCATTCTGGAGTTAAAATCTGCCGCTGGACCAAGTCTGCCCTACGAGGTCGAGGATCTTGTTACAAGTACTCATTTTACGGCATTGCATCGCATTTGTGTATGGAGGCCACCCCCTCACTATCCTGCTCCAACAAATGTGTTTTCTGCTGGCGACATGGCACCAATCCGGTCGGAACAACTTGGCGATGGATCACTGATGCACCGGACCTCATTTTCGATGGTATTACAGCTGCGCACTACAAAAAGATAAAAATGATGAAGGGGGTGCCAGGTGTTCGAGCAGAGCGTTTCGCTGAAGCCATGCGCATTCGACACTGCGCACTGAGTCTCGTGGGAGAGCCGATTTTCTATCCACACATCAATGAGCTACTTAACATCATGCACAGCAACCGTATATCGACGTTCTTGGTCTGCAACGCACAACATCCCGCACAGCTTGCCTCTTTGGTTCCAGTCACTCAACTCTACGTTAGCATCGACGCATCTAACAAGGAATCTTTACGAAAGATCGACCGTCCCCTCCACAGAGACTTCTGGGAACGTTTCTGTGCATGCCTGGATATTCTTCGCAACCGCCGTTTTGAACAGCGCACGGTATTCCGCCTCACACTGGTCAAGGGTTTCAACATGGCTGAAGAAGTCCGAGGGTACGCTGACCTCGTTGAGCGCGCACTCCCATGCTTTGTTGAAGTCAAGGGTGTAACATACTGCGGGACCAGCGCTGCCGGCTCCGCAGGCCTTACCATGCAAAACGTACCTTTCTATGAGGAAGTCGCTGAGTTCGTTACCGAATTAGAGAAAGAGTTGAGTTCACGGGGCTTGACATATGGAATCGGCGCAGAGCACGCACACTCTTGCTGTGTCTTGCTCGCTGACAGCACCCGCTTCAAGCGTGATGGCAAATGGTGTACACGCATCGACTTCGAGCGTTTCTTCGACTTGTACGAAGGCAAAGTCCAAGGCACAAGAGAGGAGGATGGCAAAATAGTAGGATGGAAGCCAGAAGACTACATTGGCCAACCAACACCTGAATGGGCACTCTGGGGCAATGGCGGATTCGATCCACGAGATCAGAGGGTATACAGGAAAGGCAAGGGTCCCAAGGGTGATGAAGATATAGCAAGTCAAAAGAGCACAGTGGTGAAGAAGGGTAATCCTGCATTAGACTTCTAACGTCTTCACTTCACCGATGAAGTGAGGCCTTTGGCCGTTTGTCGTTTCCTGCCCAATTCATCTCACTTGCAAAATTTTCTCGCTGCGGTGAAGTGAAGGTGAATCAGAGCTTTGACCGTGATCCGTTTGCTGCTGGTTTATAAACTTTTTGCTTCCTGCCTTTTTACTCTCTTCAACTAACTACTTACCACTTTACCATCATCTCACTATCTTCTTCTCAAACACCTACAATAACTACATATCATCACAATGTCTGCCAACGCCACCACCATCTCCAAAGCTGTTGCCAACAGCTACTACACCCTCCAGCAAGTCACCACCATTGCTGAGAGCGAGTTCGCCGGGGAGCTTTCCTCGGTCATTGACGTGGAGGAGCTGCCATGGGGCACGCAAGACCACGCCACCACCACCCACTGCGCGCAGACCTTGTTTCTGGGCTACATCTACCTGGATGTAGCTCCGCGCAAGGTCTGCGCGTACATGTCGCTGTCCGGGCAGGTTGAGCTGTATGCTCAACAGCAGAAGTTGGGCCGCCGCGCCTACTCCAAGATCACGTTTCTTGGGCAGTGGGCCCCGTTGGCGGAGAAGGACTCCCGCCCAAGGTTGGAGAGGCTGTTGGCACTCTGTGCCTTTTACTTTCTGGGGGCGGGCGCTGTTGAGCGCATCTGGGTGGCTTCGCCGGGTTGGTTCTCCACCCTCAAGGTGGCATGTATCCATGCCGGGAGGGTGGTAGAGGAGCTCGCGGTGGACGAGGGAGAGAAGGCGGAGGGGGTCCAGGGGGGTGAGGAGGGTGGGGAGGATGTCGGTGGGGGTAGTGAGGAGGGTGGCAGCACTGTGGGTGCCGGGGAGGGGGGAGGTGGTGGTGAGGCCTCGGGGGTGGGCAAGGCGAGGAGGCTGGCTCGCGTTCTCCGGCATCTGCTTGTCGAGACGCGGACCTGGCTGAAGACGCCGAGGCCGAGTTGTTGGAGGTCTGGCCTGGTGTGGTGAAGTACTGGGAGTAGCCAGTTGGCTTGGGCTTTGTATAATAATTTGTAACATCTCACTTTCCCTTCCACATCAATGTGCTTACCCGTGAAAATGTCTCTTCATATTGCACTGTCAGCATCAGGCATGATTTTAATGATGAACAGGCTAGGAATCTTCAAACATGTGAACTAGCACTTCCTGACTATGCACAGTGCATCTACCAGTCCCTCAAGCTATGATATCATAGTGTAACTCAAAATGAGAATATGCTGTAGTCTCCCAGAGGTGATATAGAGAATCGATGTTTGCCATTTCCCGTGTCCCGTTTGCATTGTGACATCCCTTTAGGCAACAGCCCTGAGAGTGGTCCACATCACTTCGCTGAAACTTTCCCAATAACAAGATATCATGTAACAATCCAATAACCCTACTATATATAATTAAACATTCTCAAAATCTATCACCAAAGATCTACAGTGGGTATGGGCGTGGCACGAGTCCCCCATAACACAAGCTTGCTGTAGGTCGGCGGTTCGAGTACGGGTAGTTCCATATTCGATTATCCTCTGAGCAGGTTCGGGCGTGGCACGAGTCCCCCGATTACCAGCCTGCGCCAACAGAGACTGATCCTGGGTGACTGCAGGATCAAAAAATCAAAACAAAAACATCATTAAACATCACCACCTATCTCACAGGCATGTGGGCACGAGTCTCGGCCTGTGAGTGGGTAATCAAGTAGATAGATTATTTAAAGTTGTAGTATCAATGAAACACATCTACACTTTACTTCCCTTCCCCTTCCCACGTTCCTTTCCTTTTTTGGTCTTAGGTGGGAAAGTAGACAACTTTTTATAACATTAGGCAATATAGAGAATCTAGAATAAAGATTATTTTTTGTGCTATAAAAGAGGGTACCACAAGTCCGCGCATACAACGGGCACTAGGTGTGTAGAGCTTTACGCTCAGCATATACAGTAATATCGGCAGAATTCCCCTATAGGGTGGTAAATAGGTTAGGCCAACCCTAGGGTAGGTAGAAGTTAGGTAGAGATTGTATAAACTTAGAGTAAGGATTAGGTTAGAGTTATATAAGCTTAAGGTAAAAGTTAAGCTAGAGTTAGAGTTTATATAGGTAGGGGTTAGCTAGTATTAAAGTTCGCGTAAGTTAGAGGTTAGGTATAAGATACCTACCTAAGTTATATATATAAAATATATATATAAAATTAAAAATACTTTATAGCTATAGCTAATCTTAATTAAGTATAGTAGTAGTACTAGTTATAATAGTTATTAATTATAATTATAGTAAAGTTTAGAATATTAGCGCCTTTTTTATAAAAGTTACTTTATATTTTAAGAAAAAATAGTAGAATAAACTTAAATTATAATAGCTATTTATTATAAATTATAGTAGTATTTAGAGCGCTAACGCTTTTATAGTAGTAGTCTAAGCTTCTTATTATTATTAACTTAGTCCTCTCTCTAACTTTAGATTTTAGTCTTCTTATACTCTAGAGAGATTTAAGACTTAAATAAAGTAATTACTTTATTATATAGTATCTAGCTTTTATTATTACTTAGATCTAGTATATTACTATAATCCTTTATATATATAAACTCTTATTTAAAAACTATAATTTATTAAATTATTTAAGCTAAGAGATAGTACTTCTAATTACTAATAATATCCTTTATAATATTAAATACGCGCTTAATACTAACTTTAGTAAGCTAAATTACTAGAATATTTTTTACTACTTATATAAGATAAGAATAATTACTCTTATTTTTCTTTTACTAGTTAAGAAGATTAAATAAACTTTCTTTAGTAATAATATAAAGCGTACTAAGATATAATTTACTATTTTAGTATATTAGCTTATTATTATTAAGGTTATATAGGCTAGAGTTATTACTAAAGTATAATAATTTACTTAAATTAGCTAAAAGTATTAGAGGCTTTTAAAACTACTTATTATTTTATAACCTTCTACTTTAGGTATTTAAAATAAAAGTAAGATTCTTCTCTTTTAAGGTATTATACTAATTAATATAATTTAAGAACTATTACTAATAAATATATTTATTATAGAAATTCTAACTATTATTTTAGTCTTATAGTTAAAGTAGTACTATATTAAATAACTATAATAAATACCTTATATACTATAAGCTTTTAGGTTAGATTAAGAATTATTATATAATTAAATAAGAATCCTTACTCTTTATCTATTTTTAAATAGTACTTACTTAGCTTTTAATACCTCTTTTTAGCTATAGCTCTAATAACTACTAGCTACTCTATATTCTTATCTTAATTAAGATTATTACTAAGATTATTAATTATACTCTCTAAGAAATTAAAAAGCTAATTATATATTAACTAAATATATAAAATCTAAGAGTTCTAGTTCTAGCTAAAAAAGCTAGTTATAACTTTAAATCTTCTTAATATTTTTATAATAAGCTTAAGATAATACTACTCTATAGTTAATAGCTATAGTTATTTTAAATTATAAAAATTAATATCTAATATATTATTACTACTTAAGGTACTACTACTATTAGTAGTTATCTTAAGTATAATCTTCTACTTTAGCTATTTATTAATATATACCTTAAGTTTAATAGCGTATTTATATATATTAAATATAAAATTCTACTATATTTTAATATCTTATATAATAGTTAGATAGTACTTTAGTAGTAAGAACTATTATATAGTAATAAAATACTTATAATATTAGGTTAATACGCTAATTACTATATAAATTACTTAGAGCTAACTACGTTTTAGTATATAATAAATATCTATAATAATACTATATATACCTTATAGAAAGAGTTTAGAACTAATATATACGTCTAGATATTCTTTATATAGCGCCTTTATAAGTAATCTACTTACTTTATTTTACTTAATACTACTAGCTTTAGATACTAGATTATATTCTATATAACTAGGTTAATAATATAAGCTAAGTATAGAATTATATTCTTTTAAAGATCTTAATTAATATTATCTTTTTATAGCTTTACTTATAGTAATATAGTAAGTATCTAGTTATTACTTATATTATTATAAGTTATAGCTAAAAGTTAATCTTTTATTTTTATTTATATAAGAACTTATAGTACCTTATTAGTTATAAAAGCGCTAGAGTAGATACTACGTATTAGAATAAAATTAAGTAGGTAATCTTAGAGTTCTTATTTCTAGTTAGTATAATACTTCTTAATTACTAAGAAGCTAATATAATTATTTATAAACTAGGCGTTAAGTATAATTAAGAGTTTTATATTTATACTAAGGTTATAAAAAAGAGCTACTTTTATTAACTTATATTACTTTAAAAATATTACTTAAAGTTAATAATAAGTTATTATAATAGTATTAGGTTAGAAGAAGTAAATAAACTATTAAAATATTAGCTTCTTAACTATTTAAAATAACTAATTATTATTAACTACTACTTATATAAGTTCTTTCTTAAAGTTAGTAGTAGAGTAAAAAAGAACTTTAAGAGCTTATTATAAATTATAAGACTATAAAACCCCTATATTTATTAATAATAGTTAGGTATATTTTAAAGTATCTATATCTAGATAAGCTTAGATTTTTAGGTAGTTAAGTAGATACTTAGTTCTTATAGCTTTACTATAAGAGTATTAAAGTAGTAAACTATAATTAAAGTAAAAGATATATAAGTAACTTATTATAAGCTATATAGCTTTACTAAATTTACTCTAAACTTAGCTTATCTAACTTATTAAATTCTAGTATATATTTATAGTTAATAGATCTTTATACTAAGTAGTACTTTCCTACTATTCTCTTTATTAGGCTTTAATTTCTCTCTCTTTATTACTATCTTTAAGTTAAATTACTAGGTATTTAAGTAGAATAAGATTTAATTTACTTTCTTCTTAAATAATTTAAGAGGTATAGAGTTTAAATTAATATAATAGTACTAGAATACTAGATAAAGAATTAAAATTATTTATTACTAAAGAAGTTAATTATAAGTATATAATTATAGACTATAATAAATTATAAGCTTATAGCTACTTAAATTTTATATCTTTACTTTTACTATATATTTTTTATAATAGTATAAAATTATAAAGTTTATAAATATAAGTTATAACTTAAAGTAAATAAGCTAGTTTATTAAAAATTATAATAAATATTTATAATTAATCTTTAATATAAAGTAGTAATATAAGCGTTATTTAGAATAGTTAATAATTTATAAGCTTATTTCTACTAAATAAACTAGTTATTATCCTCTAAATTACTATCTAAGAAGCTCTTAAAGTTAGTTATATTCTTATAGCTTATATCTAAAAAATCTTTAAACTTTAATTCTTTATCTTTACTTTTTATAGCCTTTAACTCCTTTTATAGTATATTATATATATTATTACTCTTATACTTATTTTTCTTATTATTATATATTATATTAATCTCTAAATTATAATTAGCCTCTTCTTTATACTTATTACTATTACTACCTAAAATATATAGCTTATTACTTTAAAGTATAATATTATTACTACTAAATACTAAAACTAGAATAGAGGAAGGTTTATACTATTTAGTATAGTTAGTATATAAATATAATAAAATACTATAATAAATTTACTTTTAAGTATTAGCTAATATAATTACTAACTCTTTAGTAGATAAGTCTTAGATAAAAGTTTACTATTCTTTCTTAACTTTCTAATTTTTAAAAGAATTACTATTAAGCTTCTTTAGGCTATCTTAATATATTAATTAAATAATCTTTTAAAGAGTATTACTAGGCCTCTAAACTTATAAACTAGTATAATTATAATTAGTAGTATTTATATTATCTTTAAAATCTAAAAGCTTTTTAAGAGACTTTTAATACTAGTATATATTAACTTTATAGTAAATTTTATCTTATTTATTATAAATAGTTTAAAGAGCGTTTAATAACTATTTAATTATAAATTATAAGTAATAGTATATATTAAATTACTATTATAACTTACTACTTTTCTTATCTTAATATTATTTCTTAGAAAGCTTTTCTTCTTTTTCTTATTAAAATAACTATTTTTCTAAATCTTCTAAAGTCTAGAATTTTTTATTCTTCTTAAGCTTTTTAACTAATTAGAATTTTATAGTATAATTAGTAGCCTTTATACTTTTAATTACTTATTCTTCTTTACTTTATAAAGTAGTATAATCTTATTATTATTTAGCGCGTTTAGAGTTACTAAGCTAACCTTAATATAGTACTCTTAGGTTAGTAAGTTAACCTTTTTAAGAACTACTTTAACTACGTAAACTTAAAATATATTAAATCTCTTCTTCTTTAGATATAAAACTTTATTAAAATTAGTATAATTTATTATAAAAAGCTAATATAAATACCTTTATAAGCTAAATCTAAGCTTTACTATTAAAACTCTCTAGTACTTTAAGCTAAATCTCTAGAAGTAGACCTTTAAGAGTATTACTATTATTAGTAGGCTCTACTTTAATTTATAGTAACTTTATTATAAAAAGACTATTATAATAGTATATAATAATCTTTAATATAGTAGTTTATACTAATTATATTAAAAAAATATAATATATAAGTTAAGTAAGAGGCTAAGAGGAGGCTAATAATCTACCTTAGTATATACCTTACGCTAGCTTATTAATAAGTAATACTAATAGCGCTACTTTATTATAAATACTAAAATTTAAGTTTATTTTCTTTATATCTCTACTAAAAATAGTTAGATTTACTTAAAATTAGTATTAGAAAAAAGCCTATATAATTCTATACGTACTACTAAGTTATTATAGAATTTTATTATAATAAATAATTAATTATAGTATAAATAAGCTAGTAGTACTAGTATATTTATAAGTACTATAATATATAGTTATATAGCTATAGCTTTACTACTTACCTTTACTAAGAATTATAAATAAAAACTATTAATACTCTAGAGCTCTAATTCTCTTATATACTACTACTTAACTACTTTTAACTATTAAAATACTTTTTAACTATTAAAAAACTAAATTAAATCTTAATTATAATATTATAGCTTATACTAAGTAAACTATAAGAAAAATAACTAGTAAAAAAGTAGTAGTAAAGCTACTTTCTACTAAAGCTACTTATAAATAGCCTAAGAAAAATATTTATAAAAATAAGAATAAAACTATTAGAAGACTATACTACTATAGGCTAAGAAGTAAGTTATTATAGCTATTTATAATAAATTTAAGCTAATAAATAGTAACTATTACTTTTAAAGAAATTAGGTAATACTAAAAGTTTACTAAGCTTCTTATTTAAAAGCTATTATTCTTATATCTTATTTAAGAAATTACTTAAAAAATTAAATTAGATCTTTACTTCTAGAAGTTTATAATTAAAGCTTTCTAAAAGTTAGTAGAGGCCTTTCTTATAAGCTATTTTAAAAGTATATACTTTTAAAAAAGTTAATATTATATACTAACTATTATAGATATAAATATAAATACTATTTATATAAGAAGAGTAATAATTTAAGTAAAGAATTTATAGCTAACTAAATAGTACTATAGTAAATTTTTAACTATCTTTTTATAAAATAGAGATAGTTTTCTAGTACTTATAGTAAAATATTAATATAAAATTATATAAATAATAAAATTTTTCTAATATAACTTTACTATAATAATCTACTATAATAATATATAATAACTAATACGTAACTATTACTTTTATTTTAAAAAAGAAAACTAATAAAGTATATTTAGTAACTATTATAAATATAGTCTAGCTATATAGTATACTAATACTATAAGTTTTAATCTTTAAATATAATTAGTTAGACTTAAGCTTTACTTATACTAATAAACTTAATCTTAACTCTATATTTATATAACCCTAACTTAACCTTAACCTTAAAGAGGATTAAAAATTATAGGTAGAGGTTAGGTAGGGGTTAGGGTCTTACATAATCTAACCCAACCCTAACCCAACCCCTACCTATTTACCACCCTATTCCCCTACCATTCAACTCCTAGGGCCTTGGACAGCCCTAGCTGAGAAGGCCCACGCGCTAAGCTGGATCCCTTGTTCGCGCTATAAGTGTACTACCTGGAGGCAGGTCTTGTGGAGTGGATCTGGGCGAAGAATCCTAGCTTCTTCGCGACCTTGTGAGATCGTGTGTATCCATTCTGCGAGGGCTGTGAAGGAGATAGAGGGAAGGCTGATGGCCTTCAGGCCTCACATGGTGGTGAGGAGGCTGGCTCAGATGGTGGTGAGGGTGTCAGGGAGGATGATGAGGAAGGTGAGGTGGATGTTGCGAAGCTCTCGAGAGTCTTACAGAGCTACGTAACTCTCGCTCAATTTCCAGGTGGCCACGCTGAAGAGCTTCGAGGAGAGTTTTTGGAGGCATGGCTTCAGGTGGAGAAATTTTGGTGGCAGATGGCTGGAGCCTACAACTTATTCTCAAGCTGTTATAAAAAGGTGATTGATGGCTTGCTACTTTATATCATACTAGTCACAGCTTATATCCTATATAATAGAAAGACTTAGGGAAATACAAAATAATATTATAGCATTACTTAGATATATTCGATGAGCTTACTTCATTTGTAACAGCGAAGTTAGAAGCTGTCATATCCGACACTCTAAAGCTTGTTTAATAGTCTACGTGATATCAAGCAGTGATGCATCGTCAGCATGTAGCGTAGCCATGTTTCATACCTGATAAGCAGATTATAAGCTTCCATAGACAGTGTATAAACATTGCCCAAACACTTACAATGCACCCACAAATCCCCCTTACTGTGATGCCAAAGATAGACCCGAGATGATAATGCATTGTAGTCTTTTGGGGTTAGTATATCCATCCCATAGTTTCCACCTCTCGAGCCCCGTTTGCATTGCGACTCTAGGCAACAGCTCCATGCGCACCTACCACACCACTTCGATCAGTCTCCCACAAACAACAATACCATTCTGCTACAAACCTAATAGATATCATATATATAATCAAATATCCTCAAATTCTATCACCAAAGAACCGTGGCGGGTACGGGTGGGAATGTTCCCCTTGTATCACAAGCCTGTCACTGTTCGGCGGGTCGAGTACGGGTAGTTCCATATTCGATATTATGCTCTCAGCGGGCGCAGGTGGGGATGTCACCCTTGCATTCAAGCCCGCGACAGGAGAGCGCGATCCTGGGTGACTGCGGGATTAGTAGATAGTCAATATAAAGCTGTAGTTGCAATAGTATATGACTACTACACTTTTTTTTGCTCTTTTTGTCGAATCAAGACAGTGTGAGACACCATACAAGTGCTGTTGATAATGGGCAAGTGATAGCTGTGCATCGTGACTTCACTTCAGGCAGCAGCTCTGTACTTTCACTACAATACTGTGACTATACTACTACGCTAAACCATTTACAAATTATATGAAGAAATACTCTAATCTTGATAACTATCTGATATATATCAGGACAACATACAATTTTTCCAAGAATCAGGTGATGCACAGGATACAGAATAAGGAATCAATTCATAGCTATAAAAGAGGGTATCATGCGTATAATACAACAGAAGTGAAGCACTATCAGTACTAAATCTTTACTAATCCAAGAACGAGGTCATTATAGACCAAACATGCGCTGAATGCAACTTCAATCATCAATCATCCTCCAACAAAGGAGCCTTTTCATCACTGCTCGCAATCTCTGGAGTATAATCCTTCCGGTACTTTGCCAGACCTGCATACACCCCACCCTTGACAACCTCCTTCGTCTCTCCCACAGTTCCAAAGCAGCAATGTTCAACAGTACCCAGCGGTCCTTCTCTTGGATTATCCTCAAGCAAAACGCCGAATCGCAACTTCGTCTCCATGAGCTCCTTGGGAAACGGATCGCCACCTAGACAAGCACCAACACTAAGATGGTCCAGCGTGGGGTTTCTCGTAGTAGTCATGATTCGCGAGAACAATACATCTGACGCCACGCCGTTCTGGTAAATCGACCAAGCGCCAATAAGCACGAAGCAGAAAGTCAAGGCAATGACGGCCGCGTATCCAATCCACAGTCCCCGCTTGTAGTATCGATATGTATTTATACTCCTAGTCTTCACGCAAGGAACGTCCTGCGTCTCAGCAACGACGAGTGTCGGTTCACTTAGTAGACTGACGAGCATCTCTTCGAAGAGGCCCTGTACGTCGGCCATGAGGTTCGGCGAGGGATGCGAAGTCCTAGCGTCCATGAGCCGGGTCTCAGAAATATCGGATCTGGTGATGACGAAGACGTCTGTTGTCTTCTCGACGGAGCCGCGAAGGAAGTTTCGGAGTAGAGAGCCCATGGAGTGGTATGCGGCTGTGAGTTTGTAGACTTCGGGGTTTTGCGGGCGCACGAATTTTGAGCTGGGGCTTGCGATCCAGGAACTTGCATTGCTGCCGGTTTGAGGCTGGAGGGTAGTGTCTATGAGAGGGAGTAGGAAGTCTCGTTGTATAAGTCGTGTGCTTTGTATGGGTCGGTAGCTTACGTTGAAAGTGTAATTGGTGTGGTACATGACGCATTTGAACATTTTTGGTTCGTGGACAACTTTCCATTTCTTTGCGTAGGGCGAGTCGTCAGGGTAGGATGTGTTTGTCTTGTTGGCAAAGCCGATCCAGAGAATGGGTTCGCTTTCGAAAACTCCCAGAGATGCTGGGTAGGGAGGGCCTTGTTTGGGGACTCCATCAACAGTATCGGTTTGTGGTGATGCATAGTCGTTTTGGTCAACCTCAGCCAAATAAGTGAAGTTCCCATTAGGCGCCAATTTGTTGATTTTGATGGGTGCGTTGTCTGGGGGAGAATTGGTGATATCGTCGCATTTATAGCCTGGTCCAATGAAGTTGAGTGTGTAGGTGCAATTCCAGCCTTGCCCACAGAAAGTCAAGGCTGCATTGTCTCGCGGTTGAGGTCGTTTCAGATAAGCAGCGCTAATAGCTAAACGACGAACGTTCTTAGATGGCTGATCATAGTAATCAAAGTAGCCTTCTTTCTTGCCATCCAGATCGGTGGTGTTGTAGTATGACATTGCTGCACGACGGAATTCAGCGTCGTCGATAACACGGAAATTAAAAGAGGTTTCACGTGTAAAGTTGAGACCAGCTACAGCAGGACATCTCGTGACATTTCTGAAATCCGTGATTTCTGATGTGAGTGAAGCCGGCGATAACATGGAGGCAATTGGTATCAACCTTGGGTTATGATCAGTAACTCTGAAATGAATTGGAAGGTATAGACCAACCAGCAGCAAAGCGCCATAAAAGTTGCGAGCTTTCCATTCCGCCACATTTCGCCATTGATGAAGAATTGTGTAGGATCTTCGGGTGCAGAGAACAGGCCATCAATCCCATGAATAGTCATAGCTTTGCGACGAAACGTCCGCCATATTCGCTGTCGATTGCACATGATTGAGGTTCCAACAAGCGTGCTTTTGACGAAAAAGGCCAAAGCCGTGCCCCACCGAATCATTTGCAGCTGGTTGGTAGCTGGCTGTCCATTTAAACTCGCGTAGAAGAAATGGTGTCCAATGGCAGCAGCGATTCCGGATAAGAATAAAATGCTTATCAGAAAAGGTGTGGTCCAATGTATATGCCATTGAGCAATCTCTCCAGCTCGTCGATCCACAAGGGCCTGTGTGTCCGCATCAACTTGCTTACTGCGATACAGAGAATTTAAAGTATATGTGGAGTCCTTCCCTGACATTGAAGGCCCTGGGCTCTCGTTCCGTCCAGATACAGGCGCATATTGACCACCGCTATTGTATGATAGCCCAAAGTACGAGTCTGGGCGCAAACCTCCTCTTCCTCGCACAGCTTCATCTGGGTCGGGGCTTCGGAAAGGAGATTGACCCCTTGACCCGTACGAATGTTGCGACACGTATGGGGGTCTTGGTATATCTGAAAGCTCGATAGGGTCGGCAGGTGAGGCAAATGGGTCGTACGGAGCAGGTGGTGTAGCTGGTGACGCAGATCGAGAGGAATAAGCCGATTGGGGGCCTCGTGAAGTCATGATGAATGGTATAATGAGTCTCGTATGTCTACCATCTGCGATTGTGAGGGAATAGTACGTGATATGCGTCCTGTGAAACTATTATGGTACGCTTGCATAGACGCGCTGAACACGGTGCATGAGCTTGTAGTCGATGTACAACCAACGGTACAACGAATTATGCGATGAAATGTTATGGTACAACTCTGTTGTGTGTTTGCAAAGTGTGAAGTTTTCTCCTTGACCGACACATGGCGTCTGTGGTGTTGAATCCTGTAGACGGCGCAGCAACATGGGTGTTGTATGATGGGCGAGGCCCCAGCCTTCGTTGGCCTAAAGAAGCGCTAAGCAATGCCGTGCAGCTTGGTGGCTGAGAGCTGAAGTCGCTAAACAGCTGAATGCGGTTTCGATCAGATGAACCGACATTACGGAATTCCGATCATGTGGTACTATATAAGCACCAAGTTCGTCGTTGTGATTTGGCTGTACATTCCTTCTTATATACGCAGCTACAAGCTGCCACGCACGATCAATCTCTTGCTACACATGGAAACCCGAGCACCAGTCTAAATTAAGACAATTCATGCTTATTCTCCGAAGGATGAGATTTGTCGAACTTGCATGCTACCGTAAGCATGTTGGACAATAGTGGCTGGTACGGAAGACATTAGGCGTGCCCATGGTACGCACCGCAGACTAGAAAAGCGTGTAAGTCTGTGCGCGGTTTATAACCTCAATGAAGCTGCAAACTTTGTTGAACTTACGATTACATTCAAGATGCTGACAAACCCTGAATGGAATCAGCAATGCTGTTTGATCTTAACTCCGCTGGCATAGAAGGCATCGAATAAATACTCTTCAGTGGCTAGCGAAGCTAAAGTATATAGGTAGTATGTGACATCCAGGTTGATCATTTGTGCTTAGCGCCAATCACAAATGCTCCAAGCAAAGGTAGAAGCATCATGTTTCATATAGACTTTGTGCTTGTGTACTTCGTAACTTGGAGTGTCGTCTCTATCACGAGCCAGCAACAGTCTACAATTCGTATTCCATTGCGGCTCAGGTCGGCAGCTAGAACCACATCTGTTCAAGCGTAACATCATGCTTTTCTACAACTTAGTTCAGCTTACAAATACATTATGGTGCCCTTGCAGGGCTCCACATCTGCCGACAATGCAAATCCCACATGGCAAAACCATTTCTTTAGCGCATTCCTGACCAGCTCGGAGCGAGGTCCCGGGTCAAGGGAGATTCCAGCATGTCCATAAAGATAAACGCCCGAGGCATTTATCATGCACGATTGGTTGGAAATTCCACGTGTACGGATTACAAAGATGGACCCAAGGTAGCTCTTGGAACTACCGGCAGTTCCCGATTGAGTAGTCCTAGAATGAGTGTGGAGTACCTGGGTCGGCTGCTAGTAATTGTGTTATGGTTGCGTCACCAGTAGACTTGTTCTGAATGCCCCACACCTACATAAAGGCGACTGATAAAAGAGGCCAAGCCACCTCGGCAGACCACTATTAGATCCTTAGAGACTCCCGCTGTTTTCCATAATTTCTTGTTTCTATACCCCAATTGCAATTTTCGAACGAGTACTACGATTAACCTCACACAATGGCCCCATCAACCACCAAGCAGTGGACGGTCGAAGGAAAGAATGGCTTCGATTCTCTAAAGTACAACGAGAACGCTTCTGTTCCTGAACTCGGTGACAAAGATGTCCTTGTTAAAGGTATGTCGAAGCTCCATAGCTCTCCAAACAAATCACTAACACCCACTGCCAGTCCACGCCGCATCGCTCAACTACCGCGACCTCATCATCCCCAAGGGCAAATACCCCTTCCCCATGAAAGACAACATCGTCCCCGGCTCCGACGGTGCAGGAACCGTCGAATCCGTCGGCAAAAACGTCACCCGTTTCAAGCCAGGAGGTAACATCCATCCCTTCAAACCCCTCTCTTCTCCAAATGTGTCCCCAAACTCACACACCCCACCAGACAAAGTCGTAACCCTCTTCAACCAAGGCCACCTCGCCGGCTCCCTCGACCACTCCTCGCTGGCCACGGGCCTAGGCGGCGCCCTCGACGGCACACTCCGCGAATACGGCGTCTTCGACGAAGCAGGCCTCGTCGCCATGCCTCAGAACCTCAACTTCCTCGAAGCCTCAACACTCAGCTGCGCAGCACTCACCGCGTGGAACGCCCTCTACGGCCTGGAATCCCGCGCCCTAAAACCCGGCCAAACAGTCCTCACCCAAGGTACTGGCGGCGTCAGCATCTTCGCTTTGCAATTCGCCAAAGCAGCAGGTGCGCGTGTGATTGCTACCACCTCGTCGGCAAAGAAGGCGGAGTTGTTGAAGAAGTATGGCGCAGACCATGTGATTAATTACAAGGAGACGCCGAATTGGGGTGAAGAGGCTGCGAAGCTTACACCGGGCGGTGTGGGTGTGCAGCATGTTGTTGAGGTGGGTGGACCTACCACTATGGCGCAGTCACTTAAGGCTGTGGCGATTGATGGGGTGATTACGATTATTGGATTCATTGGTGGTATGGAGAAGAATCAGCCTACTTTCTTGGATTGCTTGAGCAATATCTGTACGGTTCGGGGTATTTTGGTGGGATCGAGGTTGCAGATGGAGGATATGTGTGCGGCGATTGAGGCGAATGATTTACATCCAGTTGTGGATGAAAAGGTGTTTGAGTTGAAGGATTTGAAGGAGGCGTATGAGTACATGTGGGATCAGAAGCATTTCGGCAAGTTGACCATCAAGGTTGCGCAGTAAGGGTTGTCTGAGAAGTGTATAAAAATATAATAAATACACGAACGATTCATCAGCAAATATCACATGCACAATCAGAAACAACAGACATGTCAATCATAATTAATTAATTCGTCGTAGTTATTCAGCGAACATTGTTCGCTATGCTGAGTATCATCATATTGGGGTATCATGCGTCCGAAGTATGCGCCTCGCCAGTAATTGAATCCGTCGCCATGCAAGATTAAAGTACAAGAACAAAAACACAAACAATATCCGCCAGACCACAATTGTGGGAGCTCTTTACAGGCATTGATAGCGCCAAACAAGAATACAAGGCCAGACCCCACCAGCATCGTGGTGCTTTCACCAGGCCAATTGAAGAAACAGAAAGACAGGGTATCATCCGAATGAGAAGCCAGACCACCATGGTGGTACCTTTACAGGCAAAAATGCGCCGCCGAGATGCAATGGTGCGCCATACATGACCAGAACCCGATCGACGCAGAAAGACAAAAACAGAAGATAAAATATTAAAAAAAAAAAAAAAACACGGGAGGGGCCAGGGCGCGCGCACACTCGCCCGGGGGTGAATGCCCTCAGTCCAGCTCAGTGGTGGGCGCTCCGGTCATGAGAGTGACCGCGATACGATCGCGGGCATCCTGCATGCCATCACACGCCACCACCTTGCCAGGCTCTTCTCCACGGAGAAGAGCGAGGGCATTCAGGAGGGTGAACACCCCACAGTCGCTTCCGTTGATTTGCCTCGAGCTGCGTTGAGCGTCGAGGACGACCCACTCGTCCTCGACATAGTGCTCTTGCAGCTCTTGAGCGAGGTAGGCTTTCAACTTGGCGACGTAGGTGTCACCCTCCCCCCCGAGCGAGTCGAGGTACTCGATCGTGCGCTCTCTTGGCTTTACAGCCAAGAGGCGCCAGTGGCTGCGGTCGCAGATTGGGTATAAGATCAGTCCTCCGTCGAGATACTGCTTGTGTGCGAGTCCAAACCGGGCAGCCCAGCGACTCACGTTTGCGACCTTGGTACACACGGTGGTGTACCAAAAGGACGAAAACGCGTGGACTGGAGGCGCTGGGCCACCCCGTTTGGACTCGAATCCTGCTGCCCTCTTCTGGTGGGCAACCAGGATTCCCAGGTACTCGTTGATGATGTTGTCGTTCAGCCACGCCCTGGGATCGCCGGAGAATTGCCCCGGCAAGAGGGTGCTGAAGTCGCGGGCACTGATCTTCGGCCCAGCGACATCCACGCTACCCAACTTGCCGTTCTCCGACTTCTTCGCGGCGGCATCGATCTTCTCTCGCTCTTGAGCGGTGATGGGGGTTACAAGAGGTTTCACCGCTGGGGGTGGAGGAGTAGGAGTTGTGGGAGGGAGAAGGTCGAGCTTCTTTTGTAGATCGTCGAGTAATTCAATCGAGATTTGGGACTCATCAAGGGAGTTATCAAGGGAGTTATTAAGTGAGTCGTCGGAGTCTTCCCAAGTCTCAGGGGGAACACCTGTGAAGCCGACTGATGGAACCGAGGGTTTGGCTTCAGCAACAGAGGAGACGTCATCTGTAGAATCCGATAGTGTCGACAGATCCGGGCCATCAACATCGGAGCTATCATCCTCGCTGTCTTCTACCTCAGGACGGCGTACTGGGCTGAAGGTAATGGCCTGAAGGGTTGAATCGTGCATTTCGCTGACACGGCTATCGATGAAGAATGCTTTGGTACCGGCGTGCTCAGCCCATGTAACAGACTTAGTTCCGCGTTGAATGGCTTTTGGTGTGACATCAACGTTGGCATCAGGAGCGTCGGACAGAAACGAGAGTTCCCCGCTGGCTTTGGGTGTGACATCGGGAGCATCGGACAGAAAGGAGAGATCTTCGTCAACAGTCTCACAAAAGTTGTATTGCTGGTTGTATCGCGCTAACTCGGCAGCTCGGGCTTCGGACGCACGTTGTTCCCGGGCCTTGGCATATGCCAGGTTCGCCTTGAGAGCGTCGTGTGCAATGTTGGGTGCATTGATTTTCAGAACCGATGCTTGAATAGCCTTTTGCTTGAGCAGACTTTGGTGACGGATATGTAGAGCCTGTTGGGGTTTTGTGTGGTCGGCAGGGGGAGTAGATGGTGAGGTGAGTCCACGGTTATTCTTAACCTGGTGGGCAAGAAGCATCTTGCGGATAGGTGTGACGGGCGCCTTTTCAATAAGACGCTTGTTGGTCCTTGGTGAGAACTTGGAGAACTTGTCGACAGAAGCTTGGATGGAGCTAAGATGGCGAGAGAAGAAGGAGGGGGGAGGCGAGTTGTCAACAGTCTCAGGGACGGGGGTGTTGCGCCAGTTCATTGGCATAGGTGAGCCGGTGATACGGTTCAGTGGAGGAGTACCAGTCAAGACATCGGAGAAGGAGAAGTCAAGACTGTCATCCATGGAGGCATCCTCATCGACTTGCGAATCGGCAGCCAAGGGGGCTTCATGCATGAAAGCATCTTCGTCATAGGAGATGGACGGGTTTTCCCAAGTTATTTCAGGCCCGGCAATTACGGCATTGCGAATGTCTTCTTCAAGTGAGACGTCGTCAAAGTCGTTGTAGTAGGAGAGTGGCTCAGCATCTGGGGGTGGGAGCAGATAGCTGGCAGTGGGTAGCCGTTGGTGTTTGGCGGGGGAGGGATTGAAGTTATGCATGAAAGCGTCTTCGTCATAGGACATGGTGGGATCTTCCCAAGCCATTTTAGGCTGTGCAGCTGCGGCAATGCGAATGTCTTCTTGGAATGAAGCATCGTCAAAGTCGTTATAGTGGGAGAGTGGCTCAGCATCTGGGGGTGGAGACAGATAGCTGGCGTTGGGTTGCCATTGGCGTTTGGCGGGGGAGCGCTTGGGGGTGTAGGGACGCTGGAGGCGACGCGCCAAAGTCTTGCGAGCCCTGGAGTTGGGAGAGAGGTCGGTGGGTTCGTCGTTGACAGGACCGTTGCCAGCATCGATGATGCGCTTCTTGTGTGCGCCATCTTCTCGAACAATAGGCTCAACAATGATATGTTGGCGGCGGAAGAATTGGTGGGACAAGCGGGTAGGGACGTAGAGAAGGAAGCGCGAGGCAAAAGTGGTCGCCCACCTGCCGACAGTAGTCATGAAGGAACTGGCGCGCGTGGTAGGGCCGTTGTCGTCATAGTGCTCCATGGCAGCGTCGCGCGCATGCTCAGGGAGGGGCCATTGGCCAGGGATACGGAGTGAGGAGACTGGAGAGAGGGCGGGAGCCGAGGGGGAAGAGAGCTGCATCTGTGGTTGTGTTAGTTTGGGTCCAAACAAGTGACAGGCGCAAGACAGCGTGTGGCAGCTGGCACCTACCTGGTGCTGGGGAGCGTCAAAGCCACTGCGGACATTGACTAGCAAGGCGCCAGGCGCGCTGGAGGCGAAAGCGGAGCCAAAGGCACGCTTGGACATGGTCGCAAAAGCTGAGGCAACTGAAAAGTGCGCTGTGCTATTGCGGGGGGAAGTTGGTGGAGGAGAGCAAGAGAGTGGGTGAGCTGCGATGGAGCTATTGTGCTAGCCGCGGTCGCGGAGGGCAGGCGCGCACTGACCCGCGGTTCGCGCCATGGCAACCAATTAGGCAGCAGGTGGCTGGAACACAACACTCGACAATACACGCGGTCCGGAAAAACAAGCCGCCGGGCCTGAGCGCTTGGAGGGGGCTGCCATGGCCATCGTGGGCGTGAATGTAGCCCACCCTTGAGATCCATACTGCAGTTCCCCGTGACTGTGCACCGCAATTCCCACCCACCCAAGATACCCTCTGCGCCCTCTGTTCTCCCTTCCCCAAGCGTCTGCGCCTGTCTATACGGCCACTTCTACCTGTGTGCACGTCATCCGCCAGGTTTGACGGGCAGAGAACCCCTAACCTCATAACACGCCCCACCACCTATCGCACACCACCCCCACTATCACCAACATGGATACCAACATGGAGGACGTTAAGATGCCTGAGCCAATGCAGCTCTCTTCCGTCCCGGCCTCGGAGCCTGCCACAATTCCCACCCTCGACGGCTGGATTGAGAGCCTCATGAGCTGCAAGCAGCTGGCCGAGAGCGATGTGCAGAGGTTGTGCGACAAGGTATGTGCCCAAGGGCGCGCCTCTGGATTATGCTGCACCTGGGGAGGTTATTCTAACAAAGTTGCTAGGCTCGTGAAGTTCTGCAGGAAGAGTCCAATGTACAGCCAGTGGTAAGTGGCGCACAACTAGTTCTTGATACGACTCTGCTGATACCTATCCAGAAATGCCCCGTCACAGTCTGTGGAGATATACACGGTCAATTCCACGACCTCATGGAGCTCTTCAAGATTGGCGGCCCTAATCCTGATACCAACTACCTCTTCATGGGTGCGTCACATGCTCCCTTCCTTGCAGACCCATACTAATCTGCCACAGGCGACTATGTCGATCGAGGTTACTTCTCCGTCGAAACTGTGACTCTTCTAGTCGCGCTCAAGATTCGATACCCCCAGCGAATCACCATCCTTCGTGGAAACCACGAGTCTCGCCAGATTACCCAGGTGTATGGCTTTTACGACGAGTGCCTTAGGAAGTACGGAAACGCCAACGTCTGGAAATACTTCACAGACCTCTTCGACTACCTTCCCCTGACCGCATTGATTGACAACCAAATTTTCTGTCTACACGGCGGTCTGTCGCCAAGCATCGACACCCTTGACAACATCAGAGCGCTTGACCGCATCCAGGAAGTACCACACGAAGGACCCATGTGCGATCTTCTTTGGTCAGACCCAGACGATAGGTGTGGCTGGGGCATATCTCCTCGTGGTGCAGGTTACACCTTTGGACAGGATATTTCAGAGGCATTCAACCATAATAACGGCCTGACTCTCGTTGCACGAGCCCATCAACTTGTTATGGAGGGTTACAACTGGTCGCAAGACAGGAATGTCGTAACCATATTTTCAGGTACGTTTATTTCGAGAACTCTTTTGTTCTTTCGCTAATTCATGCATAGCACCAAATTACTGTTATAGGTGCGGTAACCAAGCCGCTATCATGGAGATTGATGAGCATCTCAAATACACTTTGTAAGGCAAATCTTGCACATTATGCATGTACATGACTGACAATCATTCTAGCCTACAATTTGACCCTTGCCCACGCGCAGGAGAGCCCATGGTCTCACGCCGAACCCCAGACTACTTCCTCTAGACGAACCCCTCCATTTCACACATCGCAGTGTCACGCCGCAGAGTCAAATGGACAACGGATGGTCGCAAGGCTGCGGGACAGTAGAGAACCAATTTGAGCTTCCCCCAGACTCCGTCGTGTCATTGATTAGATTCTTCTCTAGAGTTATTTCAATCCACCAGCCCCTTGTGTGTCCTGAAGTTGGGAGGCCCAAATAAAAAGAAAGGAGCTGAGATACTTAAATGCCATGGTACGCCGTTATGAAAACTTAGACAGCATATTCTGGGAACGACTTGTCGTACTCTTGTGTGTAGACCACAATGACAATGTCTGCATTCTTGATTTTAATAAGTTTTTCTGCGTCTTGGGTGATGTCTTTTTAATTTGATAAATCGAGATACAACACAATGTGACCAATTTGTAGCTTTTGTCGTAATGCAATGGCCGTCCATAGAAATGGAAAGGGGGGCTCTAAATCAACAATTAAACACTGCAAAGAAAAAAGCACTTATATATGATTTTCAACACCATCCATATCACATTACTACAACTACCTATACACTGTCTCCCTGACTTCCCTGACTTTCCATCACAGACAGCACACTCTAAAATTTTGCAAAAACCAATAATTTCTATCACTCCATTCTCCGCATGCACTGTGCTATTGTACTCTACGTCTACACCCACCCACACATGCTTTTACTTCATTGCATCTCCCTCGTCTCCAAATGCCCTCACCCCATCTACACGAAAGACAAGCTTCTAACCTTCTTTCTCTTTGGGCGCTTCTTCCTCCTCGTCATCTTCCTCTGCCTCCTCGTCGGCATTGTCGTTGGCTTTGGGCGCCTCCTGCACTGGTTTCTCCTGATCCTCGATTTTCTCGTTCTCCTTGTTCTTGGCTTCTCGAATAGGGACGTCCTTAGAGCGCTTGGGTTTGCCAGCTTCTTCAGGGAACAATTCTGCAAAGAAGTTGGGGAGGAAGCGATTTACGCGCTTCCAGGTTTCGTTCCAGAGTTCTTCGCGGTCGGGGTTTTCGTCGGGCGGGGCGAGGTAGCCTCCGTTGGACATGACGAGGAGCATGTTTTTGAGGTTTTCTGAGACGGCTTCCTCCTTTTGGTTGTTAGAGCTGGATTAAAGGCCATGGGGAAAAATGCTAGGGATTACTTACCAGATTGTCGCCCTGTCCGCTGTTCAGGAGGCGGTCCATGATGGTGATGATTTTCAACCAAAGATCGAGAAGTTCTTTGCCTCCCATGTCGCCTAGGAGTACTAGGTAGTGGAGGAAAACCTTTGACAATAATGTTGCTGCGCGAACGCGAGTCTCACTCATGCCCAGTGGATCGGATTGATAGACTTCAGGTTTGAGCAACTGCGTGATCAGAGGAACTAGAACTTCAGAAAAGATAGCAGTCCACTCTTTATGTTGTGGCGACGCAATATCATTCGAGAGTAATGTTCGTTGAAGACTGCCAAAAGCTTGTTGGCGTATCTCGCGGCATGGATTGAGACATTGATGTGCCAGAGTTTTCAGTATTGGGGACCAATATGCTGTCCAAGCTTCAAATGGTAGTTAGCATTGTATCAGAAATAGTCAGAGGAGACATGTACCTTCGGTAGTATCAAGGTGCGATTGCTCGATGAAATTAGGCACTCTTGCACTCAGCTGGAACACTATTGTCATTGCCGTACTTCCTCTGACGACAACTTCGTTGCTCTCTGGTTTCTTCACTTTTGACCCCTTTCCTCGTCGAGAAGCCTGATCATAAAGCTGCTCATCTCTTGCGCCTACCTGTGCAGCAGTGGCAAATTCGTTCAGTAGCGCAATAGCAGCTTCGTAATTGTCGGCTGTAATGCTTGCTTGTGACGAAGTTGTGAGGTCTTCAACAAGCCCAAAAACGTCACCAGCTGCTTCAGGAACATTTGATAGTCTGCTCAAAATAGCCCAGAAATCCGGTGAGCCAGCAAGCTCGTTGCGCAGGGCATTTGTGCCCTTGCAGCAGTCCGTCAGACCTTTAAGCACGGGCTGTGAACACTCATTCAAAAGGCCATCATTGAAACCTGAGAAGGTGTGCAGCAGAACGGGCGCGCGAATGAAGTCATAGTCCTACAAGCATTAGTCGACATTCACATAAAGGATGACCAAATCTTACATTGCTAGCCTTCAACAGACTCAAGAGGTAGTAGACTGAACGAGCAACGACGACGGGGTGATGCTTGGAAGTGTCACGAATGATAGTTGCCAGAGCATCCGTAACGTCCTTTGCCAGTTCTTTTACAGTCTCATCATCTCGTAATGCAAGCACAGTGGCGAGTTCAAGCACAAAGACGAGGCTGGGATCATACAAGGGCCCTTTGCCAGCTTTCCTGACGCCATTGGATCGTGGGCTGGTGGCTCCTGGGATATCTGGCTTGACCACAATGACGCTCGGGGAGCCGTCATCAGGTATGTGCTCAAGAAGAGACATAAGTAGCGACCGCAAAGCCTCTACAGGAAGTTGGCTGATATTCGCAAGGATGTCTTCGAAATGGCATTCTTTGACTGTATCTACCGTGCAGAGTGTATACTCTATCTCCTGATCTGATGGCTCTGGAGGTTCGTCATTGGCAAAACTTGACACGTATGATGTCAAAGCTGAAAAGATGCCAGTATCAGCCGGTCGTTCAGCACGATCAATAATTTGCGCTGGATTTTGTAGAGGTATTGGGGGCAATGCCAGGGTCTTCTGGAACGATAGGAAGTACGGAGGTATAAGTGAATTTACAAAAAGATTCACCATGATACGTATGAGCTATAATATATTAGCCAAACTTCATGGAAACTTGAGGAAAACTTACATGATTCCACCCATCTCTTATAGAGGCTTCATTGCCCTTGATGACTTGGAACAGCACGACAGTCGCCAACTGCGCTCTTCCATCCCGACCAAAGCGTACAGCTGTTTCGCTGACCATGACACTCTTCTTGTCCGCTTGTACTTCAGTATTGAGTGATGTGCTTGGTGGCACATCAGGCGCCAGTGTGCTGATATATGAGAGACACGAAATGATTCGATCCAGGGCATCGTTGAGTCCGTACTTGGCAGCTATCTGAGCACACTGGTCAAATCCTAAAACAACCCTTGAGAAGACTGCATCATCGGTGGCTGACATGAAAACATATGATAAGGTTGCAATGATAGGTTTCCAAGTTGCTGCAAACATATCCGCATCAAAGATGTTGGTGTCGCAGATGACCAAGTCTGAGGTTGACTGGACCTTCACTAGTAACTCTTTCCAAGCATGATCATATGCGTGGCGATCGTTGTGCTCCTCGGGCAGGATGATTTCTCGGTTCTTGATTGAATCAAAGATAGCTCTGAGATAATCTTGTTCAAAATCTTTTCCATCATTGACACCACGAAGGTTCTTCGCAAAATCTTCGTACTGCATTCGTTTTGCGCTCTTCAAGTTCGGGTTGTGCTGATCCGTGTTGAGCATGATGACAGCGTATGTGAGCACATAAATCGCATCTTGGTGGGCGATGCCTTCCGGCTTCGCCATCTTTATGTACTGCTCAGAAAAAATGTTGATGATACGCTCGATCAGTGCCGATTCTCCAGGCAGACGGAAAGTGTTGAGTAATTGTCGGAGTGCTTCGTCGAGACGCTGTCCAGTGAAGTCGAACAAATTGATGAATGCTTTTAGTATTGGTTCATTTTCCTTCTTTGAAATGAACTCTCCGAGCACTTTCTTGTCAACTCTGGTGGTCCCCTTCACAAATTCTGCAATGCACTTCGGGTCATCTGGGTCTTTGATGATGCCCTGTGATGCCAGGAATGCAATGCCTGCTTTGGGTTTCTCGTTGAATTTTGTGGCGCCCCTAATAATGATCTTCTTTCGCGCTCGCTGCTCGCGAAGGTCGTCAGCACTTGGAAATCCATCGGTAGCTGGTTCATCTTCCAGACGATCAGCTATCGACTGAACGAAACCCAATAGAGCATCTAAGCATAGCGGTGGGACATTGACTGTACTCCATGTGGCTGAGTCAGGGAAAGCGTTGCGTGATAAAAGGCCGACGATATCCATGCAAACATCTCCACGGTCAATCTCACAGTCGTAGTTGACGAATAGCTCAACCATGAAGGATGGTATGCGCACCAAGCCACCCAAGTTTTCGACCATGGCTTCTCGAGCGTCTGGCTTTCGGGCTCCACCCTCCAGACCAAGCTTTTGTCGATCCTTGACAGGTACTGGCGTTGACCGCCCACTTGAGCTGTTCTGTTGGGGTGGCTGCTTGATCAAGCTTGGTGCTTGTGGTACACCCTCATACAATGAAGGCTCGATGCCGGGCTCCAAAGGTATTTCGACTCGTGGGAAGAGGCAAGCTACTAAATATGACAAGTATAATTCTTGTTGAAGCTTCAGCACATTCCTACAGGTTGCTAGCAGTGTACCAGCCACACGCAGGGATTCATTGAGAATGGCCATGTTGTCTGATCGCACCAGCTGAAAGAGGTGTCGACATAATGTATCTTTTGCTAGGTTGGCAAGGCTTGGGTGGCTTGCTATCGATGGTCCTGCCACTTCGAGCGCCACATCAACGATGCGTAACGCCATGACACGCATTGTGTCTGTGTGTTGCCTATCGTGGGGATCCAACAGGTCCACCAACACCCGGAAGAGTTCTCTGATAGACGGAAGAGAATATGGTCGAATTTCGACAGGCTCTTGCTCGCCCTCGGCTGTCGCAGGTAGGTCGAGTGTACTACTTGCTGGGTTCGCCGTGCTATCATTGTCTTCAAGTCCCTTCTCTGATCCACCTGGTTGTTGCAGCGATTCAACCTTTGATGATTGTGTCAAATCCCCGGCACCGTTTGTGGAAGGGTCCATTTTCAGGCCGTCTTGCTCGTCTTTGCCATCTAGCTCTTCGTCCAAGGCATCCAGTTCATCTGGTGATTCAATTTCTAAAGTCTTCAGCCGACGGAATATTACCTGGCACATGGACACCATTGCTATTTCTGCAGATCTGCGAAGAAGTTCTGATAGCCTCGCCTGGCAGCACATGCTCAAGCCAGTCTCCATCATCTCGCAGACACTCTCGTCTCCCAGCACCTCCCCTCCAGGCCCGGATATCATGCCTTCCATGAGCTTCAATATGCGCAAGAGAACGATTTCGTCTGCTGCTGAGTCGCTTGCTTCGAATCGGCAATGTGTGATCGCAGAAGAGAGCTGCTGCATAGCTTCTGGAAGTCGTGGAGAGCCATGGTCGATAATCCTGTACGACAGGAATTTTGTAATGGCGATGAGGGCAAGCGAGGTGATTGGAGCAGAAGTGGAGGAAGAGCGGATGACTTGTAGGAAAGGGTGGAGCATTGAGGGTGTGTCAAATGTCCTGATATCTGCTACGGGGTTAACTTATGTTTCTGGCCAATTTGCATGTCCATATCTACCTTTACAACCCTTGAGATCGTTCCTCAAACGCGCAAATGCAGACATGAGAGGATTGTCTTGCAAGCTTTTCCCTTTCTTTCCTCTCAAGCCCCATCTACTTGGTACAGCTTCCTCTTGTTCTCCTGCACTCACAATGCCCTGGCCGGAACGATCTCGTCGCTGTACAGCAGGGGTTTTATTTGAAGAAGAGCCGAGTATCGCTGCCACGGACGAATGCGCCCAGCGGGCATGCTTTCGCATGGCCGACGTAACAGTAATACATTCTGTGACCACGAGAGCTACTGGGTTGACCGCGACGGTGATCGGCCGTGAGACCAAGCTCTCAGTTGTATCTTGGAGGGTTGAAGCGACATTGTCTTCGCTTCCGTCGCTGGACATGGCGACAGTCTGAGGTTTTCACGATTTTGATTGCGACAAAAGCTGTTGGGCGCAATGAAGGTGTCCTATTCTCGAGTGGGGAGGACCATTTCAATGAGCTTTGGAGAGGCCACGCATCCTTTGATTGTTGTTGCCTAAGTGGGTGAGTTGATGGCTCTTCTGTCCCTGGTTAGAAGAGAGTCGGATCTGTTTTGAAACGTCGTCTAATATCGGCTGACAGCAAGAAAGAATGTACAATTATCTGCATGGGACGGATGCATTGGACATTTGGAGGTAGCTTTCGCGCCTGAGCAGGGATCACCACTAGCGCCATCCGCTCCTGGAGAAAGTAAATGCGCCTGGTACAGACGACGTCACATGTCCAGCGGCGGGCGAGAAACATTTGTTCAAAAAAATTGAAATAGTACTTTATATTGGTACAAATCCTCTCCTTGCTCAGCCTCGCTATTGAGCTTTATTACGCCCATAATGCAACAGGATTTCTAGTGTATACATATCTTCAAATCTTCAAACGCCCATCATCCCAAGCAACGTGCAAACACTGCCATTACACAGCCGAATCTTAGGCAGACCAGTGCTGCGAAGCCTTTACAGGCCAGATCAAGCCATGTCGTCATCTATGTGTCTGGTAGCGCAGGGTATGTGTAGTGCACTAATCTGTCGCCAGACTCTACGCTTTGAATCGTAAGCGTCGTAGCAGACTGTCCCGGTCTACTTATGTGTAATTCCATCTTTGGCAGGCTACGATTCCTCTTTGGCTTTTTGTTGTTGTGCCTGAGCTTTTGCTGCGGCTTTTTCCTTTTCTTCGTTCTTGGCTTTTTGAACAAGGTCCTGTACCTCAGCTTTCTCCTTCTCCCAGTCACTGCTCCTCGAATCGAAAGATTCTTGGATCTTACTGATTTTCTCTTTTCTGATTGCCTCTTCAGCCTCTTTGGCTTTGCGCTCTTTCTCCATTTCCTCCATATGTCGGATATCATCAACGCTAGGTTCGTACAAATGCCAGATGGTGTAGTGAGGTAGACCGACGACCGAGAATTTCATTCGTTTAGCCATCTAAAGCTGATTAACCATCGTCGAACAAAGTGAAGGATTATAAGGCTTACCTTGCCGAATCCTTCAGTTTCAGCATGCTTCTCGAAACTGAATGCCGGGAAGTGCACACCAGAGCGAAAGACCTTGGCTTTAGCCAAAATACTGACACCACCAACACCGTCGATTTCCATCTCCATATCTGGGTCGCCATATGGGTCTCGAAGGTAAGCCAAATGAGGTCGCCACGTGGCGTATTCTGCATAACCTTCAACAATGACAGCATCTTCATCGAGGGTGTCTGCGAGTGCGAGAGCTGTTTCCGATTCTTGCCATGAGTTCAAATCGTAGGGCTGTTCTCCACCAAGCCAGTCAGGAAGCGGTCGCCAAACGTCTGATCCGTGTTAGCTGGGTGCATCATCTGTCCAATGTGGAGAGCATACTTGGTACAATGACATCTTTGTTGTGTCGCATGAGATCTTCGAGAATAGTGAACGGCGCGGTTTCAACATCGACGTCTCTCCAATAGACCCAGCTATGGGTTGGCCGCAAAGCAGCACTCAGTAGCCAGTTGCGCGCTTGCGCCATGGACTTTCGTCGTCCAGCCTGAGCAGCGAAGCCATGTCGACTCTCAACATCCTGGTTGACCTTTTGGCCAAAGTCTTTCTCCATGATTGAGATTTCACCAAATTGTTGTTTTGGGTCTGGGTCAGCCTGCAATTCGTTCAACTTCTCCGTCAAGAGTGCAATCGTGTTGTCCTTAGAGTCTCCAACAAGGAAAGCCAGGTCAATGAGGTTGTGTGGGTAGGTGAGGTTCTTCAAGTGGCTGAAGAACATGGGCAGATGGGGGGAAGCATCTCGTAATGGCGCACATAGCAGAATTCGCTCTTCTCTTTCCCAGCCTCGCGCTGTGCCTCCCACATTATTTAAATCGTAATAGCGAACCGTCTCAAGCTGCGAATCTTCGTTCAATGAAATATAGCTAAGTGGCCCGGAGCCTAAATTCGGTCGCAGGTCGGGAAAGAAGAAGAACAGTGCCGTGAAGAAAAGCGAGCCAGCTAACAATAGGCGTTGTATTAATTGTCTTCGGCGCCTGAGCACAGGCTGCGAGCGCGGCTGGAACCTGCAGTCGCAGTGGAAGTTAGAGTCATGCTTCTTGAAATCATGATAGTGGACGAGCGAGCGCGAGGGGAGCGCTGCGCTGAACATTGCAACTGTGGCTAAGGAACGTACTTGTGAGGTTGGATCGAAAACGTGCTCCCTCCTTGTGAGGGATATGCCCCGTTTGAGAAGGCATGGCGATGCATCTTCCCTTTCTCCGAAGAATGTAAGGGCAACATTCAGAGGGAGGTCTTGGTTGCGCTGAGGTATCCCTTGGGTACCCCCAGTCGAGGTAGACCCGCCAGATCACCGAAATGCTGGTGGGAGATAATGCCGCGGATGTCGTCTGGGGACGCTTCGGGAGTGAAAGTCTGCAGGTCGTCGCGCGACGAGGTCCTGGTAATGAAGATGGAGGTTGAATTGGTTTTCTTTGGCGCCCTAGGGGGTCGCGCGTCGTCTCTGGCCTCGATCAAAAGCTTGGCTAAGATTTATTTCGCTAAGGCCACGGTTGTCATCCAGATAAGGATCTGGTGGCGTCTTCGGAAGCGGCAAAGACGATCAAGGGACTCGACACAGGATGTTGGTGGGATGCACAATGCACGATGGCTAGGGTGACCGTGGGGATCCTGCGGACAGCTTTCAAGATTGTTGCAGGTACGAAGTAGTGAGGGTCTGCCAAGCCTCTAACATGAGCGTTTCAGAAACGCTGGGAGTAATGATGCGCAGGACTACGAATTTCCGGAATGGCAGCGGGAAATTGACTTGCCCTCACCATCCAGGCAATTTTGATGATTCTCCCAATATTCGGAATCACTTGTCATTACCAAATATAGCAATGAGCCGGGGCATCATCGTTCAAGACGCTACTGGCTGACTGATGACATTCGCTTTAAATAAACGAGACTGCAGCAGGAAGCACGTGAAAAATTGGCACTTGATGTATATATCACTTGTATATTTACTACATACTACAGCGACATAAGCTGTGACGATTGAGCTATGAGGAAGTCATGATCTCATATTTAACATTGCCAGCCTCTTTGTTTGAACACAACCACACCATGTTCCAATATCTGTCAGCCAGTCAGCACAAGTCGCATCAGCATAGTGCTAAACCAGCAAGAAATGTTGCGAGCTCAGAAAGCCGTTTTTAGTCATGCCCCGCCACCGGCCTCAGATCGCAACAGCCCAAGACGGACTGTTACGCACCTCAGCTCGAAGACCACAATGACGCGCCACAAGACAAGCTTGTAGTACAACTCCACAACTCGTCATCCCAGCCGAAGCTAGTAGAGTGCGGGAGGGTGACCCGGCAGCAGATGTCGTTGAATGGATAGACTAGTTTTCCTCCTGGCGATGAAATGGGGGGATCGAGCTGCTTACCTTGGTGGGTGCGCAGCGGATTGAAAGTACTAGTGACTAAAACCTGGGCGACGTGTTAGTGGACTCGTCGCTATTGTTTGCCAAGAAACAGTAACATGGGGGGAAGCAATATCAGACAAAAGGTAAGCTGGTATGAGTTGTCTTCAAGAATTCTCAGTAGCAGAACTGAAATAAATACGCTCATCATTGCAAGGTGTAGAAAGAAGAGTGAATACACTTACTTCACAATGACCTGATCAGTCCTTGACGTTAGTGAACAGATATACGATTCTAGTCTGACCACAGTCTAGGCCAAAATGCAATGATAACCTCAGCATCTTCGGTGCTGTGAAGGCCGTGTCATCAAGGCTCTCCATCATCGCAGCGGCAGCATTATGCGTCGGCGAAACCTCTAGACATGCAGCCTAGCACAGCCCTCAGCGTCGGATGATCATGTCAAGGTAACGAGTCCAATAGTGCTCGATGATTGCCCGTAAATCATCTAAACAAGTCAGCGAAAGTTAGACCCGCGAACTGTAAAACTGTGCAGGACAGAGATGTGATCAGACGGTGGTGCATGTTGTTCGTTGCTCATTAATGATCACCGGAACAGTTTCAGAGGTTATCAATCATAGAAAAGGGGAAGAAGAAGAAAAGTTGGGCTTACCTTTGCGCGGATGTTGTGGTGGAAAGGAAAGTTGGAGCTCAAGCTTGCGCGAAGAAAAATGAACCAACCGGCCCTGCCAAGATTTCGGGCTTAGTCATCATTATTTTCTGTTTGGATGAGCTCACAGCTCCAAGAACTACAATTACGCAACCACACCCACAATGAATACTGATAGAAGAAGAAATAATGCGCCGCCTGGCGGTACAAGTGCGCCCGTCTTTTCGCGTACAATCAGGGAGGAAGGATATCTACAAAGTTTGAGGCCGACAAGATCAAGAGGACCAAACGAGCTTCGCAGAATATGTAAGTTGAGACATTGCGCGATAACAGTTTCAGATAAATACTGGACTCTCACTTTGTCCTACTAAACCTTCTTGTCATTTCTCAGAAGCTCTTTGGTCGAAGGAAAGCACATTTCTTCAACATAGCATACGACTGACTCGCTACTTTAGTCTTGCAAACCTCCATAATCCCCTCCGCTTCAGGCTCAGCATATCTTGAAATACCATCCTCTTCGTCGTCGCGTTCTAAATCTACACTGATTTCACCGACATCTTCCCTCAAAATTACAGCTTCAGTACAAGGACCTAAGCCCCTCCCCCGCAGCGCGCCTTTCAGTCCTTCGCTCCTCCTCACGACAACCGTCAAATTTGCTCCATTCGCGACACGGCAACGACGAGGCTATATACGAGATAGTACAGAACGGGATCTGGGTGTACATCTTGAGACTGCGCTTCGAGGGGTAATCATTGGGGAACGTTGGCCGAAGAGTGGTGTTGAGGTAGTCGTCACTATAATCGAGGGAGATGAAGACGGCTGGTGGGGCGCCTCAGATACAGAAGGAAGCGCAAATGGTAGCGGACTGGGCTTACTGAATGTGTTGGCTGGTTGCATCACAGTGGCTAGCGCCGCAATCACAGATGCAGGCATTGACTGTGTAGACGTGGTAACAGGCGGCGTTGCAGCTATCGCGAAGGTTCCAGGATCCAATGCTGAGACAAATCTACTCCGAGTCCTCGACCCATGCCTGGCGGACCATAAAGAGGTTATTGCAGCTTGTGCAGTGGCATACCTGGCTTCAAGAGATGAGATAACAGAGATATGGCTGAAGGGAGATGTCGGAGCTGACTCGGATGCATTGATTGAGGGAGCGACACATGCAGCTGTGGGCAGTTTGGCTGTGGTCAAAGAGGTTCTTCTTGAGAACCTACAAGCAAAGTTTCAAGGGCACACCAACGAAAGTGGAGTGAAAAGGAAAGTGCAAGATGTCGACATGACTGGATGAGCAAATGGGCCATGACCTCCGCGCCACGCCTATTCATGGAGCTTGTAATCAGGACCACTTCGCTCCGTGTTCATCGTTCATATCGACCAGAAGGTCTAGGAGACAATTACCTCATCACGTTTTGGTGGCGAATGAGACTAGGTCAGAAATCCAACTGTAAGCTCTGCACGACACACTTTTCAGCAGCAGGTCCAATTACTGTACAGCGGTCACGCTGGCAATGCCATTTCCGCCGATTGTCAAGGTGGAGTCTTTCGCGCCAGAACTTGCACTGTTTGTCTTAGGTTGGAAAAGGAGATATAATGGTCTTCCATCGAGTGGATAGATGCAGCCAACAGATCGAAACACCAAATGAGTGTTTGATTCTTCTCCTCTTCAATAACAATACACCCATGAGCATAACCCGATAATGGAAATGAATGATATGGGCTGTTCTCAAATAGTCGCTGTTTGGATTCCATTTTGCTGAGAAAATTACCGATAAGTCTTGCATATAACATCTAGGAAAATTCAAAATCAAGTGTCCAACTCAACTCCAGACTAGTCGCTGGGCAAGTGAAACAGAGGGTGCACACGTGTGGTACTCTGTGTCAAGTAGGACAGTGTAATTCCGACCATTTTCCGATAATTGCGTTAACAATCATGACCCAGAACGAATTTACAAATTATGGCCTTCTAAAACTCTAACATGATCATCATACAGCCCAAACCCCGAGCAGGATATTACATTTGCCAAAGCTTGTTTACGTGCAAGTCCAGCGTTCCTTCCAGGCTTTCCGGTGCGGGAGCTTGCCGAGCTAACCGGTAGTGTAAATGCAGCAGGTAGAGTGAATGCCGTTGACTTTAAGAAGTACACGTCTCGAAGTGATACGATCATGGAAACCTGGGATCATCATGTGTAATTACTGTCAACCTTTTGAAAAGATATTGATAGTGCACAGTAAGTTGAAAGCAATGGTGGAGACTACAAGGCGGAGTTTCTTAAACAGTCATTGGTGGATAGGGATTCTACAAAGTGGCCCTTGCCATCCTTGACCTGCAGCTATCGCGAAAATGGTATCGAGGGTTGTTGGAAGTAACAGCGGCCTTGTGCTTTCTCATTTCACGATGGCGGCACGTAATTAATTTTAAGCAAACGCTGCCCACCAACTTCCTTTCCCACCCCCAGTCATTCTTTCGACCTCGATTTTGGCCATTCAAGGATTTTCACACACTTGTTGACAGTAGCTTTCACTGCTCCCTTGGCTTACTCTTCCTCGGCAGCTTATCCTGCAGCTAAATTGGTGCATCCTGCCCTGCTTGTTACCTACGCAACACAGGTCTTTGGGTGTACACCATAAAGTGCGCACTTGTCGCGATCGAGGTGCACCTCAAGATTTGATCTGAGTAAACAGTTGCAGTCTACGCAACAATGTTATCTGTATGGTTTGAGTGCCACCTCCTCTTGAGAATTTTACTGACGTATATAGCTTATCTACTCAATCGGGTTGCTGCCAGCGCTGTTCGCTATCATTGCGCAAGCTGTGCACCCGGTGGAAGTCCGTGGGCAAGATTTTGTGGATACTGTCACAAACAAACGTTTGATGATCATTGGCGTCGATTACCAGCCGGGAGGTCAAGCAAGCTACAAGCCGCAGCTAAAGCAGGATGTACTTACGGATGCGGACGTCTGCTTACGAGATGCGACCCTCATGCAGCGTCTAGGTGTACGTCCAAAGCCATGTTAAGGAAGAAATCTGTGCGCATGAGTACTAATCCCGAGTAGGTCAATACTATTCGTGTCTACAATGTAGATCCCACGCTTGATCATTCTGCTTGTGCCTCAATCTTCAACGCAGCTGGTATATATATGATCCTCGACGTCAACTCACCTCTACAAGGCGAGAGCATCAACCGTGCTGAACCGTGGACAAGCTACCACAAGGATTACCTCACTCGTATTTTCGGTGTGGTAGAGAATTTCAAGAACTGCAAGTGTCCAATGCCTCAGTGTAGGTGCTATACTGATTGTATCGAACAGTCCCTAATACTCTCGGTTTCTTTGCTGCAAATGAGGTAATGAATGACTTATCGACTGCGGAATTCAACCCACAGTATATTCGTGTAAGTGCTGACGTGAAACCTTTCATGAACTTCACTTCTGACGAAATCTCAGGCTGTCCAGCGAGACTTGAAGAATTACATCGCGAAACATGCTCACCGCACGATTCCCGTTGGGTACTCAGCTGCTGATGTCCGCGAGATCTTGAAGGATACCTGGGCGTATATGCAGTGCAGTCACGATGAAGATGCATCTTCCTCCGACTTCTTTGGCCTGAACTCGTACAGTTGGTGCGGTGCCGATGCCACCATACAGACCTCTGGTTATATTGACCTTGTTAATATGTTCAACAAGTCAGCCATTCCGGTGTTTGTGAGTTGAAAATAGCCGCTAACCACCATTTCTACTGCTAATGAAGAACAGTATAGTGAATATGGCTGCAACAAGGTTCAACCACGCGCATTCACCGAAGTTCAGGCATTATACGGCAAAGAGATGACAGCTCTCTCTGGAGGTCTCGTATATGAGTACAGTCAAGAGGAGCAAGACTATGGTTTAGTTGTGCTCAACAGCAACGGCTCAGTCTCTTTACGTCAAGACTTTGACAATCTCCAGGTCCAGTATAATAAGGTAGACAAAACCTTGATCCAGTCAACGAACCCAGACAGTACCAGCATTAAGCCACCGGCGTGCGCCAAAAGCCTGATCTCGGCGGAGAATTTTAGCAAAAACTTCTCGATACCAGCCATTTGCCCCGGCTGCCAGGATCTGATCGATAATGGCATCTCAAACCCTAAGAATGGTCGCTTAGTAGATGTGACTGCCACCAAGCCGAAGCAGCAAGTCTATGGGAGTAATGGGGCCTTGGTCCAAGGACTGGAACTGCGCAAGCTGAGCGACGATGGGGTTAATGGCCCTGGTGGAGAGAACACGACACCTAGCACAACCTCAGCGGCCCCCAGCAAACCCTCTGAGAGCAAAAAAGGCGATGCCACCCGAGCTACGGTTTGCGCCTGGGCGTGGGCACTCATGGTCACGGCCTTGGCGTTAATTCAATGAACCGGATAATGTCACAGCCTGACAGAGTTTCTCATTACCGAACACGACATCAGGACATATTTCCAGAGAAACTTTTACTCATGGCTCATCATTTATGTGGAACGACTAATGGTTTGATGTTCGGTCTATGGGCCGGGATTTAATACTCGAGTTCTATGTACATGTTTTTGCTATACATACCCTTTCTAGGTATTTAAATGATATCAATGAATTTGTAAATCCTTTCAAGTATTGCTGTATATGTACTATGCTCTTGCTAACAAGAAGACGCGGCACGAAAGAACGGCGTTCCTTTGAATGCATGAATTGCTTTCACTATAGCAAAGGATTAATTGAGAACTGAATTGTGCCAACATGGCTGAGGTTTCTTGATCAACAAGGCTGATTATGTAGCAAACTCATGACTACCACAAAATCTTATTCTAGTAAAGCAAACGCACTAACATGAATGATCAACATTTGAAAAGTGCCTATAACAACCACCCAAACCTCACCCCAAAGAAGATATCCAACCATTTGGACCAGAAAGTATGAACACCTGAAGAAACGAACCCACCCGACTGAACTCTCTGTCAAATCGACCTATCTTCATAGACCAATCCCGACCAACACTGCTGGCACATTGTTCGCAGCAGCAGCTGAGCTCTGAGCAGGAGGTTCAGCAGCAGGCACTGTAGCATTCTCAGCCGCAGGAGCCGTCGCGTTTCCTCCAGCAGCAGGTGGAGGAGGGGGAGCCGCTTCAGCCGGGTCTTCAGGTGGAGCAGGCACAAAGCTAGTTATAAAAAGTCAGCACCCACGATACTCTGCATGCATTCAAGAAACAGTGTAAGACTTACGCAGCAGTAGCCAAAGAAATCTTGCCCATAGTTCCGCCTTTTACCTCAGTGCCGTCCTTGCTTTCTGTAGTTTGCTGCGAGGCTTTCATGTAGTCTGTGAGTTGTTGCGCGTTGGCATTAATGACCATTACCTGGCCGAGTTGGCAGTGTGGACCGGTTGCGCAGTAGAGGAACATGGGCTCTGTGCTGGTGATGGGCAGGTTGAAGGTTCCTACGTCAGCTTGTCCGTCTTCGAAGGGGATGCCGCCGCTGTGGATGCCGCCCGCGAGGGGGGTGCATGGTGCGTCGGCGGAGGATTGGGTGACGGTGTGGTTACCTGGAGGGGGGTTAAGGGGGGTTGAGAGGAAGGAGTGGGAGTGGGGATGTACCGTTGCTGAATTGGAATTGTACGATGTCGCCTACGGCGGCGACGACGGAGTTGGGGACGTAGGTGAGTTGAGTGCCGCCGACTACGACGGGGATGACTTGGTTTTGGCGGCGGTGAGGACGTGCTGGGTTGATGTTAGATTGGTCAAAGTCTGTATGGATTTGGGTAGTGCCTACAGTAAACGATGGGAAGTCTGGCAGCCTTTTTGGCAGGTTGGGGAAGACCAAATGCTGCCGTAGCGAGCAAAACAGGAAGTAGGCACGACTTCATCTTGAAAGAAGGGAATGAAATGTATTGGGTATCTCAAGGAGCAATATCACAAACCACTGCTCAGCAGTGGAAGAAAATACAACTAAAGAGTAATAATTACTGTAAAGACCGATCGACGGCTACGAGAAGCAAAGAAAAATGAGTGACCAACGAAGAAAGACTGGCAGCGGTTTGCTATTTCCACCCAAACTTGAAATACATCCGGCCTCATATATCATCGGTCGCAACCCGCGGATCCTGCTTACCAAGTGCCCAGTATTCAGAAGAACTCCATGACATTCTCTGCAGCTAATGAGGATACTAAGATGAGAAAACCCATACGTCTCTAACAGGCATAAGGCCTGAGGTAGCCACAGGCAAGAGCCCAAGGACGAATGAGAGCCCAGTTAGTGGAGTATGAGCCTACCACACTATGACTGTCGAGACGTTATGCGACCAGAAATAGGCTGTTTCGAGAATGTACTTTTTACTGGCCTGGTCGTTAAGGAACGTTTTGGTAGGGCAAGCGAGTATCATGTTTGAGGATAAGTGGGGCGGCTAAGCTGCCGAGGTTGTATCAGTCGACGTTTGGAAACCTTGCGTGCCTGAGCTGAAGCCTAAGTTTCTTGAGCGGAGGTAGATTGTTAAGCAGAGAGTGCCGTTGTTGCCGGGTTGGGCATGCGTTGTGGCGGGTGTTGTGAGTGATCAGATGTTAGTGGTATGGCTCGAGTCGACGTCATCAACACAGCACTATTTAAGTGCCTACGATCCAAATTTAGCCGATCCGTTGGCCAGGATATGGGAACAATTGTACTCTTGCGATTCAAGGAAAGGCTGAATTTGGCCTCTGCTAATAGTGGCGAAAGAGTGGGCATAAGCTGGTTCACCGGTATTGGTGGCAGGTAAGCGCTGGCTATTGGTAAGCGTTGTAGTGCTCTTTGTGGACGATAATGTTTCTTCGAAGCAATTCGAGAGGTTGCTCGAGAGATAGTGGTGATGGGTGTCCAAGGAGTTGTGGTATAAAGATGATGCTAAGCGACTTGCTTCGGATCAGATACTTATGTATTCACCTTAGTCTCGTAGAATAACTTTCATTCTCTTGTTCTGACTTTGAAGAATTGAACTTCCATACTAACTGAGGGTGGTAAGGTACAAATATAATATTAAGTAGATAAGTAGTCGTGTCATACAATATAGTGCGATTAAGTATTTTCCCTGGGTTTGCAAGTACAATTCTCGCTCTTCCACTGATGTGCAATATGTCTTTCGGGAGGTTTACGGAAAATAAGGAGTTGTTGCAAGTTTACCACGACTTTGATCTTCTATTTTTGGTAAGCATGTACTTTGTAGTTTTGGTCCAAAGATTTGTGCTTGGTAAAGGGAATGGGGGTCAAATATCGATTGCCACTCGGGCTTGATTTGGTCTGCTACATGGTTATTCTCCGTTGATATATAGGTGATTATAAATCACATCTAGGGACACGATACGGAATGTACCAGAAATAAATATGATTTAGGTAACGCAAGTGTCTGAATGTCCGGACGCAGGTGGAAAGCATTGACGCTGTACAAGGTCCATTCATCTCCGAATCACGTGATCGGAGTTCTTTGGTTGTCATGTCTGCCTTTGTCAGTCGCCCCCGATTGGTCAATCGCTGAGCAACACGGCTTCCGAAAATGCTCGTCAGAATAGTAGATACAAAAATCAAAATGTCCCAAGCCAATATGTCTCGCCATTTACTTTCTTTACAGTTTCGTTCCAAGTTCGTTTTCAACTTTGCCGTTCGTGGTAAACATTAACGGCCTTGTGCTCGATCATCATGGACGAGTCAAAGATAACGGCGACTGGCCATACATCAGAGACATCTTCAACAAGTGCTGTCTCTGATGCCGTCAAAATTCTGCTGCGGAGTCAGAGTGGCGATGAGGGTGCTACAATCAAGACAGCAGCCCTTTCATTCGACAACCTTAGTGTGAGAGCTTCAGGTGACACTGTACACCCTGTGAAGACTCTACCACGGGCTATACTCAATACTTTCGGACCCGATCAAATCAATTTCGTCAAGTCTCGGTTCTCATCATGGTTCGGGCGAAGTCAGAATACCTCAAGTGGTAAAGCTATTCTAACCGACTTTTCTGGTCTTGTCAAGCCTGGGGAGATGTTGTTTGTGCTAGGACGCCCTGGCAGTGGTTGCTCAACATTTTTGAGAACGGCGGCGAACCGATCTGCATTGAGTGTCACTGGACACCTTGCTTATGGTAACATGTCTGCCGATGAATTCAGTCGTCATCACGAGCGCGAGACGGTATATCTGCCCGAAGAAGATCGGCACATCGCTACACTGAGCGTCCGTCAAACTCTCACATTCGCGCTCCGTACTAGTCTTCCTTCGAAGACGAGAACGACCGCACTCATCAATGAGCTTGTGGAAACAATCGCTGGCCTTCTCGGTCTTAAACATGCTCTTGATACTGGAGTCGGTGGTGCCTTTGTACCAGGTGTCTCGGGCGGTGAACGTAAACGGTGTGTGTCTCCACAAAGGTCTCATTAGATATCAGTCACTAATCATCTACAGTGTCTCCATTGGCGAAGTCTTTGCTACGGGTTCTCTTGTTCAGTGTTTCGACAACTCTACTCGTGGGCTGGACTCCTCCACAGCATTGGATTTCGTGAAGGCGTTACGAGTGGTGACAGATCTTGGGCAAAAGACAACTTTGGCAACATTATATCAAGCGGGTGAAGACATATACAATCACTTCGACAAAGTCATCTTGATTGATGCCGGACGTGAGGTATTTTTTGGTCGCACCAGCGAAGCGAGGGCCTATTTCGAACACCTTGGTTTCTCTGGGCCACCAGGATTAACCACTTCTGAGTTTTTGATCTCTATGCTCGATCCCAAACTACGAGTCGCGGCGGAGGGGTCGCGAGCAGAGACGATTAGGACCACAGAGGATCTTGCGACTGCGTTCAAGGAATCTTCCCACTACGCTGAACTGATGCGGGAGATTGAGTACACCCATGTTTCCAACACAGCATCCAGTGGATTAGTGTCGGGATCGCAGTATATACTGTCGTACCCTGGCCAAATTTGGGAGTGCCTGCGAAGAGAGTACCAGCTTGCCCTTCAACAGAGAATGATCTACCAGGGTAAATGGATGACTGCCATCATCCTCTGCTTTGCCTGTGGTAGCATGTACTACGACGTAACCAACACTGCACAAGGAATGTATACCCGAGGCGGCATCCTCTTCTTCGCTTTGATCTTCAATGGTTGGCTGCAATTCCCCGAGCTTTTCGACGCACACACGAATCGTTCTGTCCTAGAGCGTCAAGGTAAGCCATTTTGATAATTCAGATATTTGGTAATATAGGCCATGCTAACAGAAGTATAGCACATCTGCATCTCTATCGACCGTCAACTGTAGCGCTTGCCCGTTTCCTGATTGATCTTCCGCTTATAGCTATCACAACTCTTGTGGGCACAATTCCCTTCTACTTCCTGACACGCTTGCAAGTTGATGCGGGGAAATTCTTCTTCTTCTACTTTACCTTGTTCCTCTCAACTGTCAACTTTAGCAACTTGCTTCGCATGTTTGCTTACTATGTTGAAACTTTAGATGACTGTAAGTCCTGAAGTTTCAATTGTGTGTTACATTGGGTCAAATACTCATAAAATCTACAGGTTTCAGATACGGCGGCTTTTCATGTACTGTTTTGATCCTCTTTTCTGGATTTTTAATCACACCTGGCAATATGCGACCATATTTTGGTTGGATTCGCTGGATCAATCCTATGTTCTATGGCTATGAAAACGTGAGTTCACCTGTCAGATGCAATCACTCAACACGTTTGGCGTGTGCTGACAACAGTGTCATAGTTATTCGTCAACGAACTACAGGGCTTGCGCATCGACTGCAGGGACGGCAACCTGGTTCCCGCGCCCGCAAATGCAAACATCGCCAATCAAATTTGCGCTGTTCCTGGCGGAGTTCCTGGCCAGGATTATGTTAACGGAGCCAATTATATCCTAGCCCAAGGGTTCGACTTTGCGCATAGATGGCGGAATGTTGGCATCATGATAGCTATTGCACTCACCTACCTCGTCATCGGCGCAGTAGGCAGTGAGGTCATGAGCTTTGCTTCTCAAGGCGGCACTTATTTGTCGTATGTAAAGAAGAAGCTAGCCGGTAAGGAAATAACTGGAAATCTTGATGCCTCTGAAGTTGAACACTCGGCTCTTGCTCTTCCCGCTTCTTCTGGGGAGATTATCCTATCCTGGCAAGATTTTACTGTCGATATTGGGGAGAAACGCATTCTCAAGGGCATATCTGGGTACACAAGACGAGGTGCGATGACGGCCCTTTGTGGTGCCAGTGGTGCCGGAAAAACAACGCTTTTGTCCCAACTCAGCAAAACTGCGACTGTTGGCACGCCAGGAGGAGATGTCTGGTTTCGCTCGCGAAAGCCTGGTCCGGAATTCCGAAAAGTCACCGGTATGTAGTGTGCTGCCTTGCATGGCTATAATAGATTGAGTTGCTGACAATAGTGGTTTAGGATTTGCTCAACAAGCTGACTTACATGATGGCACAGCCACTGTCCGCGAAGCTCTGGAATTTTCGGCACTTTTGAGGCAGCCAAAGCACTACTCAAAACAAGAGAAGCTTCGTTATGTTGAAGAGATTCTGGACTCGTTGGACTTGCGTCAGTATGAGAACGTGCTTATTGGCGACGAAAGCAGTGGTTTAGGAGTTGAGCAAAAGAAGCGTGTGACGGTAAGATTGAGTGAATACTCGTTATTGAGTAAGGCTGACATGTTCTAGATTGGAGTTGAACTAGCTGCAAGGCCTGAGGTGCTTTTTGTGGATGAGCCTACTTCCGGACTCGATTCAGAAGGTGCATTGCGCGTCATCACCTATCTTCGCGCACTATCACGCCAGGGCCAGGCAATCCTCGTCACGATTCATCAACCCTCCGCTCTCTTGTTTTCACGATTTGACAATCTTTTGGTGTTATCTTCCGAAGGAGAACAAGTCTAGTAAGCAATCAATGCAGCAACTGTATTTGAGGTGCAGTGTGCTAACTGCTTTATAGCTTTGGTCAGGCAAATACGGCGATTGATTACTTTGATCGAAACGGCGAAACATGCCCTGTAGATGCGAATCCAGCCGATTTCATACTCGAAACTATCGGCGCTGGTGTCAATGCCCGCCTTACAGACAAAGGCTCCAACTGGGCTTCGAAGTGGAAGGAGTCTACAGAGGCTTCAGCGCTACAGGCAGAAATAATCGAGTATCATCATTTGTCTGCGACAAAAAGGGCTAGCGATGACACTGAGATTGCGCAATCCCCAAATTTCAACGCATCGGTGATGCAGCAGACTTGGCTCTTGACGGAACGCATACTGAAGAATCAGTGGCGTAATCCTCCTTACATCTACTCAAAGATCTGGGTGCATGCTCTCAGCGGCCTCCTAGCAGGAGTGACATTTTACAAGCTTGGTACTAGCCCAACTGAGTTACAAAATCGGTGAGTTCATCCAAATTTTCTCAGCAGTTGCTGCAGGTGTAAAGGATGTTATTCGCAATGCTGACACATAATACAGTGCTCTCAGTGTGTTCAATATTGTCTTCCTGGTAAATGCTATTGTCAACGTCATCCTGGCTCGCTTCTTCTTCCAGACACTATACTGGCGGTTCAGAGAAGGCCCATCGAACACATATGGCTGGGTTGCCCTCGTCAATGCCAGCATTCTTGCTGAGATGCCTGCTGCGGTGGTTTCCACTGTCGTCTATTACCTCCTTTGGTACTTTGTCGCTGATCTGCCTAACAATCAAGCCGGCTTCATTTTCCTCGCCTTCTTAACCTACGAGGTCTTCCAGGTACTGCTTGGATTGTTCATGATGGCATTATCTCCCGACCTTGGCTTTGCAGGAAATGTCCTCGTCTTTATCGTCTGTACCTGCAATTGGTTCAATGGCATCATTGTCCCGTACAATCAAATCCAGGTGTTCTGGCGCTACTGGGTAAGCACAACCAACAGCAGATGTTCGAAGAGACTGAAACTAATTTCTGGTTAGCTGTACTACCTATCACCGTATACATACCTACTTGGCAGCATGGTCAAGGCTGTCAATGGTGGCGTGCAAGTTGTCTGTGAGGCGAAAGACATTGTGACATTCAGCGCGCCCTCAGGCATGTCGTGTGGGGACTATGCTGGCGCATGGGCCACTGCAGCCGGTGCACAGCTTCTTGACGCAAATGCTACAGAAGGCTGCCAATTGTGTCGATGGACGAACGGTGATCAATACCTCGATCAATTCAACTTGGGGCCGAATGGCCTGTTGGGCAGTCAATGGGCCTACTGGGGCGTCTTCGTAGGTTTCACGGTGTCGAATTTGATGCTAGTGTACTATTTCACGTGGGCTACTAAGGTGAAGGGATGGAAGGCGTTTTATTTCTTCTAAAAAGAATTGTGATGTGGTAAAAGAGGCGTTAGATTTTAGGTAGTTGTGTGTATAATAGAGCTTGTGACGGGTGACTTTAAAAATCAAGCCCCACTTGGAATGACAACTATTAGGTGCAGATTTGGAAGTTTCTAGACGTAACGACACTAGGCAGTAGCCGCAGTGTAATATGATTATCTCGCATCATCAAGTGAACACGGCCAATGCTACAGCCAGTCATCGCATAAGCTGACATGTGGACCAACAAGCCGTGAGGCCCCCAATCCAGAATATGCCGAAGCCACAAGATACGAGATATCCAACAAAGGGGCCCCTTTTCATTCTTACTCTCTTTCTCATATCTCCTTCCTGCAATTTTTCAAGGCTGGCAATGGCTTGCAAGCTAGTCTGTCGTATAATTACAACTTTGCCCTGAGCATTGAGCCACTGACTAATAACCAGTAGCGCATCATTGGGCGGGAATACCCGCAGCCTGACGACGTCACGTGCTTTCATTCCGATAAAGCTGCCTTTATTGGCCCAATCAAAGCAGCGTGGCCTGGCCGTTAACATTTGCCCCGTCACGACACGACATGCAGCGACCACAGCGAACACCGCGAGCACACGATGCTGTTGCGCGACATGACTCGGTAGACTCGAGCGATGGCCACCGCTGCGGCATTTGCGGTAAGGCCTTTGAGAGACGCGATCTCCGCGACCGCCATAAACGGCGCTGCACCATCACGTTCGCCAAGCCCAAACGCTCCAAACGACGGTCGTGTTTGGCCTGCGCCGTCTCCAAGCTAGGTTGTGACCAAGGCCAGCCGTCGTGTCGCCGTTGCACCACCCGCAATATCGTCTGCGAATACGTGGGCGACACGGATGGTGATGGCCAGCCCGATGATCGTGAACACAGCGGCAGCTTGTTGGACATGGACGCCATGGATACCATGGACACCATAAGCATCACTGGGACGCAACAGAACATCCAAGAATGGAATCTGGATATCGAAAACGGCTTTCCTTTTAATCAAGACATGGCGTACCACATGTCGCCGACAAATGGAGACGGCTGGCTCACATCGCCACTTGATAAAGAGTTGGGCTTCGCACCGCTATGGAGAAACGACAATGGGCAGCACTTTGCTTTTGAAGCTGGACAGCAAAACCAGCATGCTCCTAAAGCCCTCCAACTTCCCAAGAAAAAGACTTTTGTCATGTCAGCCGATGACATGGTCAGCCAGGTCCAAAGCTATTTGCCAATGATGATTTCTCGAGACACGCCTGCTCCCCCCTTCATTCACGACCAAATTTACCGCTGCAACGAGGGCGACGTTAAGGAACCCATCGCCAGAGCCATGATTTGCATTAACGCCTATAACAATGCCATGCCTAGCGGACGCGCTTTCGTCTATGACATGATCAATAAAGAACGTGACACATTGATCAAGTCCTTTGTAACGTGTAGATCCGATATTGATATGTTGGCCACCCTCCATGCTATGACTGTCCTGCAAGTCCTCGGTTTCTTTAGTGGCTCAGTAGAGCAAACTCGGAGCGCCGAGCTGCACCATCCATTTTTACTCAAGGTCAGTACTTAGCTGCTTTCGCCTCATCATCTATAAATGAAATGTCTTCTAATCAGAAACGATTCAGATGGCTCGTAGGCTCACACAGAAGCATCGACAAGAACTTCTCAACAATCCCACCGACTCTCCGCCCAGCTACTGGAAGCACTGGACTTTCATCGAGACACTTCGTCGCACCACTTTTCTCGTCCACATCCTGAATGTCATGTCTGCCCGTTTGCAAAAACAGGATCCTTTCTTTTACGAAGCGCTGGATGATGATCTTATTCTGGGTATGCCCTTGCCAGCTGCTACACCGCTGTGGGAAGCGAATCAGGAGGGGCAGTGGTTATCTGTACGGAGCAATTTGCCGCAAACCCTTACAACTGGGAGCATCATACAACAAGAATTTGCCACCGTCCTCGAGAATGTCGACAAATTTACCATCATGGTCATTGCATCATTGATCGTAGATGATTTACCCAGCCCACTAGCAACATGATCCCAAATGAGTCGTATGGGAGTTGTGGTATAAACTTTGGTCAAAATCCGAGATCCTTGCACTTGGACCGCATGGTACATTTTTTCATAATTATAACTACAATTGAACTCTCACGAGAATTTAAAGCACGCAGCATTTAAGAACTGGACTAAATGGACAGTAGACCCGCATCAACAGATGCTTTCAGATAATCTACCAGGTTCACATTGCCTACGCCATCCAACCCTACTAATCCCTCTGCCAGTGTACAAATTTCGTACCGAACCCTCTACCTACTTGCAAGGTGCTAGCAAAATCATCCATTCCTTTCAAAGCTACAACATTGCCCGGGTAAAGTTTCCCAAACAGAGCGAAGCCAAGGAGAGGGTCAGATATAGGGAAAACATGGAGGTTATCGTTGTGCTGCTCCTTTTGCGAGGCCGAGAATACAAGACCTGGTAAAGCAAGAGCATCTTCTACCTTGTGGAACACTGTATGGCCAGGGTCCGATGAACGGATATTGTTGCCTTTAGGAACACGGCTTGCATACCGCCATCCGCGAGCAATTTGACCAAGACAAACAGGGAACAGAGCCTCGGGATGGCCTCGCAGTTCCACTTCAACTTGAAGATAAGCTCTGAACCCCTTCGAGCCTGGTATGGGACGACTTTTGAGCTCAGAGGTATCCGTGGTAGAGTGAACCGCATCAGGTGATGACTTGATGGTGTCCAGGGTTAATTCGCTCCGCTCGGCCTGTTCATACGACGAGTGTTGATACTCGAACAACACCTCAGATGCTAAGCTTGGTTCACGAGTGGGATAGTAGCGCAGCAGGCTTCGCGACGGTGACCCGTTTAGGAATGCTGGTAAGACGGTACCCTGCGAGTACTGAAACCCAAATCCACCAGGTGGCAAGCTAGGCGCTGTCAATGCTTTGACCATGTTTACGACAGCTTTCTGTGGTAGTCGACCCGAAAGTACATGGCTGATGAATTCATTCGACGGTGCTTCAAGCATGCGCATGCCCTTCGATCCTTCTACCACAACAATGGGTACCTCGTCCCAATTCTCAAATGGCATCAAGGCGTTTCGCAGTAACACGATGCGATGAGACCATTCGTTGTACAGCTGCATGACGACCGAGTCGCCACGGGAGCCCATCAATTCTCCAACCACCTCTCGTGTCCAGAGATGGCCATCGCAATGACTGGACATGCTGAAGTTGGCGTTTGCGTTTTCATAATCTAAAGACTCCCGCACATAACCGACGAGTGCTGCGCCAATGCTCTCGGCCTGATTCGCCATCTCGGGTCGAGCTCCATGCCTCAATGGAAGGGAGGACTCTCGCCCAGAGGTGGCCAAGATGGCAGCCAGACCATTGATTAGCACATCGCGTGTGGCTTCTGGCCGTCCTTGACCCACGCGGTGTATGCACGTATCGAGCACTGTTGGAGTAGAAGGTATGATATCAGTACAAGGTTTTGATATGTATTTGTCACGTAGGATTCGGTTACGTACAAGGACTGAACATTGCAATCAGATCCCGTGCCCGATAGACACCTGGTAGTGGTTGGAATTGACGCTTCGCAGCGTCCTTGTCACTATTCCATGATTTGGCCCTTTTGCCTGCTTTGAGCGAGTACTGTGGTTCAAACTTCTGGCCATAGACAAGATTTGGTAGGCCTGGAAATGTGAAGCGATCGTTAACCGTTTTGTTATTGTCGACGATCATGTTGAGAGTATCAATCGAATTTGCAGGAGACGTGGTATGGAAAAATTGGGAGATTGCAGGACGAAAAGTGCAAGTGCCTGCTTGGCTAGAGATAGTTGCAATTGAGGGGCGGACGAGAGGCTGGATCAAAGCGATGTAGCAAGCCGCACCATTCAAAGTGTGCCAAAGTACCTGTGGCTTGAATAGCATCCGAGCGGAGACTTGCGACTTGCAGGAGAGGGATGATGTGCTTCTGATCCAACAAGCGATCTGTCGGAGGACAAGCTGAATTTAAAATCTAAAATCTCACATAAGCGAGTATATATGCCGAAGTTATACATGAATCCCTTGGTGTTCGGAGTCGCGCGTCAATGAACCATGGCCTTTGTTAGTCCCCAATGTGTTTCGACCACCTAACTCCGACATACAACCTGGACCCAAGTGCTCGGGTCATCATTTGCCAAGCAACGACCATCTTGCTCCGACAACGTACAACAGCCACTACACTCCGATCGTGGACCCTCGATTCCCAGCATTCTCAATTGCTGACAATGGCGTTTCGCCGTCAGACGCCAGTGGCTGAGCTTACCCAGCCAATGCAGCCTATGGCGCAATATCTAATATCATGAGCATGTATCATGGTATGATGGTATCTGGACATCACTGAGTCTTGATCCCACAGAATTTTCTTTTTCTTTCGAGAGCACTTTGAAGCCAGCAATCATGTCGACAGCCACACAGACAAAGACTGAACCAGTCGGTTTTCTTGGCTCGGAGGGAGTGTATATGCTCCCTCACCATGTCAAGGAGATTGAACGCTTGACAAAGCAACATCATTTCATGGCAACAACCACTGAAGGATTATTACTAGCACCTTCTGTAACCGCTGGAAATGGCCCTTTGAAAGTCCTCGACGCCGGCTGCGCAGATGGAACCTGGCTCCGCAGTCTCCGCGAGCAATTCCCAGGCCGCGAAATGGAGCTCGTAGGAGTAGACATAGGCTCTGCTCTCTTCCCTCCCACCGAGACGCAAAAATCCTCAGGCATCTCGCTCCACTCCCACAACATCACCACACCCTTCCCACCCTCCTGGACCAACACCTTCGACATCATCCACCAGCGCCTCCTAGTCTGGGGCCTACGAACCGCAGATTGGTCCACCGCCATCAAAAACTACATCGACATCCTCAAGCCCGGCGGCTACCTACATCTCGTTGAAATCGAGTTCATCTCCAAGACCAACCCCCACCCTGACTCACGACCGCAATTGCAAAAGCAAGCTGCGTTGCAGAAATGGTCGACTGCTACGTTCGGCATGGACATCGACATTGCGTATCGCCTATCCGACTTGATGAAGCAAGCGGGCCTAGAAGGTGTGGAAACGCTGCAATTCAATCATGGCTATGGCGCGTTGGCTCGCGATCCAGGGCAGAAGGAGGTCAGTGCGGAGTTGTGGGTTGAGTGCTTTAGAACTGTTGATACTAAGATTCCACGTAAGTCTTCCTTTGTTTATTACTTCAGGTACTTGAATTTAGAACTGACTTTTAGCAGCGACGGGAATTCCCGGTGTGGCGAAGGAGGCGACGGAGTTCCATGATTTCCTTGATAAACTCGAGGTGGAGATCAAGCAGTTTGGGTATCAGCCTAAGTTGAACTTTGTTTATGGCAGGAAGCCTGCTGCGTGAATAGAGTGGCTTTGAGTTTGAAAAGTAGTTTAGAGTTAGAACTTAAAATATGAAATAGATTGTATGTTTGGTATTCCAGGATGTTGTCTCTGAAAATGTTGGTGAAGGAAGTGTGCTTAACATGGCTAATCCTAAGCTCCTTTATAACAATCAGAATTGCCCGTTTGCATATTTTGCATTTGGAATATACACTGAAGTGGGAATAGGAGTGTCATGTATTTACGGATATTGAATTTCGAAGAGTCAATAGGGAGTGTGGATGAGCTTTTATAAATCTACTCTAAACGTATTCTAAATCTACCTAAAGAAAACCCTGCAGTACATCAGAGAAGCCTATTTCGAAAAAGACTTGACAAATGCCGCGAACTGCTGGACCAGTAAGACAGCCTGATCTCTCGCTAGCCGGGGGTCACAAAGTGTCTCGTAGCGTGCGCGCAAATGGTGAGCCTCCGTCACTCGTTCCGAGTCCATGCACTCGGTGACCATCTGACCAGTCTGCTCCAAATGGATACCGCCCAGATGGTTGTTCAGATCCCGGTGAACTCTATATGTTTCCTGCAACTCCTGCAGCATCGTTCCCAACTGACGGGTCTTGTGTCCGTTCACCGTCGTTTCGGTATTCCCGTGGCACGGGTCGCATAGCCATACAGGCATGTGGCCCGACAACTGTACCGCGCGGATCATAGCTGGTAATAGCTGTGCCGCCTTGGTTGCACCCAAACGGGTTATAAGGACTACTCGTCCCCATGATGCCAGTTTGTCTGGGCACAAAATGTCCAATATCTTGACGATTGATTCTGGGCTTGTTGAAGGACCAATTTTAACGCCGATGGGATTACGTAGTCCCCGAACATACTCGACGTGCGCACCGTTTAGGTCAGCAGTACGAGCGCCGATCCAGAGAAAGGTTGCCGATGTGTTGTACTGACCCTTAGTCAGAGCTGACTCTAGAGGCAGGTGTAACGCTTCGTGCGACGTATAGAATGGCTTATTGGGTGTTTCCCCTGGCGTCCGAGTGTGGCGAACCTGAGCGATCAATTGCAGCCGTTTCAATGCATGGATGTATCCCAGCATGAGGCGGTCAACATCTGGAGTTCGTTGCTGCGGATCGATAGAGTTTACGTTCTCTCCACGGAAAGTCAATACCGTCGCCCCACTAGGTAGTGTTTCGAACGGCTGGCTACGTGGTTTGGCGTACTGCCCTGCAATTCTCCCGACCTCAAGGACAGGTTTTCCTCCCATAGCTTCGGACAGGATGGCTGCTTCCTGAGCGAGTAGATCCATGTGGCCTTTCACGCTCTCGTGTGAGACATCCCCAAAACTTTCGGCACAGTCTCCTCCCTGTACGATGAAGGCCTTTCCAAGTGCCACGCTGTGGAATGACTTGCGTGCAGACTCAATGTCTTCCGGACTGATGAGGTTTGGAAGCCGAGAGATTAAGGCACATGTCGAGTTCAATTCCGTTGGATTAGAATATTCCACTGCTTGTTGCACGGGTTTGGCACGCCATGAGTTTGCACTCCAAAGACTGCGACTAATCGACTTGTTGCGTATAACACTGGTTGGTGACTGAGCAAAGTCGATTGCTGTATCATCTGGTTCAACTGAACTGATATGGACATGAATCCCCTTGTCCTTCTATTCAGATATTAGTCACTGACATTGCTAGAAACCATGAAGCATCATATACGAACCCCAAGGACATTCGTGTCCTGGTAAATTGTTCTGCTAAGAACCTGAACTGCCATTGTTGAATTTGGGTTGAAGTCTTCCAAAGGTACGTTGAGTGTTACCTGAGGTTCAAAGTGTTTTGATTCACTGCGATAGAACCTCTGACCGTGATGTATATAACGCAATTGTCTAACTACATAGAGTATCTTCCTTCTTGGTCTGAGTTACACCTATGATCCTTCTCGTCTTACTCGACGGCTCACCGGCGCCTCCCTACGCGGCACTTGGCTTTGCCACACCCACTTCGAGATAAAGATAAAATCCATAATGACCCACGCCAAGCCACGTTCGTTAAGTAAGTGGCCATTATTCTGACCCCTTCTATCCCGACGCCTCCTGACCTTCCAGCTCCGAGAAACCAACATTCTCCATGCAGACATTGATACGAGCAATACGTCCCTAAAACGTGAGGCGGCCCGGACTCAGCCCTAAACCTAGTGCGAACCATCTCGTCTATGCATACCAAGGTAGTCGTGTGTATTACAGAATCAGCCACCTGAAACTAACATGTTCCACTATGTCCTGTAAAGGTATTTCTGAATGGAAGTGATAACCATTTTCAATACACTGCATGAGAAGCGACTGCCGCCTGTGGCTTCATGAAGCCATTCATCCAATGATGAAGCCACGGAAACGAGCGAATTTCTGACAAAAAAGTCTCACATGTCGCATAGGGATAGTGACTAGAATATTCTACCGAGGCAGGATCATCAATTTTGCTAATACTGCAGTGTTTTACATGATCTGGGTTGCCTCGTGGGTTTAAGCATCATTTGCCAAGCATAACTAACGGAACGGTAGACCGCACTAATTAGGGCCCCCTATTCAACCTTAACGGCTATTCCCCTAGACATTTCATCCTTCCAAGCCTCTCTGTTCCTGCCGCGCTTTTGAAGGTCAGCCAAGCGTTCCATAACGTGTTTCCCGGCTTCTACCGCCGGGTACTTCTTGGGGTTTTCAGGCGTGCAGCATGGCTCCAACGGCTCCACCACGGTATCCCTGTTCGGCTGACCAAACCATGCAATCGCGTATCGGGCTGAGATCTGGTCCTCACTTGAGCTTGGGTCCACCACGCGGTGTTCTGTGGACTCAAGCTTATCGTTGAACCAACGGGCCAAGAGGTCCCCAACTAGTAAGGCACTTGTCAGCCGCCATCCGGGATTCATACAATCTGGAATCTTACCATTGACAATGCAACATCCCGGAATGGGTTCGGCATCCACCCATTGGCCTTCAGAATTTTTCACCTGCAGCCCACCTTGGCTGTCATTGAAAAGTAGGGTTAGCGTGCCATAATCCGTGTGTGGCGTAGCTCGATACCGCGTGTTGGCCGTATTCCTAGCCCTTCCGGGATAATGAATGATGCGGAAGAAATGGTCCTTTGACGACATGCGTGGCTCAAAGTAGTCGCTTGCAACACCGACATGCTCGGCCAAGGCCCCGAGCAACACGAGTTGCACTTCGCAGCAGCGTTCAAAGAACAAATTCATGTCCTCGCGAAGCTCGGGCCAATTTTCAGGCCATTGATTAGGCCTCTTTTCATCCGCGTCATTGCCTACGTCGAAAGTCTCCTTCTCATCAGAGGTGGCTTTGTTGCCCGAGGTTCGTGCTGGATTGAACCACCCACGAAAACCTTTGGACTCTCCAGTCTCGACTTTGGCCTTCTCTGATTCGGGCAAAGCGAAGAACTTTCGAGCATGGGCAAATAGGTTTCGCTCAGCGAATGCAGGGACGGCGTGATTCGTGAGATAGATGAAACCAACAGTGGCGAAAGCATTGTACAGCTTGGTCTTCTCGGCTACGCTTGCGGAAAGAGCCTCTGGAGTGTCCGAGATAGACGGCCCAATGATTTTGGCATAGTCGATGATCGGGAGGGTTGCTGTATTTTGGTTGGCCATGGTTGAAATGGATTATGTTGAGTTGACGAAAGAGTAGATGAATCGATTCAATTGGTACTTGAAAAGGGGAAAGTCCAAATTCAAGACTTATCACTTCAGGAATCGTCACAAGATGTGTAAAAGGCGAGGCCTTCTTATCCTCGAGTCAGCTCTTGCCACAAGCTTTTGACACCTCGTCTCCTTACCATGATCGAAGGTTACTCTACCAGTGGATTTACCGCCCCACACCCACGTTTTGCTGAAGGCTTCGGGGATCCTTCCATGAATGGCTAGTTCTTCAGCCTCAGAATATAGATCGTAAGATGAAACCATTCAAGCAATTCGGATATGCATGTCGACAGCTCGACTCCGTCTTACCCAGTGTACAAAATGTAAAACGAGCTTCCAGATACTGAAGCTATACGAGCAATGCCCTGGGGGCCTAGCTAAGGCCCACTCTTCGTAGAGAAGTGTCTGATACACAAGCGGAAGGAGATATGGCAGAACGTCAGTGAGAACATCAGACGAGATAATGAGGCCTTGATGTATATCATACCACTGTAAAGCTCCTTTGATCGACATTCACTGAAGCAGAACAGTCTATCAACGCCAAATACCTTGAGGTGCTTCAACCCCTTTATCAGGTAACTGAGCGTACTGCCCATATTCAACATGGTCTTCTACTCTAAGCTTCCAAAGCCACAGATTCCTTCCTGTGATGTCTTTAACTTCATCTTCCATGAGGGTCGTCATGCATATCCCAGAGATCGGGTCATGTATCGTGTACACGAGACACAGGAGATTCTCACTCTAGCTCAGCTAGAAGAGAATTCTCGACGATTTGCTAGCGTTCTTGTCAAGAAGTTTGGAATAGGGGTCGGTGATGTGGTTACGATCTTCGCATTAAACTCGGTCAGTTGTCTCTGTAAAGGTGGGGTTAGGCCGGAATACTAACATAAAGAAATCTTAGATTCGTTACCCAATTGCCTTCTTGGGTTGTCTAGCAGCCGGAGCTTCTGCTTCTCCTATCGCCCTACAGAAGGACCTAGACGTAAAGTCTCTGGTTTCGAGAGTTCAGAGCGTTGATACCAAGTTGATCATCACAGACAATGCTTCATATTCTATGATAAAAGATGTGGCAGCATTGTGTGGTGATATTGGAGTAATCAGCATCGACAACAACCCAGACGTACCCTCTATGGAACAATTTATGGCTGACAGTGACCCTACCTTCAATGACTTTCACTTGGATTCAGCGAGTGATGCAGAAGCACATACAGCTATGATATTCAGAACCAGTGGTTCAACAGGAGCTATCAAGTCTGTGCTTATGCCTCATCTCCACTGGAATGTCAACACACTCACGACCGCTCTAACTGCGCCTGAGAATACAAATGGTGACACCGATGCATGGATTGCCACACTCCCTTTCGCCTACGGAATTACAGCTAAACTGTACATGGGTTTAAACATCCTCCTCGGAATCCCCGTTATCATTCCATTACAACCATTCGACCGCACAGCACTGTCGCTCATTGACATGTATAAGATCACATTCCTATTTCTAACACCACCACTGGCCGCCGAAATTGCCAAGAGCGAAGTACAGGGAAGCTTCCGCAGCATCAAATGGCTTTTATCCGCAGGAGCTCCAATACATAACAAGATCCGAGAAGCCATCCAGCGCAAATTTCACGATACGCGTTTAGCTCTCGAATGGGCCTCTACTGAAACACTCCTCATTGCCCTGCAACTAGACGGTGAACCCTACCCTCAAGGGTCCAGTGGGAGTCTCGTCAACGGCATGGAAGCACGCGTTGTATCACTACAAACTGGCCAAGACCTAGGTCCCAATCAACAAGGCGAAATCCTCGTACGAAACAGTCTATGCAAGTTCGCAGGCTACTTGAACAATGCTACGGTCAACAACGACTTTGATGCGGATGGTTGGTACCACAGTGGCGACGTGGGTTATATTGATGAACACAATAATGTGTTTATCATCGATCGTATCAAACAATTCTTGCGCGTGGGTGATGGATACGGAACGCACATTACGCCCGCTGAGCTAGAGGCCACGTTATTCGACCATCCCGCTGTTGGCATGGCAGTGGTCATCGGGATCCGTGATGAGGCCACCCAACTCGAACATCCGACCGCGTTTGTTGTGTTGCGTGACGCATATGCCATGGGGAAATCCGAAGGGGAACTTCAAGATCTTTCTGTCGAGTTGGAGAGGTTTGTAGAGGATAGGGTTGGTACGTTTAAGAGGCTTTCGGGCGGTGTCTACTTTGTGGGGAAGTTTCCACAGACGGGTTTCAAGGTTGATAGACGTGCTCTGGCTGCTCTGGTGGATTCGAAGACTGCGGTGGCTCATGGGGCTAGGGCGGTTGGGATTGCTGCAGCTTGAGTGCTTGGATTTTTTTTACTTAACTTGTTAGAATCAAATAGCAATATCAACTTTCCGATAAGATCATAACAAGTCTTCCACCTTAACTTGCTTGAAATGATAATTTCCCTCTTTTTAAAATAGCTGAGCGTACTTAAATAAGACTCCCCAGTATCTACATTTGAAGGTTAGGTCATTGTTTCATACCGAAGAATCATTCTACGAAGGAGTTCGTTTTTAATGAGTGGAACCTAAATAGGTTGACGATGAACACCTGAGGTTTATAATAACACAACAGAGATATACACCTTTTTAAATAGAAAATTCTAACAATATCACAACATGCTGAAGCCTACAAGGCTTTCTAGGGATATTCACATTCTTATGTATTATTATTTGTAGTCTTCGGCGGCGTAAATTTATCAGGGCTTCTACTTAATAAAAAACGAGCACCTTCGTACACTGTTTACCATCTACAATCTGCACATTCACCTGGATCTTAGTAATTTAGCTTCCACCCAAACCTTCATCCCCTCACTATACCACCAATTTTCAGTCCCAATACTCCCCTAACTTCCTTCTCAAACTCTTCATCAACAATTCAACCTCACCTCACCAATCACCCCTCCGTGACTCCGACACACACACGCCGTCAACCCTATCTCCCTACGATCCTCACAACACCCACGATATACACAATATACACAAACACACGTACTAAATCCACCGTCCCCGCCCCTAGCGCAAACCCACAACCCGCCCGAAACCCACCTCACCTCCCGGCCCGCACAAACCAAAGATCGACAGACGATCCGCAGCGGCGCCATGCAACGGCGATCAAAGCCCGTGAGTTGCCGTAGAATATACTATGTAAGCTTTTAATTCAAATATCTAGGTATTTAGGATGATCCTGGGAGATGAAATAAGAAAGTGACGGCTAGAATTTCTGCGTTCTTGACAAGTGAGGATTGAGTGCTTGGATACGTTTTTGTTGGGAGACATGGGTGAAGGGTTGTGGATGATGTATGATGGTTAGTATAGCGTTATTTACTACTCCGTGTATGTGTATACATACATGAGATGTGTTTTACCAATGAACGAGTTCCAAGGGAAGGCGTAGTATGTCTTGAAATAAGGCCTCCCATCCCCATCTCCCATCTCTCATCCCCTTTCCTATCTATTTCCATCTCCTATATCCTACATACTAACTACTCCGCACATCACAATCCCATTCCCATACCCATCCCCTTTCGCCTTACATCCACCCTATCCCTACTCACCCCGATAACCTCACCGTTCACACTCAAACCACTGACTCGCCTCACTACCTTTACTTACGCACACCCCCTCGGTCCGAAAACCACGCCATGCTCACCCGTTCGCCAGCGCGCTAGACGATGCAAGTACCCCACGCTGACTCGCGCACTTCACGCGCCGTGCACGTGTGGAGTGTGTGGCGTTATGCAGGGCATTTGGATTGGGGGAGTGAGGCTGGCTGGCTGGGAGAGGGGAGGGCAATAGTGTGCGCTGCGCGAGGTATTGGGAATGATGGGATGAGGGGGTGGAGGAGTAGTAGGGTGAGGATGGGATGGGGTGGGGCCAGGGGATAAGGGGTGTAGGAATTGATGGTGAAGGGGTTGGGAAGATTGAGTAGTATTTGATGTGTACTGCGTAGAGGCTATGGTGAACGAAATATGCGGTTGCAAAGCATATGCGATGTGGTTCGAGATCGTAAAGGCATACTCGCCATTGCTGCGGTAGGTTTAGAAGGGCTGATAAACACATAGCTATTCAATGGGTGATTCTCGTGTAATCATTTTCATTGCAAATTTCTGGGGTATATCTACGAATGAATACTGTAAAATCGTTGAATATAGTAATGCTCTGCTTTTGGAATAATATGCACCATAAGTTTGAGTAGTATGACTACTTCTCAGATACTACATGATGCCTTTGAGTCCTCGGAATCCTCCAGTTTTCGAGGACCCTGCCTTTTTCTGATCTTTGTCTTTGACCTTCTTACCGATGTTCTGGGCGCCTCCTATACGACGTTAGCACTCATTTGAAATTCGCTGGAGAAGGACCACTTACCCCGGCCATAGACGCGGACCTCCGATTTTGGAACAACTTTGTCCTTCTTCTCTCTGCCTCCACTCCCTTCTGTGTCCACGGAATAACTGCTTTGATCGCTCGATTGTGGTGCGTTGCTTTGCCGTTGTGCTTCAAACTGCGCATTGGAAGATGCATTGTATGTTGGTGTTGAGTAATCTGGCCCGAAACTCCCACCAAAGTTGGGGTATGGCGAGGGTGTTGTTGGAGGTCTCTGGGGCTTTGAAGACTGTTCATATCGACTTGTATTTCCCGAAGATGCTGTTGCTGGTGGACTGACAGTTGGGCTCGATGGCGGATAGGTGAAGTGATGCTCGTGCTCTTCTCGAACTGCTTCTACTGGTGAAGTTGGAGGCAAATACCGGGAAGCCTGATAATTTTGTGCAGCACGCATGTTCAGACTGGAGTTACGACTGAGGTTTGCTTTTTCTTGGCCTTGATAACGCCCCTGCTCGGACTGCCGTTCTCCCTCGAGATCGTGGAACTTCATCTGTAGTTCAGTGTGCTGCTCTAAAAGATGGTAGTGCGTCTTCTTCAGTTGTTGTAGTTTAGCATTACTTGCGGCAAGAGCAGAATCGAGCATCTGTTGGACGGAAGGAGACAGCTGACCAGGCCTGCCGTTATTCTTTTCAGCCACCTGAAGTCGAGTTTCGAGTTCTACGATCCGTCGCTCATATGCTTTGATAGACCGCTCTCTTTCAAGTTCCCGGCTACTCAAGCGCATATTTGCAATTTCGAGGTCATTTCGCAACTCATTGCGTTCTTGAAGTAGAGCGTGCACTTCCTTGCTTTGATCTTCAAGCGCCATAATCTTCTCCTGAGCAGCTTCAAGCTCGTCACGCATGTTCCCAAAGTCCTTAAGCTCCCACTCTAAAGCTTGAGTCCTTTGTTGAGCCTTGAGTTTTTCTGCTTCGGCTTTTTCCACGATCCTTTTCAGGCGCTCATAATCGGTCTGTGTGCTCTTCAACTCGAAACGAAGACTATCTTCTTCGCTGTGCCAAACCTTCTCGCTATCTCGATAACTTCGCACTTTGGCACTCAAATCTGTCTCCCATTTCTTTGACTGGTTTCGGCTCGTAAGAGTCTCTTTCTTCAATTGAGCATACAGTTCATTCGCCTTGGCAAGTCTAGCTTTGAGTGTTTTGTTGGTGTTGATAAGGTTTTGAGTTTCTGCCTCTGCAGTTGCTTCTTTGATGTGTTTACGTTGAAGCTGGCCGATGTGTGCTACATGCTGCAACTTCAAGTAACGCTCAAAGTTTAGGTCGTTACGCAAGAGCATAATCTCTCTCTGTAGTGAGCCCATGGTCTGCTGTTGGAAATTCGTATTTGTTGGAGAAATAGGAGATGCCATGGTGTGTGCGAAATGATGCAAACTCGGCTGTGGTAAAGTGAATCTTGCGATGGTAGCTGTTGGTGCCCCAGGGAAAGTTTTCTTCTTGGAGTCTTTCGGATTGAATGGCTTTGGTGATTCAATTACTTCGTGGCCCTTCAACAATGGGGAGATTGAGTCAGCCGACTTGACGGATTTTACACTCAGAGGTTTCTCCGATACTTCAGGTGCATCAAGAGTGTCACTCTGTGGCACACACATAGTCGATTGTGTATTCCTCCAGCTGTCGTTTGACTCATTGGCAGTAGTGCTATCATCATCCAAGCTAAATTTTGTAGGCTCTTCTGGTATCGGTGGCACAGGTATGGCAGGTAAAGCAGCGTTGGGTGGTGGGCCTGGATCTTCCAAAGTAGAAGCCACTGCAACACAAAGATCCATACATTCCGTGACAACATCGGCGGGGTCGCTTTTGACCCATCGATTCTCACTTAATTCATCTTCAGCAGTGGTGCTGAACATATTGGGATGCAATAGATGGACTCTTCGGTATGGCTCTGTTCGGCTGTGTATGAGGTCCTGATCCAGGTCGAAATCGCGTGCACCAGGGAAGTTGAGCGACTTGAGGTATCTTCTAGGTTTGCGAACAAAACTCATGAAATTAAGAGGAAAGAGTCCGTACAAGAAGGTGAAGTAATGCATAAGTGTGGGTGGGGACGAATCAGGATATTCCATTGAGTGTTGCACCGGGTCCCAGGCTAGCTCGGCATCTCCCTCATGGCTTGCATCATCGTCATCGCTTTCTTCCTCTTCCGCTTCTTCATCCGAAGATTTAGCTTCCTCGGTGTTGCCCAGTTTGTCCCAGCATAAGACTCGAGAGTAGATGAGAAACATTTTGGCAAGATGATGACCAGAGGTCAATGTTCCACATATATGAGGCAGAAACATGATGAGCACCACGAGTGCAAGCTCAATAACAGTTGAGGACGCATCGGTGAGAAGGCACTTCTCCAAATGCTGGATAAGGGGCGTTTCCAGCACCAGATGAAGATGAGGAGGCTGTAAGCGAACGAAAGCACTCAGGAGATTAAGAGCCTGGATGCGGTATTGCTTTTGAACAAAAAGGTTGTCGAGAGCAAGGAGCAAGACCTACGATCATCAACTACTAGACCTGGTAGAAAGAACAGGGAAAGTTTACCTTTGGCATCTTGCGTCCGAAGGTGACTAAGATGGATTCTAACTGATGTGAAACAAAATCATTTTCTGGAGAAATAGAGTCTTCAGATGATGAAAGGATGTTTGTCCTGATCAAATATACATCTAGTATTCTTTTCAAGAACAGACTCGACAGCTGCGCATGTTCGCCATCCTTATCTTGGTCAGGATCGTACACGAGGATGGTCTGAAGAAATTCGCTGGCATCTTCAATCTCGTGACGCTTATGACCTATACCATCTATTGTGGACTTGATGAGCAAACTCCACCATGTTGTCAAACGCGCTTCTCCGGTGATGGCTGGGCGCACGAGGCGTAGGAGCGAGAGGAATGGGCCACGTTTCTCAGGGCTTTGCGCAACATGACGTTGGTAGAGTGCGTGGAGATCTTCTTGAAACCGTTGTGAATCGTGGTCGTCGATATTTTCGTAGCGATCGAGAAAGATTTCTATGGTCTCGCGGAGCTCGTCGGGTAGAGGATAAGGTACGGTGGGCGCAGAGAAGGTGGTGTTGAGAGCCTTGACGCACTCTCGCATAGAGCTTGAATATCATATGTCAGCACATTATCCTGTCATGACCATGAGCACCAAAAGAAGTGCTCCACATACCCAGACGACATGGCTTCTACTTCCTAAAACCCCTGTGCAGCTATGAATGCTATATTACAGTCATGAGTGGCTTTGACAGCCAGATTGAAAGCGGTAGCAGTAGGAGCTATGGTATAGACAGGTGGGTCGCAAAAAAGCTGTCAAATGTGGTAACGAAGCGGGAAGGTGTTTCGTATCTTAAGCTCGATCGCAAGAGCATCGATCAGGTCACCGCAAGCGGCAATTCTTACGGGGGCAAGCAATAGCTGCTGATAGCGGGATCGCGTGTGGGGGTGTTGGTGATGGGTGAAGAGGCGGGCACAAGCGGCCGGGAGGTTAGAGCTCAGTGACGGTTAGCAGCCATGGTTCTTTGGTGGTCGCATTCTACTTTGGCCCTAGTTTGATCCAGGATGTGCGAAAAGCAATTCGGATGCTGGTGCCGTCGACGAACGCATCACAGACTAATTACTGTGGACTCAACTGCAAGTCGATCATAGGCTTTGGGGAGAGCAGGCCAGGATGCAGGCCCATAAAGGTGGTGGGCGATGCCGAGGCGCGGATGAGGCAAGCGCGACTCGTGGACCCCTGCCTGCCAATCTGGTCTGGGCGTCGTGCGTCTGTGCCACAAGTTCCAACGGCGGGGAGGCGCGTTGCTTTCGGGTAGAGCAACCCCCTTGACCGCGTCAACTTCGTATTCCACTGCTGCCACAAACTGCCCGGAGGCCTGACCTGCTACCTATTCTTTTTTGTCAATATCTCTCACCAATGTCCGTGCTTTTCAATGCTGCAAACTGATGCCATGCACTGCGACCTCATCCGCGATCGATTCCCATTTCCACCCAAGTCCCCTGCTGGCTTTAATATCATCCTCCTATCACTCCAATCTGCCGTGCTTACGGCCGCCGCCGTCAGCGACATGGCAGTCTCCGTCCAATCGCCAATCCCAATCAAGAATTCGTGATGCAACGGGTTGTGCCATATCAAGATGCTCGCAGCATTGCCATGGCGCCCCAGATTGATCCACGAATCCTCTCCTTCGCTTGATGTTCCGCAAAAGACTGGCCCTACAATGAATGGCCGCACTGAAACCAAGCTTTCTGCCATCAATGCCTGTCTGTTCCCGTTTAAACTTGTTACTAAATTGCGTATGTATTAGACTTCACCGTTATCTCTCCTTGCTCGGACTATGTCTCCGTATGGCGCTCTTCATAGGACAATGCTGTCCCGAGACACAGACTAGCGTTGAACGCCATGCATGTGTGTGCAGCTATGGCCTGCTTGTAGTCGCATGGTCACCATTGTTCCCCAGTGGTGACAACTTGGCTGCGCTCCAACGAGTACGCTTCTCCGCGGTTGGTGATATCTCCCATGATTTGCGGAACCCCCCAAGCGTCGCCTCAAAATGAAACCCTGTTCAAAGCAACATGAAACTTTGCAGCCAACACGCGCAATGGTATCATCCCAATGGTTTGGTTCGTCTGCAACCACGCCGACGTTCCTGCATGTCGCCTGCCAATCATATGAAAAGTGCATAGCCTTGACGTGCACCAACCCACCCAAAATATCTCGGTTATCCAAGCCTACCGAGATCCTGCGTACATGTTTGATGTGTGCATTCGAATGTCTTGAACTTTGATGACCAACTGGCTTAAGGAAACAACACTATAGTTCACGCATCCAGGCCCCCGATTTGTTCCGGCGGTTCGTAAGCACATCGAGACCATCATCTCTTGTACCTGTCTGGATAAAATCAAACACAAAGATACTACGTCATGATATTCCAAACAGTCGAAGTATCAGACGAGTGTCCTTGTGCAAAACAAACCCTCATGAATTTACCTGATTGGTTTCGATCGCAAGCCACACCCGATTGCTTGGGTATAACAGGAGCATATTCTGTGCGTCCTTCCTATTTTGATGTGTTTCTGCCCAACTAGGATATACCATAAGCCCCGAGAGTTTAATGTTAGACTGTTACATATACCCTGTCTCTCACTCCTACGTCAGGGCTGAGATGCACTTCCTCGCACTTGAAGACCGACGTAAAGCACAGTTTGTAGATCGAACAGAACTACCCGCCCCCAGGACTGACAAAAGCGGACATGCATATGCATTCAGATGTCAGCATTGTGTTACGCTGGACACGAATTACTCGATGATTTTGTGTAAAACAAGAGATAGCCGTTCTGTTTTTACAAATGATTGAATCAAAGCAAGATTTTATGAATAAAATAATTTCGTGAGTGATTATGCAACATGAATCAACCCATTCAATGATGACAGAATCGATACCAACAGCTATCTCCTGGCCTATATGCTAATCTGAACTCATACTTACCTACTTCGATACCCTCAAAATGATTAAGAGACACACTCGTGCAAAAGTACTATACAAAATAATCTCCATGGAGTGTGCAATGTGAAGAGTGATACATATCCACGTGATTCCCATACTAGCGCCTCGAATCAACCCCGAACGGGTTAGTCGAGTCTGAATGCCTTCCTACCTCGACATCCCGAGATTTCACGATTCAACCTCACTGCATCTTTCATAATTCTATTCTCTACTGTTGCCGTGTCGCTTCACACGCAGCCGTATATCCACAATGACGACTAGAAAACTTCCCGAATTTGTCCTGTTCGGTGACTCCCTTACTGAATGGAGTTTTGACGACGCAACAGAAGGCTTCGGGCTGTATTTTGAAAAGCAGTATAATGGAAAAGCAAGAATGGTTAATGAAGGTTCGTAGTTGATTTTGTGTTCCGGAATATGGGATTGAGAGAAATATTGTGTTGTAAACATCTCATGCATTGCTGCCTAGCCGTTGTTCAGGTTGCAAGGCTGTGCCACGCATTGCAAGCTTCTTGCAACAACGCAACACCACCACATACTGTCATTTGACCAAAATTAAATCATGGCCACGAAAGATGGCCTTCCTGTATTTATACTTTTCGGCGCTTCAATGGTAGAGTGGAGTTTCCGTGAGCAAACCGAGGGGCTCGGTTGGTTTCTGAGCAAGACGTACGAAGGGAAAGCCCATGTTTTGAACGAAGGTAGCATACACTTACACATACATCTTCAATTTCCTACAATTGCCAATAAAACATACTAACCCACCCTCCAGGCCAAGCAGGGTCCTCCCCCCTCCCATCCCACCGCTCTCACGTCACCCATTAACACTAACCCAGCTACACCTCCACGCGCCTCAAATCCGACTTCGACCGCATCATCCACCGCGCCACATCCCCCGGTGCCGCACCCACCCTCCTCTTCACCATCTTCCTCGGCGCCAACGACGCCTGCATAATCGGCACCGAAGAAATGGTCCCCTGGCCCACCTTCGCCGCCAACATCCGCACGTTCATCGAAACCATCCTCACGCAAGACGCCCTGGCCGACACGAAAATCATCCTCATCACCCCGCCGCCCATCAACGGCGGCGAACCCATGGTCGAAGTCCCCATGACACCCGAGCAGATAGAAAAAGCGAATGGCTGGAAAATGGAAGCGCCGCGGTGGAAAACGTATGTGAGTAAGAAGAGGTATGCAGAGGGGATGATGGAGATTGCGAAAGAGTACGAGGAGACGGGCAGGGTGGTGGGGTTGGATTATTGGAATGCGTTGGTGGATGCGAAGATTGAGGAGGATGGGGAGGAGGGAGCTGCGGAGGAATTGGTGAGGATGCCTGGGTGTGGGTTGATAGGCGCGAAGAAGTTTAAAGAGGGGTGGTTTACGGATGGGTTGCATCTTGATAGGAAAGGGTATAATGTGCTGTCGAGGGAGTTGATGAAGCTTGTGGTAGGGACGTGGCCGGAACTGGCGCCTGAGAAATTGTGAAGGTATTGTTTTTTCTTGCGGGTAGTCTATGAAGGGTATGTGAAGTCTACGGGTTTAACCTCTATTCAAGGTATTTCCTGAACCTTTGGGGTTGGCTTCTACATACTCGTCCCATGCTCTTTGCTTCATTGTCTCTGCATCTGCTGCTTCGAGATCGTCCTCGTTTGGCTCTGGTCTGATCTCGCTTTGGGGGCCGCCGCCTTCGATAATCCCACCTCTCCTTTTCTCTTCTTCAAGGTACTCGTCGATCGTCATGGTCGGCAAGTTATGATCTGGGCGAAAGACTCCCTGCTTCAGCGTCTGGCGACTGTCCAAAAGCGTAAAGGGCCGCATGGGTTTGCCGTCACTACTTAGGATAGGGCCAGAATATCGCAGGCCGGCATATTGCCCGTCAAGCCGCTCAGAGTAAGCGTCCTTGTTCCGAGCATCCTGGCGAGAATCAGATGCAGGAACTATTGAGCCCTGTGGGGGTTCTGGTGGAGCCAAAGAGATGATGTGCAGTTCCTGAGCCAAGCTTTCAAGACTTTGGAATGTCTGAAAAACCATAAACGTCAGATTGGTAAGCTGCAGATCGCGCACTACCTGCTCATCCTGCTCGGCAAGTTTTGGGTTTTGTTGAAGGTACTAGATTGATACACGACTCAGTAACTTATTGGGCAGCAAAAGCAAATACTAGCGTAAACGTACTTCGATTTTGCGCTTCAGCTCCTTTTCCTCCCTGAATCGCGCAATTTTGGCTTCTCGCCGTGCTGCAGCATCCCGCGTATTGGCGGTAGAAAAGCTTGTCTTATCTTCGTTGTAAGCTTCCAGTAATTTTGCGTCAGACGCGCTTAGTATGTCATAGGAGTCGAGTAATTTGAGAAACCGCTCGAAGTAATCCCGTGCAGTCAGCAAGTTCTTCTTTCTGAGTGGAATATCAGTTGTGGAGATTTTTTGCACCAATTCTGCCAAATGATAGTTGATTGCCAGATATCTATATTGAATTAGTGAGGATTGCTTGGCATAAATCTATGAGTTTTCGCTGCGCTATGCAGGACTCGAGGAACTTACTGAAGGTCACTCGAAGATATATCTTCTAAGCTTTCATTTGGACTGAAGAGCGACACTTGCGCTACTACTTTGATACATTCTTCGTAGGTGGCGATGGTTGCGCGCAGGTTTTCTTGGAAAGTGGGACTGTTTGTCTCGTAGGACGAGGCAAGTTCTTTTCGTGCCTGCTCTGCTTTCAGAAACAGGCCGCGAAGACTCTGGGGTTGTTCTGACATGCCGAGCGACTTTTGATAGATCCGTGGTGGGTGAGGTAGATGATGAATGTCAGACCCAAGTCGTGATGTGCACGTGAATTGGCGTTTGGAAATGGCCCCGCACTTGCCTCGCGAGACGCGTGCCCCACCATGTTGTTTAAAGTACGCTGCAGACCACTCGACAAACGGCAGGAGCGTTATGTGCAGTGCCAATAATGTCATGGCAACTGGGCGCTGTGCGTTTGGCACACCGCATAACTGCGCAAGCTTGCCTGCTGATGCTGTTTGCATGGAGTGGCAGCAAACGTACCACTCACTGCCATCGCTCCCAAAATTACCCTCTACGTCCATCTCTATAGATCTGATATTGTCACTCTTCCTTCGGCATCTTGGCCACTTCGGAAGCGGTACAAGATGACTTTCGCCACAGTCTTTGAACAAGAAGAAGATTATTTCACATATGGGGACCTGTCCTCATCTGAGGATGAAGGTGACATTGGCAACACCACAGCCGACCTGGATCAAGTCACAGCCGAAGATTCAGACGTAGACGGCGATATCCCCCACGCGCATGGTGCAAAGACAACTTCAGAAAAGCGTAGAACACAAAATGCAGTGATGCGAGCCTTCGCGGCTGACCTCAATGCTCAAATCACACAACAAGAAATCAATGAGGTTGCAGCCAAGAGTGCTAAGGAAGAGCAATTGTCTATTCGCGACATCTTAGCAAATCAGGCTACTAATGTACGCATAACGAATCCTCGAGATTACCAAACCGAGTTATTCCAGCGAGCAAAGACGCAGAACACCATCGCAGTCTTGGACACTGGCACAGGCAAGACACACATTGCTACCCTTTTGCTAAGGCATGTGCTCGCTGAAGAGTTGGAGCATCGAGCCAAAGGTGGCATACACAGACTCGCATTCTTTCTGGTAAGGCATACATGCTGCTGAGTATAATTTCTACTAACACTGTGTGGGTGGACTCGGTCAACTTAGTGTTTCAGCAAGCTAATGTTCTACGATGCGGCCTTGATCACAAAGTTGAGGGCATCTGTGGCTCCATGGGCACCTCTCTATGGAACAAACAAACATGGGATACATGTTTCGCCAGTAACATGGTCATCATATGTACTGCAGCGGTTCTCTTGGATTGCATGATGCACTCATTTATCGACATGGCCCGAATCAATCTACTCATCTTCGATGAGGCTCACCATGCAAAGGGCAACCATCCATATGCTTTGTTGATCAAAGATTACTACAGCAAAGAGCTTGATCTCTCCAAACGGCCCCGCATCTTCTCGATGACTGCTTCGCCTGTCGATATCAAAGGACTATCTGCAAAGCATGTACAAGAGAAAGCACTCGAATTAGAGAGACTTCTTCATTCCAAAATCGCTACCACTACAGAGAGCACACTTGCATCCAATAATATCAGCAAGCCGGAGGAGGAAGTGGTGATGTATCAGCCACTGGAGACAAATCACAATACTTTCCTTCATACAACACTTCAGGCCAAGTATGGGCAGTTTGCAGCATTCCGAAAACTCTTTGTAGCATCTAGAGTGCATGCAGCAGAACTGGGACGATGGGCTTCTGACATGTATTGGTCCTTTGCGTTTGCCGAAGAAGAGAGCAACAAGCGTCAGAGAAGAGAGGAATTCAAATTCAATAAGAAGGCGATTAATGGAGAGGTCACGGAGCTCGATGCGCAGATGAAGATACTAAAGGAAGCAGCTGTTTTCGTCCAGGGTTTCGACATTGGTTCGCCATCACTCGATAGTCAAGATGTCAGCGACAAGGTCCGGCGTCTGCACCATTGGCTCAATTTGTATTATGAACGAACCGATACGGCTCACTGCATTGTTTTCGTTGAAAAGCGCCAGACTGCCCGTTTACTCAAAGTCCTCTTCGACAGAATTGGCGGACCTAACCTTCGCTGCGACGTGCTGGTTGGTGTCAGCTCGCGGCAAGGCGAACACAACATATCCTTACGATCGCAAATTCTGACATTGCAGAAATTTCGACGTGGAGAACTAAATTGCCTTTTCGCAACCTCCGTAGCAGAAGAAGGCCTGGATATTCCACAATGCAATATCGTAGTTCGTTTTGACCTGTATCGAACGATGATCGAGTATATTCAATCCCGAGGCCGCGCCAGACATCGCAATTCCAAGTACTTGCATATGCTTGAGAATGGCAACTATACCCATAGCGGAAGGGTCATCGATGTGAGGCATGATGAGGCAGTGATGAGGGACTTTTGCAGTAACCTCTCACGCGATCGCATATTGAACGATTTGAACAAGGATGAAGATGATCTTTTTGCCTTGGACGACAAGCTATTTCCTAGTTATATTGACCCCTATTCTGGCGCGAAGCTTACCTATCGTGCGAGTCTGTCGGTTCTGAACCATTTTGTAGCCACTTGGCCTGCACCAAACAACGAAAGTATGTGGCAGCCAACATATGTCATCGACCCACAACCTAGTTTCGATCCGTCCGATCCACGGCGAGGCTTCCTTTGTGAGGTGATACTACCAGAACATTGTCCTCTCATTTCTATGAGAGGTGATGTCCACAGCAAGAAAGCGGTTGCCAAATGCTCTGCTGCTTTCAAAATGTGCGTAGAGCTTCGACGGAAAGACTTCCTTAATGAGCACCTCCTTCCTACAATGCAGAAGCGCTTGCCATCTCAGAGGAATGCTCTTCTTGCTGTTAGTGAAAAGAAGAAAGGAAGCTATCCTATGCTTATCAAGCCTGAATTCTGGAAGCAGAGTCGCGGCTCTATTCCTGAACGTCTCTACTTGACCGTTGTAGATGTCGATGCCGGATTGGATCGCGTTCACCAACCGCTGGGAATTCTCACACGCCTTCCTATGCCCCGGTTACCACCTTTCCCAATTTACCTCGCCGATGGGAGGCCCTCAAATGTTGTTTCATTGAAGGCGATTGCACCAATAGTCGTGACAGAAGAACTTTTGGGGCTATTCACCAAGTTCACTTTGCATATATTTCAGGACATTTACAACAAAGAGTACGAGTATGACACGCAAAAGATGTCATACTGGGTTGTCCCAATCCTTGCCAGTGCAGTGTCGGAAGAATTATTGTCTCATGACGCCATGCAGACTCTGGATATGGAGCAAATTCAGAAGGTCACTGAACGTCCTTCTTGGCAGTGGACTCCTGGAACAATGGCAAACGATTTGATCGACAAATATTTTGTAGACCCCATGAATGGAGGCCGGCGCTACTACTCCAATTGTTTGGCAACTCATCTCACACCGCAGGATCCTGTACCTTCTCATGTCCCAAAGCAAAATCACAAATTCATGAGCAGTATCCTGGACTACACGGATAGTAAATGGCTTAAGAGTCGTGATGTGTCTAAGTGGGATCCGAAGCAACCAGTGCTGGAAGTAGAAAAGATTCCATTTCGCCGAAATCATCTCGCAAACATCGAAGAGAAGGAGAAATTGGAGCATGATAATTTGAAGACTTATATCTGTCCACAGCCTTTGAAGATCTCTAATGTAAGTACCACGAATGATTTAATATATCAAATGCTGACTTCACATAGCTCGCGACTCCATTCGTGGTCATGTGTTATGTTTTACCGGCCATCATCCATCGTTTCGAAAGCTACCTGATTGCTTTGGATGCATGTCGAGTCCTCGACTTGAATGTCAGCCCTGCTCTTGCCTTGGAAGCACTCACAAAAGACTCTGAGAATTCCGGCGAGCATGGAGATGACAAGATCAACTTCAAGAGTGGCATGGGCCCTAATTATGAGCGACTTGAATTTCTCGGCGACTGCTTCTTGAAAATGGCGACCTCTTTATCAGTCTTTGTGCAACAGCCCGACGAAAATGAGTTTGAGTTTCACGTTCGCCGCATGGTGATGCTGTGTAATCAAAACTTGATGGAGACGGCTGTTGGTAAAAAGAAGGTCATATCAAAAGACGGTTCCCCATGTGATTTGAGTCTGTATAGCTACATCCGCACAGATGCGTTTTCTCGGTAAGTGGGCTGCATCAATTCATATAACCCCGCTAACATGTTTAGTCGTACTTGGTACCCAGAAGGTCTAAAACTCCTGAGAGGAAAAGGCGTCAAAAAGGGTGAGAGCGATTGGCTCAAGCTTACCCACAACCTTGGAGACAAATCCATTGCCGACGTGTGCGAAGCTTTTATAGGTGCTGCTTTCATGCAGCATCACAAGAATGGCCAGTGGTTATCAGAATACTGGGACGAAGCTGTTAAAGCCGTGAAGCTATTCGCCAACAGCGAGGATCACCAAATGTCGAAGTGGTCAGATTATTATGATGCTTACAAGAAACCAAAGTATCAAGTCGCTGCAGCAACTGCATCTGTTCTGGACCTTGCGCGTAAAGTTGAGGAAAAGCACCCGTATCACTTCAGATATCCACGGCTTCTCAGGTCCGCATTCGTCCACCCAAGCCAGCCGTTTATGTGGGAGCAGATACCAAATTACCAACGCCTGGAGTTCTTGGGTGACTCACTACTTGACATGGCATTCATCATGCATCTCTTCTACAAATACCCCGACAAAGATCCGCAATGGCTCACAGAACACAAGACGCCAATGGTATCGAACAAATTCCTTGGTGCGGTATGTGTCAAACTCAAGTGGCACACCCACATCAATCAGAACTCTAGCGTTCTGTCGTCACAAATTAGAGATTATGTTTACGAGGTCGAAGAAGCAGAACGGGAATCGAACGGATCCGTCGACTATTGGGTTACCGTGAGCGAGCCACCCAAATGTCTGGCCGATGTGATTGAAGCATATGTTGCGGCTATCTTTGTGGACTCTGAATTCAACTTCAATGTTGTGCAGGATTTCTTCGACATGCATCTAAAGCCCTTCTTCGTCGATATGACACTTGATGCGTACGAAAACTTTGCGTCAAATCATCCTGCTACCCGTCTTTCACGCCTCCTTGCAATCAATTTCGGTTGCTCCGACTGGCGTATTGGTGCACTCGAGACTGCAACTGTCATCTCGGGCAAAGGCAAGGCAATTGCGGCAATGGTTATGATTCACAACAAAGTTCATTTCCATAGCTTGGGTCAAAGTGGGCGCTATGCTCGCGTACGAGTAAGCCACATGGCTTTGGAGAGGTTGGACGGTCTACCGCCATATCAATTCCGCAAGCAGTACGGGTGTGACTGTGTGGATGAGAGTGGCGATGTTACAATCTCGACTGCAACAGAGATGAAGGAGCAGCAAATGAAGGAAGCCATGGGTCCAAACATGTAAAAGGCTAACTAAAAGGCCAGTCGTTCAGGGCAATAATATCAAGTATTACTCGACTGGAAAATGCGGGGAATGGCGCTTGACTTGCATCAGCTTAGTGTCCGTTACAACTAATGACGTGGGTGGAGAAGCGGTCCCTTGCAGAAGGTGCAGAGCCGCGTTCCAGATCACGGCTAAGCGAGACGATCATCATGACGACGTCAGAGTTGGAAACTGTTTGCTTACAGCTAGCACCTCTCCATAGTTTCTCCTCATAAACAAACTCCTGCTGCAAATAACTTCAGCTCCTCAAATTCACAATTCTCATTCCCAACTTGTTTACACGCTTGTAATCTCATCGACACTCATAATAGTTTCTTTCGCAATGATCTCAAGACAAGTTGCTCAGAATGCGCGCTTTGCGGCTCGCAGCGCAGGCCGACCAGCAATGAGGGCAGCGAAGCCTCAATTCCGTTCCCAACAAGTCCGCCTTGAGTCGACTGCAACAGCTGGTAACTCTGGTCCTGGATCACACGCCGCAATTGGTGCTGTGTCTGGTGCAGCTGCTGCCATCGCGGTAGGATACATCTTTTACCGAACCTCAGGTGCTCGCGATGTCGTCATTGCTAGCAAAACCACCAAAGATTATGTAAATTCTGCAACCAAGAAGATCAAGGAGAACACTCCAGAGCCTAACGAGGCGTTGCAATGGCTCCGAACCTCCGCCCAGAGCTACGCGGCCTTCATTCCTGGAGCAAAGGGCTATGTTGACTCTGCATTTGACGACCTTGATGCCATTCGAGAGAAGCACGGCGACGAGGTTGACAAGATTGTCCGCGAAGCCTACGATGAGATGCGCAAAGTTCTTGGTAATGGCGATGTCAGCCTTGTCACCGCCCACAAGACCTGGGAAGTTCTGTCCAAGCATATGAGCCGTATCGCCGATCTTGCTGGCGACTCAGCACAACAAATTATGGACAACCACCCCAAGCTCAAGGAGAAGGTTGGCGGTAACTGGGACAAACTCAAGGAATACGGCGACAAGTATGGCCCCGAGGCTAAGAAGGAAGTCGACAAGACATGGCAGCAAATCAGCGACGTTGTCAAGACCGGCTTCAGCGCCTCGAATATCGAGAAGGTTAAGAGCATCGTTGAAGAGAAGGTTGAGAAACTCAAGAAGCTTGGTGATGAGGCATGGGACAAGGGCATGGAGCAAGCCAAGCCTTACCTCGAAAAGAATCCCAAAGTCAAGGAACTCGTTGAGCAGAATGCCGACGCTCTGAAAGGCGGAGACGTCCAGCAACTGTACGAGCGCATCAAGACTGCCGTTGAGAAGGGTGACCTCGGCGACCTCGAAGGCTACGTCAAGAGTGCAGCTGACAAGGCCAAGCAATCTGGTTTCGGCGGCCTAGATCAGTACCTGAACAAGGTCCCAGGTGGCGATCAGATCATCCCTAAGCTGAGCCAGTTGCAAGAAGCTGCGCAGAAGCATGGCGATGAGGCGCAAAAGATTATGAAGGATGCGATCAGTGAGATCAGTGAAGTGTTGAAGAAGAAGGGTGATGAGGCGCAGAAGTTGGCAGAGAAGGCGAAGGAAGATAGCAAGAAGTAAGTTATCCAGAAGGACTTCCAACATAGGGGATGTAAGGCATGATGGACGATGATGATGAGATCTTAAGATATATATCATAATGCATCGGCTGGCGTTCAATTGTATAGTCATATGAATGAAGCATGAAAATTCTCTTCTCGATACTCAACTAATCGACTCTCAAACTCTTCTTGTCGCGCACGCCATGCTGTGTATTACCCTCTTCCTCCTCATCCATATCAACATCTCCACCCTCATCATCCCCAGACAAACCCTCCCCCCTCTTCCTCTTCTCCCCACTCTCCCTTTCCTCCTCTTCCTTCTGCAACCTCTCCGCCTCCGCCTCCCTCTCATCCTCCCCCCTCCTCTCCACCGCCTCCCGTACACACTCCTCAAGATACTCCCTAAAACTGCCCCAAATCTGCTGCTCCGGATCCCAATGATACCACACCCCACACAACCACTCCACCTCCCTCAACCTCTCCAAACCCCCATACACATCCACCGCTGCCCGCTCATACATGCGCTTCTGCACCTCGCTAGCCGCCGCATACACCTCTTCAAACCGCTGCAGCACGGGCTTCACGGAGGATGGTGGAATGAGTATATTCTGCCCCTCGTCGCCGCCCACGCCGATGGAAAAGCACGAATAGTCTCCTAGCGAGATGTTATCTATCCCCGAGAAAGACGTGTAGCGGAAGGGAAATAGCGTCCAGTTCATATCATACGGAAACGGCCTTCCATCGTCGCCGACTTCATCCACGCTGGCGAATAGGCCTGAGGGGTCTTTCGGCTCGGTTTGGATGCCGTTCGTGGTGCGCAGGAAGGTCGTGTAGTCTTCTGGAAGGTAGCCGTCTGGCAGCATGGGTTTAGTAGGGGTGGGGCCGGAACCCACGGGCGTGCGGGAGAGGCGGGTTGCGAGGTGGGTGAGTTGCTCGGGGGTGGCGCCGGGGGAGAGGAATGTTTCTGGAAGGCCGTGGTGGAGGATGGAGAGGTGTTCGCCGGCTTCGGGGTTGGCTTTGCGGGCGGCGAGGTAGTTTTCGTTGAGCATGTGGATGAGTTGGGGGATGGTTTGGGTGGTGTAGGGGCGGTGGGGGCCTTGGGTGAAGCGCTGTTCGATGGAGTGGCATGTTTGGTTGACGAAGGAGAGGATTGTGTCTTCGTTGATGGCGAAGGCAGTTCTTGAGATGTCGGTGTTGAAGATTTTCCAGATTTGAGGCTCGTGGTGTAATCCAAGATGGTCTCGTAACCACTGTCTTTGCTCACCCCTTGAAGCATCCATGCTTTCCCAGATATCCGCTAAGTGCGAATATACCTGAGGGACATGTTTGGCACCGAGCTCAGCTGCTACATCTTCTTGACCAGCTAAAATCGCTATTTGCACTACTTCGCCTATGCTGAAGGCATCATTTAAAGGGCTTTCATCCGCCGTCATTAAACGCTCAATTGCCCAGTCCACAGCTTCCGGCTTCAAGTTCCCTTCTGGTGTTCTCTCTTCCAAGTGATCAGGAAGTGCAAGTCCATCAAACTCGCTGTCTTCAATGCTAGCCCATTTCTCGCGAGCTGCCTCATCGTCTGATGCGGGTCCATTGATAACAAGGTTGTTATGCGGCTGCGAGATGTAACTTGGCATAGAATCTGTAGCTTTCCAAGCGTGATACAAACATTTTGCCGTATCCGATTCTATCACATCGAAATCGATGCCGCGGTAATGCTTGTAAAAGGCATCGATGAGCTGATTAGCCAATGTGGGGCGGCCTAACACGAAGAGATCGAGGGCGATTTGCAAAGTGTGATCAGCAGCGTCACTCGATTTACGAGCACTCAAAAGCAAACTTTTGGACCAGGGAAAAAGCAAAGAGTTTCCGGAAGCCATAGTTGTTGTTCATCCCTTAACGGAGACAATATTGAATGCTTGTTTGCAGGATGGTTGTCGTGCCTTTTGTGGTCACCTGACCCGTGCTGAACTCTGGGAGACTACCAAAGAAACACCCGAGGGTCTTCGTATTACTTCATACCAAGAAATTAGTTTTTAATGAGTGCAAGCACTAGAGTCACTTTGTAGATTTGAGATAGACACCTAGATGATGATTAATGAATATACAACACATTGCAGGTTCAAAAGCTCACTATTGGTGTATTGCTTCTCTTTAAGTTTGTGAACTCCTGAAGTTTTCAGGGCTTTATGAGGTCTTATTGAAAACGAACTACTTCGTATTTAACTTCCTAACATGCTTGACAAACCAAGCAGGCAGAAGTGCACTATTTTAGATTTGTCATGTAAGCGAGGCATGCATCAGCCGCAGCATGTACACAGTAAGATGACATCATCTTGCAAGATATGATCTCAATATGATTGCAACTTCGGCCAGATCTTTCTTCAAGCCAAATTTTTACAAAGGAGTCCAGATAGTACTTTCGTGAAAATTGTAGGACAGTACACGTTGCATCAGGAAATCGAATTGGATATTGTGTTTTCATTGTTTGGTCGTAATCTCGTCATGTCGGTTTTCTCGACGCGAGCAATGCTAGATACACAGAAAGTCAAATGTCGAAAACTCCCAAAACCTACAGACAGATATGAGGAAACAGATGTACGGTGACCAAGCCTACAAAAATACAGTAGTTGCGTCGTTTTATGTTACCAAGTGAAAGACTGCTGAAGCGGCCGTGGTTCAGTACAAGGACTTTTGCGAATGCCAGCAAAAACTGAAAGAAGTTGAGCTGCCTCAACACCGCCTTGTTCTTGCCAGAAGGTGGATGATGAAGTCTGCTGCATCGCAAGCTCATAGCAAGTGTCAAGTAAAGCATTTGTGTTCTCAGGTGCGTCGCGAATCCTCAGCTTCATTGCAATGGCCATGGCTGCAAAAACATGGAAACGCGCCATGGGTATTGACACAGACATTTCGATGCCTGATGATGTTTGTTGCGGGTTGGGATATACGTTTTCGCAAAATCGGGCGAAGACTTGGGGTGAGATGTTGTAAGCTGCATACTGCAAACTTTCAAGATATTGCATGAATTCCGCGGTCAAAGTCTCAGCTTCAAAACGACTAGGCAGTGGCGTTGTGACGAGTGCGCGACTACGATCGGTGAAACTTGAGCGAGATGATCCTGGAGTTGGGCTTTCAGTGTGGCTAGCCGCAAATAAACCCTGTCTGGGTAATCGAGGCGCTGGGGCGAGAGGTAATATGTCGTCCTCGACCTCTGGAATAGGAGACATAGTCTGTTCTTCGCTACCGCCCGACAAAGATGAAGCCGATGTTCTTCTTGAGTGGCCTCGGCTGCTGCTTGTGTCTGGCTTCAATTGGCTGGAGCTAGTTCTGGCCATAAATTCCCAGGATGGTGCCGTGTGCGGCTCTAGTGGCGATGCGAATGCTTTGCTGCCAGCAAGCTGCTGTGCCATGGACGCGAATTGCGGCGGGGCAGACGTGGGCGGCATATCTGGGGAAGAGGCGCGGGTGGTACCTGACCAGAATGAAGGTACGTCTGAACTGGGCGATGCCACATTAGGGACATGCTCACATTCATTGATAGAGATGGACGGCATGCTGCCGCCAGCTGAGAAAGTGCCAAGATTGAGGTCATCTGCGGTGAAGGAGGCTGGGATGGTTGTGTCTAGGTTTAGGTGAGGTGAAGGAGAGTGCCAGTCAAAGGAAGTAGGAGTGGTGACCATGAGACTAGGATCTAATGATTCCATGCCATGCATAGGTGCATTGACATGGGCAGCGAGTTGGGCCTCGAGATGGTGTATTCGGCCCTCGAGTGCTTCTCTGTGCTCTCTGACATGGCATTAGTACAAAGTTAATCGAACGAATGTGCAGACTAACAATGCAACTACTTCTCGTGGTTTCTGTGTTCGAATGCATTGTAGTGTGAAGCGTTTGCATGTTGCGCAGGGAGTCTCGCCATCACATCTTATCTTGCGTCGTCTACATCGCTCACAAGCATTGGACACAGACTTGCGCCTTGGCTGCCAGTCCTTGACAGCAGTCGGTGAAAAGCGAGCAGGACCTTCGCCAGCGGGGAGAGAAGCTATACAGTCAGCACACGACAGTCAATAATCAGAGGGCATCTAGGCATACTAAAAGGGCACATGGTGGTGATTGGCTGTCGAGGATTCCGCACCGGAACAGAGAGATCCGATCGAATGGGACTTGTGTGGAGAGAGATACAAGACGATACGGGCCAGGGAAGAGCAAGCTCGAGCAGGAGAGCAGAGGCGGAGGACGAGATGTGTGTTTGTTTTACAGTCCGTCCAGCAGTTGCGGTGACAGACTAAGGAGGGTGACTAATCGTGTGCGCCTGCCGTGCAGTGGCGGGCTGGGGCAGGCACGATACAGATCTCCGACGTTTGAGGCCTCACCACACGCCTGCGACAAGCTGCATTGCGCGAGCGCTGCCATAGGCGAGCGCTGCAACACCAAGCCTGCCCATCCCTCCCCAGGTCATGTGTTTCGTCTCAACCTTCCCGCGACCTCTTCGCCTTCTGGAAGCTCGCACTAGCGCACGGAGAGCGGCGCTGGCGTCCGCTCGTGCATGATGCACTGCCTCCCCCTCGGCAGATGGCCTCTGTAGCCTCGATTCTTCGCGGGCGAGTGCGGAGCCTGCCCGAAGTCCTGTGTCGCAGCAAATCACCGTCGCTGATTCAGTATTGTCAGAGACGCCCAAGCAGGTTTCTGTTTGTCCCACCAGTCCGTAGCCAAACATATCAGCACCAATCGTGAATTGGTATGCTCTTAAACGCCTCATTTTTCAGGACTCTCGACGTCTGGCTTGCATCATCGTCATCTTGAGACGGACTTTCTACGTCTGGGAAACACTGCTACATTGGGTCGACAATGCAGTTATGCTCATGCATGCAGCAGATAGCATTAAATAACATACAAAAGAGCATGGCTACATTATTCAGACTCGACACAGTGGACCATCACTCGACTGTACGCCAACAATCCCTCTATCGTCAACATGCCACTCCTCGCTGCCAACGCCGTGGTGCACATAGAATAGCCCAGCAGGATCGACTTCCTTTTTTATCTTTAGGAGCCGGGGGTAATTCCTACCCCAGAAAGCACTTTGCCAGTCTGGCTCAGCGATATCAGCCTCATTGCCGTAGCTCCCTCCATTGGGAGAGACCTGGCGGAGAGGTCCTAAAATATCTGCATTCAACGTCTCTGCACTCTTCTTCCACCCTGCAGCAGTCTCCTCTGTGACAAGGTTGACAGCTACGACCATTGCTTCTTCGTTGCGGAAGGCAGGATTAACCGAGTTCAAGTCCTGCCCCTGCTCGGCGGGATGTTGGTGGTATATGAGTACTAGCAACGCCTTTTCAACTGCATTTCGTATTGCTGCAAATGTCTGGTCACGGATATCCTCTGTTTCCCAGTTCTCAGTTGGAAGAATTCGATTACCAGGAATAGCACCAGCACCTCCAACAGCATAATTGAGCTGCGCAAACGTGGCCTGGTATGCTGGATAGAAACTGCTGTAGTGGGTCGTATTCGCCTCGAGACGAATACCAAGCTCAATGCACTTTTCATAGAAAGGCTTGATCAAAGCTTCATACTCAGCCACAGTTTGATCTGTTGCAAAGAATGGCATCATTGACCACGTGTAAGTGTCAGGGGCCAGCTTCATCAAGGAGAAGTACGAGTACGTTTTGGCTGCGTTATACGTCGGGAATTGGTCCCAAAAGAAACGGACTGCCTCCCAGAAAGCTTCTACAGTACCAGCGTTGGATGTCAGTGTCCATGTACTTACAGTGACAGGGACTTTGCGGTGAACTTTGACGATAGCTGATGTCACAATACCAAAGGTGCCACCGCCGCCACCAAGCAGCGCCCAATACAGGCCACTATTGACAGATGGAGTAGCAGTCATAAAGCGCCCATTAGCAGTGACAACTTCCAGAGCAAGTACTTGATCTGCGCCAACACCAAAGAGCTGCATGAGCGGAGAATGGCCACCGCCTGTAGCGTAGCCGCCATAGATGCCAACAGTCTAAAAAGGTTAGACATGACTTTAAGAAACTGTGCAAACTCACTGGACAGATTCCAGCAACAGCAGACACGTTGTACTTTTCAGCAGCCTGGTACAATTCAAACCCCTGCACACCAGCGCCAACCTTGAAAACCGGTCCCGAGTATTCCGCGACTTGATAGCTGTCGACATACTTGATCTCCTTCAGGCCATGAGTCCAGATACTCAGTGCACCCTTTCCCACCGAGCGGCCATTGTAATCATGACCAGTATTACGCACCACCAAACGAAGGTTCAGCGAGCGCGCAAAGTTGACAGCCAGCTGGATCTGAGCCACATTCGAGACCTTGACAGCAAACTCGGAGTATCCGCCTTGCGTACATGTACCGTTGACAGCGACATTACCAGCCGCAGGGATTGGACATGTCATGCCATAGTACAGTGGATTCATCAGTGCACCATTGTCTGCGTAGTAAATTTCCTCCTTGTCGTAGTTCGATACCAGATACGCGCATCTTTCAGCGTCGTAGTTGTTATACTCCGAATTCTTGTAGCAGGGCGATCCAATTGGCACTATCTTCTCCAAAGCCCCGCCAAGAAGCCTGTCAAAAAAGTCCCAAGTGGTTTTGTTTGGATACTGCGGATCGCCAGGCATGGTCTTGCACCGGCTGTGCATAGTTGAATGTCCATTTGCGCTGTCGAACTCGAAGAGCGAGGCATAGTCGGCGAGATCCTGATTTCCTTGTAGATTCGCAATGACGCGATCTGTTAATTGGACCGTTTCTCCAGTAAATAATTCTACCTTAGCTGGAGAATCGGCTGCGACGTTCTCAGCAGCTGGTGCTGTAAACGAGGAAGTCGTGGAGCGTGCTACTGCACCAGCAACACACACCAAACCCAGATACAATGACCTCGCAACCATCTTCAAAATTTCAAGACTGCCTGCATTTCTCCTAGTAATCGCATAGTTCTTATATCTCACATCTCACGCCGTAGCAATCCTATTGACCAATACTTCGCTTCCACCCCATCGGGCGGGGCGTTCATCCCGCCCAAGCAAAAACAATGTAATTGGCGCGTAGCGAGTCAGCTTCTCCATGTCGCAAATGCCCATGTGCCCGAAAGCTAGTTCATGGAAAAGTAATTCGGCCCACCGTTGTGGGTGCTCATCTCGTATCCTGGCAAAAAGTAAGCAGAAGGATGCGCTTAGCTGGGGCGGTAGGTACCCCGCGGTGAGGGGTGTGGGATAAATGGATGCGCAAGGGATGGTCGAGGGTTGTAAGATGGTGAGGTGGATTGTTTGTAGAAGTTGGTGCGTTTGTGGTGGAGTGGTTTAGGACTATTGGAGACGACGGATAGTTCCGGTGTGATTGGTCTGGAGAGTTTGCGAGGTATAAAGTTTATGTATGCGCTGCATTGCTCATGCTTTGGATGCAGGTTGTTACATGTTCGGCACACTGGCGAATTTTGATTCGTATCGAAAAGAGTTGAAAAGTTTATGATTCAAAAGTCATTCGCGAGTAACAATATATCTTACGAAATGTTATACGTTGTACTCAGAAGGGCTTCCATACTTTCTAGCCTTAATTACTAATGTTGCTCTGTCGCTGTATGGTCTTCTAGGCCAAATTGAGTGGGGCAACAATTCTAGATCTGAATGTTGTCATATAAACCACAGCATTCATCATGCAACTACACTGAGCACATTTAGTCGTATCTACTGTACGATACCTAGGTAGGATTTAATCTTGTAGCGGCAACCCTTCATACGGCCTGGTTTATTCACGAAAAGGACTAAGACGCCTGCGGTTACATGCTTCACTGCATATTCATTGATATCAACGGCATCTCCTTCATTGTCTTGAACATCATGTAGATGAATAGATGCGCTGTCATGTCCAGCAGCATCGTCTACAGCATTTCCATTGTCATGTTTTTCATATCCAAACTGTCCAAAGGCATAGCTGACATCTTCATTTCCATCATCACCTCACACATCATTCCCCGGCATCTTCCTTCACAGCACCTGCATTCTCACTTCCAGCATTGCTCTCCACAGCATGTCCAGCGTCAACTCCGCCATCAGATCTGCCATCTCCAGCCTCGACTCAGCGACGTTGTTGGCACCATAATCATTATGGCACCTGCAATCATCTCCAATGGTCATATCCAGCATGGCTCAAGTATCATCATCAGCGTCTTTTCCAATATCACCACTGGCATAGCTCCAGTGTCATATGCCCCCTCCCTCCCTCCCTTCCTGATTTTTTGGCATTGCTTCCGGAGTGATGACTGGCATAGTTCAGGACCAACATTGGTATCATTCCCGGCATCGTTGTTGGCTTCGTTTTCAGTAGCATTACTGGTGGAATGCGATTGCCGCTGCCGATGTCATGTTCGGTCAATACTGGCATGGGTGCAGCATCTTTGGTGATATGTCCAGTGTCATATACTGTATCGCCATTGGAATCATTCCAATATCGCTCCAGTGTTATGACTGGCATGTTTCCAACGTCATGGCTGGCATCATTCCCAGTATCATGACTGGCATCGTTTCAGTATCATGACTGATATTGGCTGCAGTATCGCCACTGGAATCATTCCAATGTCGCCGCTGGCATAGTTCCAGTAACATGGCTGGCATCCGGCACTATTATCATGGCTGGTATCGCTCCAGTATCTTGACTGGCAGATTTCAAGTACCACTATTGGGATCATTCAAATATCGCTGTTGGCATTGTCTCCAGTATCATGGCTGGCATAAATCCATTTCAAGGCTGGCATTGTTGCAGTGTCAGAGACCCCATCGTTCCAGTTCATGGCTGACATCATTCCCAGTATCATAACTGGCATGTTTCCAATACCGTGGCTGACATCCGGCCCCAGTATCATGGCTGGCATCGTTTCCAGTGTCGGAGACGGCATCGTTCCAATTCATGGTTGGCGTCGTTGCAGTTCATGGCTGGCATGTTTCCAAAGTCGCCATTGGAATCATTCCAATATTGCTGCTGGTATTGCTTCCAGTATCATGGCTGGCATCATTCCAGTATCATATTGGCATATTTCCATTTCATAGCTGGCATCATTCCAGTATCGTGGCTGATATTCGGCCCCAGTATCATTGCTGGCATCGTTCCAGTATGTTGGCTGGCATCCGGCCCTAGTATCATGACTGGCATTGTTTCCAGTATCATGACTTGGATATCTCCAGTACCGTGATTGGCATGTTTCCAATATCATGGCTGGCATCAATACCAGATTCATGTCTGACATCGTTCCAGTGCCATGGCTGATATCCGGCCCCAGTATCATAGCTGGCATCGTTTCCAGGATCATGGCTGGCATCAAATGTGCACAAAACACGCTTCGGTAATCAACTACACACAACTAAGCGGTAATCTTCAGCTCGCCCCTCGGAAGAAACACACTGGAGGGTGTCGTACACAATACAACGGTTTGGGTTTTTTGGGTGCTGACATTTCGTAGAGACTACGAGAATACAGTAGGGTCCGACTCACAAAGCTGGCCCTGGGGTTGAACGTGCGTACACAAAATACGCAGTAGTTCGGTTCGACTGGGATACCATGCAAAATACATGCTACTGCAATCTCCTAATCGCAATTAAGCGGTAGGTATTTGAGAATAGGTTTTTTGTTGGGTCTGACATTTCGTAGAGACTACGAGAATGCAGTAGAGTCCGAACTCACAAAGCTGGCCCTGGGGTTGAACGTGCGCAAACAATACGCAGTAGTTCGGTTCGAATGGCGTAACGTGCACAAGACATGTTAGGGCACTCTCCTAATCGCAATTAAGCGGTAGGGATATGAAAATGGGTTTTGTAGGTATGACACTTCGTAGAGACTACGAGAATGTACTGGGGTCCAAGCTCAAAAAGCCGGCCCGGGTGTGAACATGCGTATGTAAAGTACGCAGCAGTTCGGTTCGAAAGGCAAAACGTGCACAAGACACGCTTTGGCAATCTCCTAATCGCAATTAAGCGGTAGGGGTTCGACTTGTTTCCCGAAAGAAACGCGCCGGGAGTGTATGTCTGGCTAACCAGCTAACTAGCTAGCCAGACGAAGGCAAGGGAAGAGCCGACGCGCTGGACAGCTATGGTGGAGGAGGTGCAGGACGGGGAGAAGGAGAGGAAAGGCAAGGTGAGGAGACGAGGAGGTGAGGTGGTGAGGGTAAAGAGTCAGGAACTGCGAGCGCTCACGAAGATTTATATACAGTGGACACGGGCCGCTCAGCAAACGCAGCGTCACACTCACCTGTAGTGATACGTCATTTGTGTAACTCTGACTCATATATATTGTTGTGCGGCTAGGTTTTCATGTGGTTATGTCTTTGTAGGAACGAAATGGGCAAAGCACCTAGATGAGCAGTAGAGAATTGTGCTGAAAGAACAGTACCTTTTGCATGCTACAAGTAAGCTTGATCATTCTCATTGCATAGTTAGAAACTTGATGTAGTCTCCTGTGCCGCATTTTAGACACACAATCACTCTCAGTCATTCTTTCAGTCCTTCTACAATACGTATTGATATGATAGACTCCCCAAATCGTTGTATCTGCAATACGTTCTGGAGGTACTCACAGCTATATAATTTTTGTCAATTTGTATTTTTCGCTATCTGTAGCCTTCTGAAACTGATTTGTATGTGGCCAACACTGCTTAATATTTCTAATGCTTGAAGATTTGAAAAGAAGGTAGCGACCGAAATATACGATATTAAATTGAGATTATAGCTTAGACTTGACATCGAAAATGTTTGGCCGCCACATGTCGTTGACCAACCGACTTACATTGACCATTTCTGGTCTGCACTGATCAAGTGAAGTGATTCCCAGTAAGCGCATACCAGTCTGGAGCTCTTCAGCGAGTACTACATCATGTTAGCCAAATCTTCGTCACCAAGCTTGGCAAACTTACTATCAACGCATCTTTCCACTCCCTTCGCACCGTACGCACCAAGAGCATATAAAAAGGGCCTCCCAACACCAACCGCCGTTGCGCCTAAACACAAAGCCTTCAAGACGTCACTTCCATCCCTCAGACCACCATCCAGGAATACTGCCAGCTTATCCAGCACTTGAGGACAATACGCATGGATCTCGCACAATGTCATCAGCGCACTTGGAGCAGTATGTATCTGCCTTCCACCATGATTACTCAACAAGATCCCCTCACATCCATATTCCATAGCAAGCTTCGCATCTTCCGCACACTGAATACCCTTCAGTACAATCGGCCCCGTCCACTCTTTTCGCACCCATTGCAAGTCATCCCACGTCATGTATGGAGTGAGCTGGCCTTGTACAGGACGCCCACCCATCGCAGGTGCAAACGAATTGTCGCCGCCAATTTCCCAATCCGTAGTGCTTTCTTCTGCCAAACCCACTGCGAGCGCTTCTTCAGCTTGGAGGTAGCGATCTGCCGTTCTCTTCCCTAAAACAGGCGCATCGACTGTGATCCAAAGGCCTTTGTAACCGCATTTCCTCACGATGCGGAGAAGGTCAATTGCTTTTTTGCGGTCAACAGGCATGTAGTATTGATAGAACAATCTGGTTGAGCTGCGATTTCCTATTCTTGACTGTTCGCTTGTGTACGATTCCATAATTTGCTCACTTGATTTCGTGCTGGCTGTGCTGACTACAGCATGAATTCCTTTTCGAACTGCGCCTTTATACATTTCGAGTTCAGCAGCTGGGTGAATCGCGCCCATTGTGCCCATGGGGCTGATGTAAAATGGATAAGGTGATTCATGGCCAAAGATAGTGCGACGTGTGTCTACGTCGCCTACATCTCGCATTACGCGCGGGCGGAAAGATATACGGCTCCAGTCGTCGAGATTACCTTTTAGAGATGCACCAGTGTTGGCAGATGTTGAGGCGTAAATGTAAGATTTATGAGGCAGGACAGCTTTGGCAGCTTGCTCAAAGTCTGTGGCTACGATACATTGAGTGACATGAGGTATCTGATTCGACGTGCCTGTCGCGCTTGATGGCGATTTGGCCTTCTCGTCTTTCAATTGGCGCAATTTGCCGAAAGTGTTGGGGTCCACTGGTCCCAGGAAGGCATTTTTAGGAAGGTAATCGTTCAGATAATCCAGTGGGTGATACTTCTTGAATTCCTCTGTTGCGTCCTGATTATGTCAATAAATAGCCATAGTGATACTTTATATACTTACTGTTCCTGCATTCTTCAAGATAATCGGTGCGCCTCCAGGATGTTCATTCATGAACTTAGTAACATCGTATGTGTTGGAATCTAGCACTATCCAACACGATTGCTTGGTATTATGTTTTGCAATTTCAGCTCCGTCAATTTTTCCCATGATATCTATGATGCTGAATAAAGTTTGAGAGCAATTCGATGTGAGGGTAGCCTCGGGCCAACCATTGCGGGGGTATTTGAGGAAGGGCGGGAATAAGGTGCCCCAGTTTTTCGGCGAGAACGCCGGCAACTAGTCAACCCAAGTGGCGGCATAACTTTAACCAAAGACAACAAATAGCTGCAAATTTGTGGGGAAAGAAGTATGTAAACAAAGTACTGGATTCAAAACAGGACACTACACAGAGAGCGAGTAACATTAACCTCTTAAGTGCATTGCATCTTTGCTTCAGAGCGTTCTGAATTAGATCACGAGTGTCATATTGTAAGATGAACTTCATGGCATAAAGTTTGATGGATAGTCGTCTCAATTCATACGATTTTACTGCAGAAGTCGCCGCTTATGTTCCTAGGATCACATTTCCAATACGCATCTTTCGTTCCTAGATCAGATTAAAATCGGTATTACCAAAATGTATCTGAAGAAATTAATACAATGTGGCACAACGAGGAAAGCATGGCTTCAAGCTCAGCGAAATAACATGAAGACAAAGTTTCGCGACAGATAATGCATTCTATCCTGAATGCTCTAATTGGATACATCGCCTTGGGTGAACATTTATCTCCTCAATTTGAGACGCCCCAAGCCGTCCGCAATCTCTCACTTGAGATAGAAAACTTCATATTAGCGAGACTCATAAGAATTCAAGGCGTGCTTAGACAGTTATTAAATCGAGTATAAAATCTGAAGAGCTATTGATGGAGATAGTAGAACGGGACTAAGGTCGCAGTTCGTAGGAACTGCGGCGGCACAACTTTCATGTTATTCAGGCACTCACCACACCGCGCGATTTCATGAATTCGTATCTGATAAAGTTGCAACTCAGGTTCAATACAAGGTATCAGAAACATCCCAACCATCGCTTCGGTCCATTTTTGTAGTCTCCTCGGTTGTGATACTCGTAATTATATACCATGATACAGGTTAGTATGTCCTATCCGTAGCTTGACTTATCACATATGACAGCCACAAATTGCACTCCTCACAAACCCCATACATGTTATTGGGTTCTGCTTCAGTCGTAGTGACGACTGGGTCAGCTTAAATTCGGTGGAAGGCTCATAATTCGGCATGCAATGGAGCGTGTACATAATCTTACCTTGGGCCATCAAGTCACTTTACACAGCGTGGCAGGCATACACGAACGCGAGATCTCTGGTAAGTTATATGCAGGAGATGTAAGTACAAGTCTCATAACGGAAGCTGCAAAGGGAGCGTTGTGAAGTCGCTATGAAAAAAAAAGTAGGTTTGGACGGTCGGCAAAAACATGCTTTACGGAACCAATCCAACAGGTACTGCTTATCTCTTTGGACAGCAGTGTAGTTAGGCTCCAAAAGCAAAAAAAGAACGTCCTGGGGGATCTGACTGAAGCCAGACGAATGCTGATGAGAGTGGGACTCGAACCCACGCCACTTTCGTGACCAGGAAACAATGTTAAGAGTAACCTTAACCTGGCGCCATAACCAACTCGGCCATCTCACCGTTGTGACGCTTGATGGAAGTATGTAGAGATACAAACAATATAATGGGAATGCAGTGATTGATTTGGCTTTGATCAAGATTTCAGAAGCACAAAATCATTTTTTCGAGACCCGCTCTTACGGCAAGGCTTATCACGTCATTTTCATTTATTCCCTGCATTTTAGCGGCATTTGATCGAGTGGTTGTGGAACAATCGGTCAGTGGGGGTTGGCCAATAGTAATTCTGCGGTGGTGCGGAGACAAGTAAAATTTGCATTACACTAACTGCACCCTGGCTCGTAATACACCCGAACCATCGAAAACCATCATGCTGAAGGTATTCTGAGTTACAGTAAGGTACTATGGCCTTTGATATGTATTTACAAAATTTCAAAGTTGATGTTCTCGAAAATTTCCAGCCCTACCCCTGAAACCCGAGGATGATTGGCTCGATTGAGTCGCTGGATATGGACGTCTACAACTACCCCTTGAAGGGAACCAATCATGTAATAGTATGATGTGAGAAGTGCTGGTCGCGCCATTGTTGTGTAAGTAGATATGGCGTATCGGCCGGGGTCGAGTATCACACTTCTATGAGTGAAAGCGCATCGCGACATCACTCTCAAACAAACGACTTAACTCAGGGGCATCCTCTCGTGCTCACGTTGACTTGCGTTTTTTCAAATCGTGTACGCCTGCTCGAAATTGCTTTCTCGATTCGTGTCAGGGCCCATCTTCACGGGACTGAATGCTACGATGCAGTGCAATTTATAGAAAGCTTTCTAAAGAAATCCTATGTAGTCTCCAGTGTAACCTTCAGCCTGCTTTACAACATTCAAATATCACAAACTCCAAGCTTTATAATCTAAGTCTCCGATCTTCAAGTAATTCTATATTTATCCTCTCTACATTTACGCACTATCTTCGATTCCCACAAACTTCCAACATACACACACCAACATTGCGAACTCCCGTCCCTAAAGTTTCCCCTCCCCCCTAAACCGAATCAACCCATCCTGCACCGTCGTAGCAACATGCACCCCCCTCTCATAATCCCACATCCTACTCATATGCAGCCCCCTTCCCCCCGCCGCCCTCGCCACCCACGCCTCCTGCACAAACCACTTCCTCCCATCCGCATCCACGCCCTCACCATCCTGTCCACCTAAATTACACAATGGCAGCGTCTCGTCTTCCCAGAGCGTGGGATCGGCGTCGGGGTGGTTGATTCGTGGCTCAGCGGGCATGACGAGGTCTTTAATGCCGACGTGAAAAATGACGGTGTGCGAGAGGGAGGCCATGCGTGTGTAAGACCTGGGGCGGTCGAGATGGTTGGGGATGATGAAGAGGGAGTTCCGGTCTGAGGCGTAGAGATGGGCGCAAGCGTGCATGTTTGCGGCTCTTGTGAGGGAGGGTTGCGAGGTGGAGGGAGGGGGGTAAGGGGCTGTGGGGACGGGGAGGGAGCCGCGGAGGGTGTAGAAGATGAGTTGTTTTTTGTCGAGGGGGGTGCGGGTTGCGTTGTATTTTGTCATGTCGGCTTTGCGGAGGTGGAGGCCGGCTATGGGGTTGAAGTGCTCTGGGTGAGAGGGGAGGTAGGTCTCGCGGAAGTATTCTGAGTCGTTGCTTGGTGCGACTGGGTGGTTCATTGGGTCGTTTTCTTTGCCTTGTAGGACGTCGTGGTATATCTCTTTTAGGTTTATCTGGTCTTGAGCGTCGACGGGTGATTCTTCTTCTTTCTTGAATGAGCATGTGCAGGTGAACATGGCTCCATGTGCGGCGATTTGGAAAACAGAAACAGAGCGCGTGCAGTAATTGAAGCCATCGCGTAGTTTTTTGACTTTGTATGTATAGTGTTCATTGGGTTTACCACCAAGAATGAACCAGCCAGTGATGTTCTGATTTGTTAGTGAAATTCATTTGATGGGAATGCAAACATACATGAATCAAATAACCTTCATCAACAGTCTGCGCTGCAGCCCACGCAGCTTGAGCAAAAACATGTCCACCATAAGTACCTAATACCAGGTCAGCTTGATCAAACCAGGATACTTATGTAGTTACCATTCTCTCCACCAGTCGGCGAATAAGCTTTCACAATAGACCGAAACGTCCAATCATCGATTCTCTCGAGTTCAATAACCTTATCAAAAGGGAGCACTTGCTTCTGCTCTGTAAAATAAGGGCGTACGACCATTTCGAAGAATAACTACCAATAAAGAGGATCTCAATACCGGGAACCTGGATCTTAATTACTCCATCTCGATCGACGTACCCCGGATTTAGGGGCACTGGTCCAGTTACCTCGGGACAAATGTAGCGGGGTCGGGGAATGCGAACCATCACCGTAGCATCTCCGACGCATTGCATTAGCATCGTGTATTAGTTGTAGACCTACTCAACAGTGCGAATTTACATGTATGACAGAATATGTTAATTGATATTAGAGTGGTTCGTACTGAGACATGAGAGGAGATTTCGGTCTAACCTCTTAACCGAACCCCAATTATCATCGAGATGTCGAAGCAACACTCTGCGACTTATGCTCCTTGCTCGATGTAATAACAATTTCCTTTTGCACCCTAATGTCGCCATGGTCAGGTTGATCCTGCATCACCACCATCTCCACATCGCTGTCCTGACTTCCCTGCACGCGACCAGCCGCAGGAGCTCGTGTCGCAGCCCGCGGGCCAGATCTCGCATACGTATCTCTGTATCCCGATGAATTGGTCGAAGCGCCCGGTAGCGAAGATCGCAGCTGATTGAGGATCGTAAATTCGGTTCGTAGTTTAACGGCGTAGATCGCGGCTTTGTAAAACCCTTGTAGGAAGAAGAAACCGGAATAGCACAATCCCATAAGACTGCAGTCCAGGCAAATAATGAAGATGTTGACGTAGATGAGGTGTCGAAGTACTTTCCGAGTCTTTTTGCGGTCGGTGCCGAGAAGAGTCATGTTCTTGAGGTGTGATGCAGTCTCGTGGATGTATAAAGCTGAAATGGCAGTTTCTTGGACGAAGAAAACAGCCAGCTGAACTCTATCCCATGTGAGATTGGCTCCCTCAAGTCTGCCCTTGGTAGATGGGTGTCGCTGGATACATTAGTATAATCATCGTTTAGAATGGGTAAAACGCACAGCAATCAAGCCGAAAATGATTGTCGACAGCCCGAATGCGATTGTATTGAAGATGATCATGTACAAAACGCAGTGCCTAACAAAGTCTTTTTTCAAGACTAGGTTCAACCGTGAGTAGAGTACCACCGATTGTGACACTACATAAGTGAACCAGGTGAAATGTATGACAACAAGAGCGCTGTAATTCCTCCAAATGTTGAAGTTTGCTAGTAAAATCGCGATCAGGTGTATGATGATGCCCCAGGAACATATCAAACAAGACCAAAAGTAAAGACTACGACGAGTAGATCGAATAAGAAGACGAATATTGAGCTCAGCGCATAGATACCAGGCAATGCCTAAGCATGCGGCTGCAGTCATGGCGGTAGGAAGAGGTGTTATTCTGGCCGTTTCGCCCGCATCGGTGACTGTGGGGGCCATGCCGTAGATTTGGGATTGGGAACTCATGCTTGTTGCTCAAAGATTGCATATATAAATAAGCCATGTAGCCTTTACAGCCCCTTTGATAGTCAATAGAGATAGCAATGGTCTAGAAAAATGGCGACTTCTAGCGTGACGAAGTGTCAGCGCAAAGTATGACGGGGTAAGGCGTGGAGTGCAGTGGCCCAAAGATAGGGTTGCACTTGGAAGCTTCTGTGACTGTTCCAAACCAATTAGGCTCTATGCCGTCCGCCTCATTCAGATACGAATCATTTGGGCGTTGATAACCCCCGCAAGTTGTTCATGTATGATACGATACAGGGGTTCTTAAATGCCTCTCGTTTAGCGAGTGACATACCAGCCCATGCAAATGATAATCGAGCTTTGTCGAAGGCTTGCGCCATCTTGAGCAGTAATTACGTTCTGCGGTGAGTTTCTACCTGCTTTCAGTCTTTCAAAAAGTTCCAGATTGCTCCTCGTTCATATTGGTGGCTGCACCGTCGACGTGAGGATGTCAAGGGGTAAACCAATGGTACCCAGTGCCAGCATCCCTTTCATCAAGCAACGTGTGATTGTATCTAACTGATAAATTCCTCTGATGATCCCACAATTGTGTAGCGAGTTACCGGCCGAGGGGATGCCATGTTGACAGTGTAACCAACCGTGTGGCTGTCCACTGAATGTCATCGCACATGCAATCTGTCAGCCCTTTAGCGTGCACGAGCCCTCACCATGCAGGTGAACCGTTCTTGTGACAGATTGACTGTAAGGCGGCTATGCGTCGCCAGTACCGAGGATAAAAAAGTTTCTGCCGTACTGAAGTGCGAAACACGGACGCTATCGTGGTGGATCTCAGAGTGTAAGTGAACCACGCTTGTCCAGATCTGTACGCTACATGTTTGACGTTTCCGCCAAGGCTACAATCATCCAATTTTGTCTGAACTTACACTTCGAACTTCCCTGGAAAGTTTCGTTAGAGACTTAAATAGCATGATACAGCATCAGAAACTGCACTGTGATGTCTAATCAATTATCAACACAGGAATAATGCTTTCGACACATTCAACCGCTGAAATCCGAATGGAACAATAAGCACGGTAATCTCAAGTAAGTGGAAACAAAGACTTCTAAATTATGGCCTTTGATTTCTAAAGCTTCTGCTAAAGTTTCCGAGAAGAATTGAGCATGCTCAGCTAACAGAAGCCTGTTTACGGCATGAATCATTCCTTGGCAAATGGCGAATGAAACCAACGCTTAAAAGCATCATTTAGTCATACTGTCATTCTCCTTCCTGCTCAAGATCTTCTTTGGGTGACCCCAAACTCCAGCCCTACCACCTGGATCCATTGTGCTGTCCTTTTTGTGAGCTAACTTGGGGAGGTTTTCGTTTTGTTTCTTCTCTTTGTTGATGAGAGGTTTCATGGTGGGAGGAGCAAAGAAGGGTGTCGCAGGTGCACTGGCTGCTTTTTTGCCTCTTCCCTTCTTGCTACTACCTGTCTCAATCCACAAACCACCGTCTTTCTTGAGGCGTTCCTCTTCATTTTCTTTGATTGTCCTGATCTTAACTTCCTCCTCGCGCTCCCTGGTGGCCTGCTCTCGAGCTTCACGACGGATGCGATCTTCTTTTGCTCGCTGCTCGCCGCCGTGTCTTTCACGATTGAATTGCTCACGGGTTTCATGTGCTTTGACGACAGCTTCACGATCGGTATAAGCCTTGACTTCAGCTTCAGCGCGAGCTTCGCCTCGAATACATTGCCAGCAAGGAAAGTGGCTCTTGCGGGGTTCATCATCCATGCCAATGTCATTGCAGACAGCGTTGCTGATGATGCCTGGTCGACACATTTCGACAGCAGGACGGTCGCTGAGATGACCGCACGTATGCAGCTTTTTCCAGTACATGCACATGTTGGTCTAGAGATTGAATGGTCAGTACTGCAGGATATTAGAGGTGACTTACGAACGGTTGAGTTTTGCGTGAGGGGTGTGGGTTAGAGGAAGTGAAAGCCTGCAGATTAGTCTATATGGAGCCACTACAAACAGGCAGGAACAAACAAATAGCACTAGGAAGGAGCGTTCAAGGGCTCTCTCACCTGCAAACTCCCATGACCTCGCCAAAACAAAACATAGCAAGACAAAGAGGCATCATTATTTGTTGATTTAGAATACCAAGTAAACATAAAGGGTATATCCGTCACCATGAACCAAACACCACGCCCGACACATTACCTGGACAGTATGCAGTGCATTGGGTATCCAAACAGACCATGCTAGGCAGAGCGCACGCTGAGATTCGCCCGCAGTGGACCAACAAATCAATGGCAAACCAAACAATAGACAAGAAAACGCGACACAAACCAAGAGCAATCCAGCTCACACTGCGCGTCGCATTCGTCGAACTTCCGGTCTGGCATTACGATGCTCCACTTCTGTGATTCGGCTGCCGCCAATTTCTTTGATCTTGCTCACCAAAGTATCTGTCTCATCCAACTCTTCTATATCATCGCCACCGCCAATGCTCTTTCCTATGAGTAGGACGTTGGGCACGGTTTTCCTGCCAGTCATGTGCGCTAAGAGGGCTTGCAACTTGTCTCCAATCGGGTTCAGGTCGAGTTCGACGACATACGGCTCTGGAGTTATGCGGTATTTTTCGAGCAGGATGGACTTTGCTTTCTTCGAGTACGGGCAGTAGGACTTGGAGAAGATGATGACTAATTTGCATATCAGTACAGTGCGAAGTCAAGTGGAATTCAAGTATGACGTACGAGGGCTCTTTTTCAGTATGGCGTTGAGCTCCATTTCCACTTCATGATCCTCAAGCGTCTCATTCTCTTTCATGGCCGCCTGTTCTCGCGACTTTCCACCTTGCGCAGCGACGCCAGGGATCACCTTATCATCCGAGTCCAGTTTGACCCTTCCTGCTACGCTCTTCTTATTAGGCCCCTCTACTGACTCCTTGACTGATGTGTATTTGTCATTTGCAGACTTCTTTGCTTGCTCTTCGGCAGCCTTTAATCGAGAATCAACGCTCTCTGCATCGCGCTGCCTTGCTGCTTCTTGGTACTCTTGTTCTTGTAAAGCCTGCTGTGTTTTTGTGTAAAAGTCCGAGGTTTGAGTCTGATGTGCGGCTCTGGACATGTACAGTAGAACGACGACTGTGACGACGACGAGGATGCCGAACAGCCTCACGCGACGTTGTGATGGCATCATGGCAAGTGGACGGAACGGAATCAACGGAACAGACGAGTGGTGATGGACAATTTGGCGGCGTGCAGATTGGCTTCTTTCGGGTGTTAAAAAGTCAAGGTGGTGTCGGCAAGGGGGCTGCGATTCGATGAACGGTGTGGGAGGCGAGTGACGCCAGTGGCAGTTACTGTCGGACGATCAAGGGTAGCTGTGTCGTACATGCGACGACCAAACAATGGGCGGGTCGGAGGGTTGCGGACAGGCGAGTTTCAACACAACGACGACCCGATAGTTGGGTTCTGTGGAGGGGGAGGTTCAAAGAAACAGAAACCAAAGAGCAGGACAGGCGGAATGAATGCGGTCATGTATTCTGTTTTGCTCTCGTGGGCATGGCGGCCTTAGGAATCACCGAGGAATGGGTAACGTGCCGGCTTTTCCATCCACTATCCTGGCGACTTTGGGTGGAGGAACGCGCCTACCCGCCCCGCCAGCCCCCCTGTTTTTGTCACATGACTGCGCCTTCCCCAGCTTCGCCCATGCTTCCTGCCTGTCAGGAGCATCTACAGAAAGGAGCGCAATAACCTTCCACCGCTCCTCTGCATCTTGCCATGTCACTCACTGCATCACACCACAACGCCACAACACCACAGTTGCAAATTCGTTCCCATCTCGTCTCACCACAGCCGTCGGCGCTGTCCTTGCACATGCTTGCGCTCCTGAACGCCGATTCCGATCGCCGCTTGTGACTCTACTATCGTGGCGCCCGCTTGCCTGGCCCGTAGTGCGCCAACAAGTCTCCTCGCGATCACGCGTGACGCCAAAGAGAAAAGCTTCAACATCCAAAGTTTGGTCAAACATTCATCAAACAAACCATCTCAAGCCAGAAGAGAGGACCAGCCAGCCATGGCGGCAATTGGGTTGACATTGCGACTCTCATCAAACACTCTCAAGACAGACATCATTGACCATGTCTGGACAACTACTATCATCTCCTGAAGCCAATTCACATCAACGGCTCCCACGTGTCCGTGCCCGTGCCTGAGCCTCGACCCGACTAAGACCCTTGGATCCATTTCCAAGAACATGTTTGCTCCACTTCACCCCGCAATTTGCTTCGCTTTCGTATTGGGGATCTGAGCTCCACTACCGGTGAGGTGCCCGGTCCAGCCTAGCGACCCACGAAGCTATTCCTGGTCAACACTTCCGCAACCCTCTCGGCATCCCAAAGCGGTAGTCCGGTATACATACTCCGTACAAACAATCGAATTGACGAGTACATAGGCGCCAGTGACATTGTACATTGTAGTTATATTTACTTCTTAAAGTCGAATGCTCTATAGCAAGTGACAAGGACGCAATAACATCCCATATCATTGCCATCATGGCTACAAAGCTCTCTTCTACCCCCATCTCTATCGTTCCTTCTAGAGAGGAACTGAGCAGTCGTCAACTTTCTCAGCGCAATCTCGAGATCGCAGTCCGCGCTTTAGTTCGTGATGGTCTGGTTGTACTGGAAGACATGATTGATCATGCTGTTTTGGATCACCTCAACGAGCAAATGGTCAAAGACGCATATGAGTTGCAATCAAGAAAAGATAGTCCATTCAATTACAACCGGGGAAACATCCAACAAGATCCTCCCATGACTGAAGAGTGGTTCACTGAAGACATATACACTAGTATGTGACTATACTTCACTACCATGCACCCCAATCATGTTGCTGATGTATTTGCCCAGACCCCATAGTCACACAAGTCACTTCGACGGTACTAGGCCCCAAACCATCTCTGCGGTTCATATCTGGCAACACTGCGCTGCCTCCTTCTGAGATCTCTCCACCGGCATCCCAGCCTATTCACAACGATGCCGACTTTGACCATCCGTGTATTCCATTTGCCCTGGTCATTAATGTTCCTTTAGTAACGATGACTCCTGAAAACGGCTCCACCGAGATATGGCTTGGCACCCATAACGATACCACGCTTGCTGATCAAGAGGGTGAGCACGGTGACCGTGCAAGTGGAAGGATCAAGAAGCATCTGCTTGACGCTCGAAGAGAAACTCGAGCACCAAGCCAACCAGTCGTGAAGAAAGGGAGCATCATTATCCGCGATCTGCGTCTATGGCATGGCGGTAAACCCAACCTAGGGTCGGTGCCGAGAGTGATGCTTGCAATGAGTAAGTTTCATTCAGACTCTAAATTCCGAGATATCTAACCACGTGAAGTACATTTTGCCCCTTGGTATCGCAATCAAATGATTGTCGAGATTGCAGAGGATCTAAAGGACCGACTCTCGCCGGAGAAAACCGAGCTGCAAGTTGCTGCTACGTACATCCCAAAACAGGATCTGCTCAAAAGCTATCTCCACCGCCAGTACGGGAATGCATACGACTTTAATCAGATCCAAAAGATTGAAAATGTTTTTTAATAGTGACCAATCAACAATGGAACAAGAGGATAAATGGCATCTTGTAAGCAGAAGTATTATTGCTTTACCAACATCTGATTGTGTCCGGATCAATACTACTGTACCGTGGCCAATATGGCCATTGATCAATGGGCGGATTGTGCTAGAGGTGATGGAAATTCAGGGTTCTCAACAACCCTACAACCTCACACAGGAGAGATACTCACCGGTTTTTGGTACAGCTGTTCCAACAACAGCTTTTTGCGAGTCCTTTTAATTACTCTCACCTCCAATATAGAAATAAAAGGGAATTGAGAACGCCACACAGCTCTTCACCACCAATTGATTCTTACTGTGCTGGTTCTCCAACCCAGCTGAAGCTGGATCGGGCGGCCATACTCCACTCAACTGCACACTACTTCCTTTTTCCTTGTGTTTCCTGCGGTCGCTGAGGCTTCAGATGGTAATTGGCCTGTTTCTGTCAATTAGGTCTGTGTTTGTGCCTTGATGAACAGGACAGCTGCGCATATATATTCTTATCTGACAAACGAAGCATAAATCATGGCATAAAGTTTTGTTTCAATGTCATCGCTGAATACGAGTGATCTTCCATGCACAGACACGTGGAAAACAACACCTGATTGGCCCTTCCTCTCACATGTTATGCAAGGAGTTACACACGCAGGCAAGGAACAAGCTTTTGAAGGAGCTTGGTCGCGGTTCCGCCTACTTTGCTGGCGCCAGCCGCTTTTAATGATACCTACACTCCTCTCGTCGGTGGTCTACGTCTAGGTTCAATGTCCGCCATATTGCCCTCGCTTTATGTCACTGTCCTTATCGGAGTGCAGAGAATGACCGATTAGCACAAGTGTGTTTTGTTAGGCCGCGAGAATGCACACAATCCCGGGTAAGGTAGGATTCCACGCAACAATAGCACGACGCATCGCGAACATCGGGTACGGCGATGCTACCGGGGGCTTTCACACAGCTTTGCTTGTGGAAATCCCATTGATAGTTTTAGCCATACTCTCTGTGGTGTTCCGGTTGTATTCTCGACTAGCAATCAAAAGGAAGCTTGCTCTTGACGACTTCCTCATCATCATGGGCACAGTGAGTGGAACGAAGCTTAGAAATGTACAATGAAACTTGGCACCAGTTCTGACATCAGGTAGGTTGCTGCTATTTGTCGTACTGTCATTTCATGCATAGGTGCCGAAGACGACTGGGTATTCGAAAAGAACGGGTGAGCAATTTCCTGATCCCGAGCATGACTTTTTAACTAAGGACGTAACTCTAGTCCAAGCCGAGCATCTGAAGTTCCGTTTTACCAGGTAAGGCTCCCCAGTATGCATGGATTTTCTGATGCTGAGAGCGCATAGCATATCTTCGAACGTCGAATAGCCTATATCTTCGCCGTAACCTTGATCCGTCTTTCAGTACTGGCCTACTACCTAAGGATTTTCCCGCATGGAGTATCCTCTCTTCGGAGAGGCTGCTATGTTCTTTTGTTTCTTACCATTGCCTTATTTCTCGAGGTCTCTGTGGTCCTGATTTACTCCTGCCGAGAGATTGGGAGACTCTGGGATGAAGACTGGGTGCGGTTTTCGGGATCTCAATGCTTCAGTTCCGCAACGTACAGCTACTCTGCTGCAATTGGGGATAGTATTGTTGACAGCATGATATTCGCGCTTCCAGTGCCATATGTATGGCGTCTTTCGAAACTCAAAGCCCGGCAACGAATGGGCCTCATTTGCATTTTTAGCTTGGGCTTCATCGTATGCATCGTTGCACTACTACAGATACCGTTCATCAGGAGACGCGAAGGCGATACCACTTACTTTGGCACGACCGTCAACCTCCTCATAGCGGTTGAGATTTCTCTAGCCATCGTTGCTGCGTCACTGCCGGACCTGTGCGCCCTGATGGCCCGGACCAATCCCAACTTTTCTCCACAGCATCACAGGAGCCTTGCTACCAATGCAAGACGCGTCAATAGCTACAAAACAGGTGGTTTTGGTGCCGCCCAGGAGGAGTCACCCGAGGAGGCCATTGCTAGCCCGCGTACTGCCCTGGATATTCAAAGGCCGTCTCGCAAGCCAGACTGGTTACGAGGCAGTATCCCTGCAAGTCTGATGTCGACGTTGAGTACGCAGGAGGAAAGTGTTGAATTGGGTACGGAGAATTCTAACAGCGCCGTCTCGCCATTGTTACAATGACTGACCAGAGGTTCGGAGCGCAGCAATGGATTTAAATCTTAAGTTTGTCCAGAAAGCAGGAAGATCGGAATCCATGGATTTAATAGAAGCTGTATTACCCGCAGTAAAGCCATAATCTTCTTGGTTTACTCAGACGGGAAACTTTAGTACAAACATTGATGGTGATGATCATCTGTTTCTAGTCGGTGGTTGCGTTAGATCGTGGACCAAGCGGGGCAAGGCTACCCGTGGAGAGGGGTCATTGGCGTTCGGCGTGCTTCATCGGCTGCTGAGCGCAGTCAGCACGATCTAAAAGGGTCGGGTAACTTGTATTTGGGCAGCCCTAGGATAGCCTAAGCGGTGACTACCAATAGTATTCGCTTTGATTGGAGAAAATGTGTGGGCATGGTATCTTTGCGGGTTCGAAAACGGTCGGGTAGCGGGTGGTGGTATTAGTGACTTCTACAATTATTGCACTAGGAGGTATAACTACGGCTCACCCCCTGTGGGGAGCTTGGGAGTGTGTTTTTGGATTATTCGACACCATCCATCCTTGTTTTGCTTTTTTCACAATGGCTTCACAATATGATTTCGTTATCGTAGGAGGTATTCCGAATCGTTCCTGATCCCATGTGCACGACTGATTCTCGTCATCAGGTGGAACGGCAGGATGTCTCTTAGCCCATCGATTATCACACTCCGCTGCAAAGCCCTCTGTTCTGGTTCTCGAAGCTGGCTCTCAACCTGAAGGAGAGTATCTGCGCGCGCCATTCCATCGTTATCTGGCATCAGCTTTGCGACCTGATCTTGATCATGGCTATGTTTCTGAGCCCGAAGCAGCCCTCAATGGCCGTCAGATTCCTTATACTCGCGGGAAAGGCCTTGGTGGAAGTTCGATTTTGAATTTTGGCGTGTATTTGTATGGGAGTGGAGAAGACTACAATCGCTGCGCGGAACTAACAGGCGATGCCGATTGGAGTTGGGACAATGTAAAAGAGTCATTCCATGCCATTGAAAATTATGATTTCTCGGGGATTAAAGAGTACTCGCATCTTGCCGATCCGTCAAATTCAGGGCACGGTACGGTAGGGTCTTTGAAGGTTGGGCTCCCACCGCAATTGGAAAGAGGCGTTGTACCACAAATGGAGGCTGTTCTGGCTGCAGGAGATAAACTTAACCTTGATCCAAATTCTGGCGATCCAGTGGGAATCAGTGTTTTCCCGTATAGTTACAGTAAAGAAGGACGATGCACGAGTGCCATCGCGCATTTACTGAATGCTCCTAGCAATCTCGAGGTTTGGACTGGCGCAACCGTAGAAAAGCTGGTTTTCGAGGGTGACAAAGTGGTTGGTGTAGTCACTGCTGATGGACGACAAGGTGAGCCTTATGTATACTCTGTTAAAATTAGGTCTGACAGCCACCAGCCAACGCACGCAAAGAAGTCATCCTCACAGCTGGTGCTATAGACACTCCTCGTCTTCTTCTTCTCAACGGCATTGGACCCTCATCTGAACTATCTGTTTTGGATATCCCGGTCAAAGTCGACCTCCCAGGTGTCGGTAAGCACTTGCAAGATCATGTATTGGCATTCATGTCTGTTGAAGTTGATGGCTCCATCAACGATCGCTGGTCTTTTGAATCCAACCCGAAGCTGCTCACAGAAGCAGAGGAGCTCTGGGCCAAAGACCAATCTGGCGCATTTGCACTTCAGCAATCTGTCATGTGGGGTGGCTTTCTCAAGCTCGAGGGTTTGGAAGATTATGCAGAATACAAGAGCCTGCCCAAGGGCCAGCAGGAATATCTATCTCGAGCGGCAGTCCCAGCGTATGAGTTCATCAACAATTCACTGCTGTGGCCCCCTGGTGCGCAATTGCAAGAAGGCAACAGCTACATGACGTTTATTGCATTCTTGATGAATCCGCAGAGCGAAGGCGAGATCACATTGAAGAGTAAAGATCCAAAGGAGGAGCCAATTATCAAACTCAATTACTTGACTCACCCATACGACAAACGCATCTTCCGCGAAGCCATTCGCACGACTTGGACAAAACTTACGCAAAATCCACAAATCGCACCATCAATCCGTGGGAATTTGAGCGCGCCCAAGTCACTTTCTGATGAGGATGTGGATGCATTTGCAAGAGACAATGCCAGCACGGTATGGCACGCCAATGGAACGGTGAAGATGGGGCGAAAGGAGGACCAGGGCGCATGTGTCGATGGGAACGGCAAAGTGTATGGCGTTGAAGGATTGAGGATTGCAGACTTGAGTATCATGCCATTAACAACGAACAATCACACTCAGAGCACGGCGTATCTCGTGGGGCAGAAGATTGCGGAGAAGGTGATCAGGGAATATTCGCTGGATAAGGGGCATGGGGCTACCAAGTTGTGAGGTACTCTGGGCGCGGGACACCCAACACCAATTTCAATTTAGCCCAGTCACATCATCCGGTGCAGCCGTAATTGTACGAATATTGACCCATTGCGGGACATGCACCGAAAGTGCATGAGAACACGCGTATTAATAGTAGAGGTCACAGCGTTAAGTGGTTGCTGGGCGACGAGGCGCTTGGTGTTTGGGCGGCGGAACTCGTCATTGCGACAGCGCAACAGCAATTATTCACTCCCACGTACACCTTGAACACGTCCAATCGCACTGGAATAATTAACCTACAAAAGTATTGACAAGGCAGCAGCAAGTTTCATATTCTTGCAAGCGCACATAACCGGGCCGGCGCGGATTTGGCAGTCCCCAACCTCTCCCAGCCACCTCCAACCACCCAAATCTAAGTGTACCTATTTCCTTGCATGACAGCACAACTTTGTACCTGCACACTTCCACACCCTTTTTCCCACGCGACATTTCTACATTCCTCAACCCCAAAAGTGCTGACTTTTTTTCGGTTGCGACAATCGACAATCGACATTCCAGACACCCACGAGGCATACCCACGAGCTGCACCTAACCGACTAGCTCGATATTCACCCCCGCCCAATCGCATTATCCCCCACTTGGCCTTCACCGCTTCGCTGTCATCGACAACGACTCTCTGCCAGCGTGGTCCCAAACGACAACTATAGAAAGCCACCCCAGGCTGTCGGGCCTCAAGTTGCTCATTATGCGGCTATTCAGCGTTCCAGCAGCCCTCTTGGGCTTGGTAGCAATTGCACATGTTCCCACCGCTTTCGCAAAGCCATATCCTGTACACATGGAAGAGCTGAGAGATCAACACAACGCTTCGCAGATCCAACGGCGAGCGCCGTGCGGAAATGGTGGCACCACGTGCGGTTATTACGGTCAATTATGTTGTGATGCAGGCCAGGTCTGCGGCGAAGATTCTCTAAAACAAGCGATATGTCTGAGCGGCGGCCAGGGAGGTGTATGGAAGACGTACACCACCACCTGGGTTGAGACAGTCGGACTCAAGACATATACATCCGTTTATAGCAGCTATGTCGGCGGAGCTGCACCCAACGCACAACCCACAGGAACTTGCAAGGACTCTCAATCACCGTGTGGATCCATCTGCTGCGATTCTGGCTACTACTGTGGTTTAAACAACCAGTGCGCAGCCTTTGGTGGAAGCACAGGAGGAATTGCTCCATCTGCCCCCCTACGACCTACCAGCTCCGGAGTTGTCATCGTCACCTACACAGGCCGACCAACGGCCACTGTTCCCTTCCAGACTCCCATCCCAACAGGTGTGAACGGCGCTCCTGTTCCCGTTGAAGAAGGCGGCGGTGGTCTCTCTGGCGGTGCCATTGCCGGTATTGTAATTGGCGTAATTCTCGGTGTCCTTCTCCTGCTTCTTCTCTGCCTCTTCTGCTGTGCGCGCGCCCTCTTCGACACCATCGCCGCCATCTTCGGCTTCGGCAAAAAGCGCAAACACACCCACGAAGAAACCTACATCGAAGAACACCACCACTCTGGCGGCGGCGGAGCCGTTGGCGGCGGTCGCTGGTACGGAAACCGCCCTTCGCGCCCTTCACGCGTGGGCTCTGAAAAGAAGCACAGCGGCATTGGCAAGGGAATGGGTATGGCTGCTGCACTTGGAGGCCTCGCTCTCGCTCTGGGCCTGAAGAGAAAGCACGACCAGAAACACGACGACAAGAGTACGACGATTAGTGGGTCGTCGTATTATTACAGCGATTACACTAGTTCAAGTAAGTTCCAGGATACCACGTGATCGAGTATACACAAATGAATACTAACAAACCTCACAGGTAGCGCCAGCTCCGACAGGAGAACACGCAACACGCGCCACTCGTCCAGGCGATGATGAAAACCCTCCCTTGTTCTCAAGAACACCTTAAAAGAAAAACTGTGTATATTCCCGATTCAATTCCCCTTCTTCCAACTTGTTTTGTTTTTCCACCAGCGATTCTTCTTTCCTCCTCCTCTTTATCAGCATCGGGCGGTCCCTTTTTCCAAAGCATAATGGAATTCTGAATTCTCGGATTCTCACGCGAGGTGTGCTTGGGCACACTTGCTATGCATGGCGTTATTTTGATGGGCGTTTTTCTGTTTTTACAGTCTCGATGGATGGACGAGCGTGAATGTATCTCAGTGGTGATGGCTGCTGGGAGATGTAATGATGAGCGCTGGACTGGATTGGGATGGGATGGGTCAATGAGTATGGTTTATGGGATATGGGATATGGGTTATTTGTTAGATGGAGGGCCTGCGAGGGAGTTGGGATGAGATGAGATGAATTATATGAAGATTTGTGATTGATTGAAGTCTTGTTTGATTTGCTTTGGATTTAGTGAAATATGATGTGTGATATGACGGGCGGTTCGGACGAGGCTGTAGAACGCTAGCAGTCCTAGTTGTTTACTTTGTATGCCTGGTGTGGTTGAATGCACGAAGCGAGACAAATGATATGACGGGTGGTTCTTACAAGGCTGAAGAACGCTAGCATTCATAATGTATACTACGTCGTCGAATGCACGAAGCGAGACCAATTGCCTTACGCAGAACGATACGAGAAGGGAAAAAGTGTACTGATTCTACAGCTAAAAGGAGGAACAAGCGTCAGGATCCCTGTCTGTCGCTGCAGGCCAAGGCAATCTCACCATGCGCTGCGCCTCTGCCTGCCAAAATGTACAAGTCGACCAACAATTTTTAAAATGCCAGAAGGTGTAGACTTTATTATATAACCTGCTCTATGACTTACATATCTCTGGTATGGACAACAACACAATTCTGCACTTTCTAAATCGCATTGTCCTTTTGAATACTTTGACCAAGCACCATGGTCGATAGCGAACTATCAGTGGGGGTAATAGCATCAATCATTGGGCTACTGCAGTTAATGGTTGGAGTGATATCGCTTTGGCAACAGCAGCGGTTGCGTCAGGTCTACCTAAATCGTGAGTGTTGGCAAGCATGTTGTTATTTTCAGTACTAACCTAAACCCATAGAGGAGAGGCGAGAGGCAAGAAGACATACATTTTGAACACCATCTGAGCTACTTTCCACACTCGTAAGTGCAAGTTGGGAGTATGGCGCTAAGCATGGCTGACGTACCTCGCTGAAACTCGAGAGTGGACAACCAAAATCAGAATATTATCAATGAGCAATTCAGAGGTACAATACTTTGCGAGAAAGAGGGGCCGAGGTCTCCTGAATTTATGTATATTTTCAGTTTCTCAAGTGCCGGATGAGCTTGACCTAAGGTATCTGGAGTGTACGCCCAAGGTGACTGACTTTTGGATTTGGTACTACAAATGTCATTGGCTTTCAAGGTAGCCAATGGCGGCGTAGGAGAGTGACGTAAAACGATAAAATGCGCATCGCTCGTCCGTTGAGAGTAAATGTTCTAGATGGAGGTAACAAAAAACATGGAAACAAATGTTTAGTCTAGCAAGGTCAAAAATGTAGACTATGGAGCGGATCCGAGCGTTAGTTGCAAGCATAGCACCTTGATAGCCGGTGATTGCATGCGCCAAGCCTTTGGTGGCGGGGCTAACAGCTCCTCCAGCACCTTCGTTGGAGCTCCAGCTGATGACTTAACAATCTTTGCCTACGACTGCTGCCTCCCCAGCAACCACATTCTCTCTTCCTCTTCCACCACAACCACCACCCAACCCATCCTAGTAGCAGCAGCTTGTCTGACTGCTTCATCCGCATCTCCTCCTCCTCCTCCTCCTCCCTCTCCGCCCCGCCAGCCCTCGTTTCATCCACCGCTCACTCCTCCACAGTCCGCAACAGTCGGCAAGTTGGCGGATAGAAAGCGAAAACTCTCCATTAGGGACGAAGGTCCACAGAAAAAAGTCATGCCAGTAAGTACAGGCGTACAACATAGCGATGGGCTGCGAAAGAGGCTGGTTTGACGGGGCTGTGTCTTCGTAAACATGATCTGACCCACACGTCCTACAACCGCCTCTTCACATGCAATCATCCAGCTCTACCTCCATCAATTTCCCCGTACTTCCTTTCACCATGGCTCACATGACCAAGGAAAACATGCAGGTAGACAGCCCTGCCACAGCTGTTGAACAGCTCAAAGAAGCATCTGGTAGCAATGGCGACATCGACGAGTCTCTCTACAGCAGGCAGCTGTACGTGCTGGGTCACGAGGCTATGAAGCGCATGGGGTCTTCAAACGTTCTCATCGCTGGTCTGAGAGGTCTTGGTGTCGAGATCGCAAAGAACATTGCTCTCGCCGGTGTCAAGTCTCTGACTCTTTACGATCCTAAACCTGCCGCCCTCGCCGATCTATCGTCGCAATTCTTCCTCCACCCAGAGGACGTCGGAAAGCCGCGCGCTGCGGTGACTGTTCCCCGCGTCTCCGAGCTCAACCCGTACACACCCGTACAGGAGTTTGCTGGTAAAGACCTGACTTCAGATCTGTCACTGCTCAAGCAATTTCAGGTCGTTGTCCTTACCGATACCTCCCTAGATGACCAAATCAAGATTGCCAACTACTGCCACGATAATGGCATTTACGTTGTCATCTCAGATACCTACGGTTTGTTCGGTACCATCTTCACCGATTTCGGAAAGAACTTCACCATTGGTGACCCTACGGGCGAAAACGTTACCAACGGTATCATTGCAGGTATCGATGAGCAGGGCTTGGTATCCGCACTCGACGAGACCCGACACGGTCTTGAAGATGGTGACTGGGTCACATTCACTGAAGTAAAGGGTATGGAAGGTCTCAACGGTTGCGCGCCGCGTAAGATTGAAGTAAAGGGTCCTTATACCTTCTCCATTGGCGACGTTTCAGGACTGGGAACATACCAGGGAGGAGGTCAATACATCCAAGTCAAGATGCCCAAGATCATCGACTTTGAGCCATTCAGCAAGCAACTGAAGAAGCCTGAGCTCCTGATCTCCGACTTCGCCAAGTTCGACCGACCACAGCAACTTCACGTCGGTATCCAGGCTCTCCACAGCTTCGCAAATCTTCACAAGGGCGAGTTGCCTCGTCCACATCATGAGGCCGATGCGGCGGAGGTCCTCAAGATTGCCCAGGAAATAGCTGGCCAGGGAGAAGAGAAGGTTGAACTAGACGAGAAGCTGATCAAGGAGCTCAGCTACCAAGCGCGTGGTGATCTCAGCCCAGTGGCTGCTTTCTTTGGTGGTATGGCTGCCCAAGAAGTCCTCAAATCTGTGTCTGGAAAATTCCACCCCATCGTCCAGTTCTTATACTTTGACTCGCTCGAATCGATACCTACCTCGACCACCCGTTCGGAGGAGCAATGCGCCCCGATTGGCTCGCGCTACGATGGTCAGATTGCTGTCTTTGGTCAAGAGTTTCAGAAGAAACTTGGTAACATCAAGGAGTTCCTTGTTGGCGCCGGTGCCATCGGCTGTGAAATGCTGAAGAATTGGGCAATGATGGGTCTTGGTGTCGGACCTGAGGGCAAGATCACCGTGACCGATAACGATCAAATTGAGAAGAGCAACCTCAACCGACAGTTCCTCTTCAGACCCAAAGATGTCGGCCAGCTGAAGAGCGACTGTGCAGCCAAAGCTGTACAGGCCATGAACCCAGATTTAGAAGGCAAGATCGTGACTCTGCAGGACAAAGTCGGCCCTGAAACCGAGCACATCTTCAATGAGACCTTCTGGAACGAGCTGGATGCAGTCACGAATGCTTTGGACAATGTAGAGGCACGCACATACGTCGATCGACGATGCGTTTTCTTCCGCAAGTCTCTGCTCGACAGCGGTACTCTTGGCACAAAGGGCAACACTCAAGTTGTCTTGCCTTTCATTACCGAATCCTATTCATCATCGCAAGATCCACCAGAGAAGTCTTTCCCCATGTGCACGTTGCGAAGTTTCCCCAACCGAATTGAGCACACCATCGCATGGGCACGAGAAGCCTTCGACTCGTTGTTTGTCAAGGGACCTGAGGTGGTCAATCTATATTTGACACAGCCAGACTATCTTGGTGCATCATTGAAGCAATCAGGCAACGAGAAACAGACTTTGGAGACTCTCCGTGACTTCCTCGTCACTGAGAAGCCGCTGTCTTTCGACGACTGCATTATTTGGGCCCGCCATCAGTTCGAGAAGAGCTACAACCACCAGATTGCGCAGCTTCTCTACAACTTCCCCAAGGACTCAACTACTGGATCAGGCCAGCCCTTCTGGTCAGGACCAAAGCGAGCACCAGACCCAATCAAATTCGACCCCAACAACCCCACACACTTCACATATGTCGAAGCAGGCGCCCATCTACATGCCTTCAACTATGGCATTAAGCCAAATGCCACGCGAGAGCACTATATTGAAGTCCTTAACGATATGATCGTTCCTGACTTCAAGCCTGACCCTACTGTAAAGATTCAAGCAAACGATTCAGACCCAGATCCGAACTCGAACCAGGGCGGCGGCGGCGATGATAATGATTCGTTGAACAATATCATTTCTCAACTTCCTGCGCCAAAGACGCTTGCAGGATTCAAGCTGGAGCCAGTGGAGTTCGAAAAGGACGATGATACCAATCATCACATCGACTTCATCACAGCGGCCAGCAACCTCCGTGCAGAGAACTACAAGATTGAAACAGCTGATCGACACAAGACCAAGTTTATTGCTGGCAAGATCATTCCAGCTATCGCCACCACAACGGCGCTCGTCACAGGTCTTGTCAATTTGGAGTTGTATAAGATCATTGATGGCAAGACAGACATTGAGCAGTACAAGAATGGATTCATCAACCTTGCGTTGCCATTCTTTGGCTTCAGCGAGCCTATTGCTAGCCCTAAGGGCACGTATGCCGGACCCGATGGCGAGGTTACCATTGATAAGCTATGGGATCGTTTCGAGGTGGAGGACATCACTCTTCAAGAGTTTGTTGATCACTTTGAGAAGAAGGGTCTTTCTATCCAGATGGTCAGCTCTGGTGTCAGTTTGCTGTATGCATCCTTCTACCCACCGAGCAAGCTCAAGGATCGCATGCCTTTGACGTAAGTAAATTACATTCGACGTATAATAATCAAGTCACACTAACAATGAATAGAATGAGCAAGCTTGTTGAGCACGTCAGCAAGAAACCAGTTCCAGACCACCAAAAGAATGTCATTTTCGAGATCACCGCAGAGGATACCAATGAAGAGGATGTAGAGATTCCATACGTTATGGTCAAGTTGAAGTAAATGCGCAAGAGCGTCGCCAGGTCATGTATTCGAAAGGCGTATCTGGATGGCTGATGATACATATGATCACATAGATGAGTAGGCATTGCATCAATAGATCGCAACTATATGTTTTGATAAAACAATTGATCGAATTGAAATGTCTTGAAGTGATGAGATACAGGTACTAACTAGTCCCGTATGAAATGGACTGATCCAGACAGTGGTTCCGACTCGGAACCGTGGGGCAAAAATGCCAAGCCATTTCAGCCCTATGATGGGTCTTGATTATCAAGCTGCGTCTACTTTCTTCCCCACGCGACCATGTAGCTTTCAACCTCAGTTTTTCGAACACACAATGGCACCCTCACTAGAAGAGCCGACTCAGGTCGATTTCGATGCGCCTCTCAAGGTAGCACCAAAGCTTGTTGCGCCAGAGCCAGGTACATAGGCCCCGCCACCCCGCCATAGGCATCATGCGTGGCACCATAATACCAAGATGCACCATGGAATAGTTACTAATACTAGAAATTAGAACACTGCCCCGGACCTGAATCGCAGCAAGCAGGTCTCGCAGACAACTGCGCCGGTTGCCCAAATCAAGCAATATGCGCCTCCGCGCCCAAAGGCCCCGATCCCGACATCCCACTTATCACCGCACGCCTCTCGTCAGTCAAACACAAGATCTTAGTTCTCTCTGGTAAGGGAGGGGTTGGAAAATCAACGTTCAGTACTATGCTGTCACATGGCTTTTCATCGAATCCGAACTCGACTGTTGGGCTTATGGACACGGATATCTGCGGTCCCAGCATACCCAAGATGATGGGTGTAGAAGAAGAGACTATTCATGTCACAGCTGAGGGATGGGAGCCAGTGTGGGTGAGCGAGAATCTGGGTGTTATGAGTGTGCAATTCATGTTGCCCGGACGGGATGATGCAGTTATTTGGCGAGGTCCAAAGAAGAACGGTTTGATCAAAAAGTTTTTGATGGATGTGGTGTGGGGAGAGTTAGATTTTCTGATCGTGGACACGCCACCTGGAACGAGTGACGAACATTTGAGTGTCAATTCTTTCCTAAAGGCCTCGGGTGTTGATGGCGCAGTGTTGGTTAGCACGCCCCAAGAAGTCAGTCTTTTGGATGTGAGGAAGGAGATTGATTTCTGCCGCAAAGCTAAGATACCGATTTTGGGCATTGTGGAAAACATGTCTGGATTTGTTTGCCCTGGATGCAAGCACGAGAGCCAAATCTTCCGGCCGAGCACGGGCGGAGCAAGAAGATTGGCAGAAGATGAGAAGATACCATTCCTTGGAGCAGTACCTCTTGATCCACGGATAGGGATGGCATGCGATTATGGGGAGAGCTTTTTGACGGCATACCCAGACAGTCCTGCATGTGCAGCAATCAAGCATGTGGTGAGAAGAGTGGGAGAAGAGATGGGATTGGCCAAGGAAGATGTGTTACCTGAGGATGACGAGTAAATGGAGAGGATGCGTACGTGTTTGCTTATCATAGATGATCGTTAAGATGCATATGGGCGGCGTTTGATAGGGAGTTATGCTAGCATGCACATCGCAATCATGTAGTCCCACCGAGGTCAACATAAATGAACTATGTCACAACTTCTACCTCGTTGCACAGATGGAAATCTACGTGTGCGAAGGGATAGTATGGATTTGTCAAAAACTTTGCAAATGTTCTTTAGACTGTGTGCATGTCCAACCGAAGCTTGAAAAATGCTTGGGAACATGACAGCCAAGACACCAGCCACGATGATGACGAGATGTGCAGCGGGTTGTGGGTCATTCAAGCTGAAACTTGGTGGGTGCATCGATGAAGCTTGGGCCGCTTGTGGCTGTTGTGAAGCATGGGCGTGGGTTGCACAGCAACGAATAACATAACACCAATTGTCATGGCATGTTGCGAATGAGTTAACAACAGGACATCAGACATTGGGCCCTGATAGTTGGTCAATGGAAGGAAATTTAAGTTTAGCAACCCAGGTTACTGCATGCGGAACGAGGGAGATGGAGGTCGCGAATGATGGTCGAGTCGATGTCATAGTAGTCGGTTAGCGGCATCACATCCCTGTTCTTGTGGATGTGCATGCTCAGCACAACAACTTTCCTGTCCTGGGGGCGCAACGCAACCTTCTTCGCCCCTTCACACGCAATCCTTCTCCTCTTGCGCCTCTTCTTGGTTGCTGAATAGATACCCTCTGCGCGCTTTCTTCGAACTGCTTCAATTGCTCTCAAGTTGAGAGTACAGCGCGCCAAGCACCACCACTGCAGAGCATCTGCGCTGCGGCAAACAAGGTTGAGCTTACAGCCGCGCGCATTTTGATTTGGTGAGTCTTTCCTTGCGTTATTGTGACTCGACTTGACCCTCCGTGTGTCGCAATCATTGACTTGGCTCCGACTGACTGGATGGTGGTTTAATAGATATCTTGGACGCGCCTCGCATCTTCCCTTCGCATTCTCCTTACTACACACACTTCCCGCCATGGCCGACCTTTCCAACCCCCAGCAAGACGCCAGCGTCAACGTTCAGCAAGATCCAAGTGGCGCCACCGGAATTGGGGCTGGTCCTCAGGTCGTCAGCACTTCTGCCACCCTCGATGTTATTGCTGGCCCGCTGCTCAACTACAGGCGCACCAGCAACCAGCAGACGGGTCAGCCCATATGGCACGGCAGTGTTCTGATCGTCACCACTCCGGGCCAGCAAACCCCGCAGCTCGTCTTGTCTCCTGCAAGCGCAGTTGATGCCAGTATCGGCAACGTCAGCTTCAGCGCGGATGCCCGGACGTTCCACGGAGAGAAGCTCTACGAAGATCCGAATAAGGCCTTCTGGCGATTCGTCATCGAGGCGCCCTTCCAGCAATTTGAATCGCGATGGAACTATGAGATCCAGAATTTGGTCTTTGTCGACCACGAGAAAATGGAGAAGCCTCAGAGCTTTGCCATTCCCTCCATCTCTCAATCCATGCGCATCATGTTCCACTCCTGCAATGGTTTCAGTGTTGGAACTGACGTCGATGCTTGGTCGGGCCCAGCGCTCTGGAACGATGTCTTGCGCATGCATGAACAGAAACCTTTCCATGTCATGATTGGTGGAGGCGATCAAATCTACAACGATGGAGTACGTGTCGATGGTCCGTTGAAGCCGTGGACCGACATTGGCAACCCGCACAAGCGCCGTGAATTTCCCTTCAATGAGCAAATGCGTGCTGATTGCGATGAATATTATTTCAACAATTATGTCAGGTGGTACGGTCAAAAGCCTTTCTCCACCGCCAATGGCCAGATTCCTCAGGTCAACATCTGGGATGACCATGATATCATTGATGGATTTGGCTCTTATACAGACCACTTCATGAGATGTGCTGTTTTCAGGGGTATTGGTGGAGTTGCTCACAAGTACTATCTCCTCTTCCAGCACCATCTGGCACCACCAAAGAGTACCTTTACGACCGATGCGCCCAAGACTACTAATGTGGGAGCTGAGGGAACAACTCCTGCAGACCCAGTGCAGCTCAAGGATACCTTTGTAATGACCAATGATGAGGGCGACCCATCGTACATTATAGGCCCAAAGCCAGGACCATACGTTGAAGAACGTAGTCGTAACATCTACTGTCAGCTAGGCGCACGCATTGCATTCGCTGGTATCGACGCACGAACAGAGCGCACACGTCATCAGATCAATTACCCTGAGACCTACAAGATGTTATTCGACCGCCTAGATCAAGAATTCTCTGCAAACAAAGACTTGAAGCATCTCATTTTGCTGTTGGGTGTACCGATTGCGTATCCCCGTCTGATTTGGCTCGAGAACATTCTCCAGTCGCCTATTATTGCGCCCATCAGATTCCTGAATAAGCGCTTTGGTCTTGCAGGTAGCTTTTTCAATCAATTCGACGGCAAGGTCGATTTATTGGACGATTTGGACGATCACTACACGGCCCGCCAGCACAAGACTGAGCGCCGCGAGCTCATCCAGATGCTCCAAAACCACGCAAAGAAGTTCTCAGCTCGTATCACCATTCTTGGTGGTGACGTGCATCTCGCAGCCATTGGACGTTTCTACTCGAACCCTAAACTGCAGATTCCGGCCGAACAGGATTGGCGTTACATCCCTAACATCATCAGCTCTGCCATCACAAACAAGCCTCCACCACAAGCAGTTGCTAACTTGCTTGCCAAGCGCAACAAGATCCACCACATGGACCACGATACCGATGAGACGCTGCTTGAGATCTTTGATCGCGACCCAGGACTCAACAAGAATGGGCAGACCAATGGTGCAAACGGTGCAACAAATGGAGCAGCCAATGGCAACAGCAGCGATGTGAAGGTCGATAAGAAGACCTCCGCTGCAAACCACGCCACGATGCCATCGCGCAATTACGCCATCATCTCCGAGTCTGTCTTGGCCCCTTCAAATACGCTTTCGGCGCCACCTCCTGCACCTGGTCAAGCACCTTCGACCAACGGCGATGCAGCATCTACCATCTCATCACCGCCAGGCAAGAAGGACAACCCTAGGCTTCCTATTCACGCTGGTGAGCAAGGCGCCGGTACACAACATCCAGCTGCGAGTGGATTGCAACCTACTGGCCTGTGTGGACCATACGGCTTGGACGTCACGCTGCGAGTTGAGATTAGCAACAGCGATCGTGAGGGTAGGACTGATGGTTACGGCTTCAGCATTCCTGCGTTGCAGGTTAGTGATGGACACAAGGATCAAGGATCTAGATGGTAGACCGTATGGAGAGAAATCCTTTGGAGACTTGAGAAGTGAAGAGATACAATGGTGTTGGAAAGTGGGAGAAGATGCGAATGGAAAGGGGATGTTGTAGTAGTTTCGTAAGCTAGTGGTCGTTTTGTGATTTTGGCTTATACCCTGTATTTCGTAGTCATGTAGTAGCCCACCTATAATTACTCTACCTAATCGAGAATGAAGATGTGTTGTTGGGCGCATATATGCGGTTGTTGTTGATGTACTGATAAGCAGTGAGCACATGTTGGTTCAACAATGAAATTGGCTTCTATTTTAAAAAGTTGTATTGGCAAGGATATGCGCTGAGATCGTTCGAAAACATAAATATTACCTGCACAATTGTTAATAAAACATACATGGATGCTGCATAGTCTGCATCCCGACCCATCTCCGATGACGCAATAGGCGATATCAATCAACTCATCAACCTCCACCCATAAACACACACAACCACCAACAACCTTCATTTCCCTATGCATAATCTAAGCTAACCCACGCTCACCTCCCCCAACCATGCCACCGTCAGAAACATCCCCCCTCCTCCACCACCACCCAACCCAAGAATCCGGCTCCTACACCCCAGACGAAGACACCACCACCCCTCCCCCCTCCCAAGGCCAATTTGCCCGCAACCTCAACGCCCTAGATGGCTTCGCCCTCCTAGTCAGCATCGTAATCGGCTCCGGCATCTTCTCCTCCCCCGGCCCTGTAGACGCCAATGTGCCCTCCCCCGGCGCCGCCCTCTTAATCTGGCTCCTCGGCGGCATCCTCGCATGGTCCGGCGCGCTCACTCTTGCGGAGCTGGGTACCGCGCTGCCAGGCGATGGGGGCATCCAGCGGTACTTGACGCACATGTACGGCGAGGTAGTGGGGTATCTGGCGGCGTGGAGTTGGATTGTTTGCACGATGCCTGTGACGATAGCGATTTTGAGTATTGTTTTTGTCGAGAGTGTGTATTCGTGTTTCGGCGTCAATGAGCCTGAGCCTCCGTTGGCGCATAAGGCGTGGTCGTTGCTTGTGTTGGGGGTTGTGACGGGTGCGAATTCGATTAGTACGAGGACGAGTACGCGGTTGTCTGGGTTCTTTGTGGTGGTTAAGTTGGTGACGGTTTTTTTGCTGATTGTTGCGGGGATGGTGGTGGTTTTTGTGTATCTGGGTGGTGGAAGGGATCTTGGGGGTGGGGATTGGCATCGCAAAGGGTGGTTTGAAGATAGGCCTACGGTTTTGCCGGATGGGAGGAGTTTGGATTGGGAGGGGGTGACGACGTGGGAGTCGTTGGGGTTTTATAGTACTGCGTTGTATGGTGCGTTGTGGGCGTATTCGGGATGGGATAAGGTATGGATGTTTCTGATATTGTTTTACAAAGTACTAACAACAGTATCAAAGGCGAATTATGTTGCAGCTGAACTTCGAGATCCGAGTAGGCAATTACCTCTCTCGATCAACACTGCAATTCCTACTATCATTTTATGCTACGTTGCTGCAAATGGCGTGTACTACGTCCTCCTTCCCTGGAACATCATCTCAACTACCGACGCAGCAGCAGTTGTAAGCCTCAAGATCCATCTCCTCCAAAAAGCGAGAAATCACTAATCATCTCCAGACCGCAATAACCCACTTCCTAGGCAAAACAACCGCCTACTTCGCCACCCTCCTAATCTGCCTCGTCATCGCCGGCTCCGCACTCGGAAACTCCTTCGTCGCCGGCCGCATGACCGTAGCAGCCTCCAACAAAAGCTGGATCCCCTCCATCCTAGGAACAGTCGGCCAACTCGGGCCCCTCAAACTAACCAAGACATCATCATCATCAGAACAAGACAGCAGCGAAGACGCAATGGACCAAGGCGAATCGCCCATCAACGCACTTCTCCTCAACGCAATTTTGTCCGCAGTGTACATCCTCCTAGGAAACATGCGCATCCTACTTACGCTCAATGGCCTCGCCGAGTATGCGTTTTTCTTCCTGACGGTGCTTGGTGCGATTATCCTGCGGTTACGCGAGCCGGGCTTGGCGAGGCCTGTGAAGCCTTTTATCGCGGTGCCGGTTTTGTTTGCGTTTATTAGCGGGTTTGTACTTGTTCGTGGGGCGGTTTTTGCGAAGGGTCAGGCGCTCGTGCTGGTGGGGGTTTGGGCTGTGGGGTTGGTGTGGTATTATGGGAGGTTGTATGCGCTGAGGCGGGGGTGAAGGCGTACGACGTTTGAAGGAGCTTGCTTCTGTTGTGTGGAAGTCAGCCCTGTGAGACTATGTTGCAGAAGACGACAGATAATTGTATATAAGAATGTTAGTAGTTTTAGGAAGTTTTGTAGGCTTCAGCTTATTTTAACGTGGTAGGAATACTCTATTATAAAAAGGTGTGTATATCTGTTGCGCTATTATGAACGTAAGGTGTTCGTTATCGATCTGTCAGAGTTCCACTCTTGCAAAAAAGAGCTCTTTCGTCGAGTCGAGGTATCGTGATCATGTTTGTATATATATTAAATGTTTTCGTGAATCGTGAAAGATCACGCTACTGTTGGAGAAAATACGAAAGAAGCTTTGATAAACGTTCGGGGCATATGTTTAGTATACATGTCAGAGGAGGATCTACAGGTAAGTGCCGTAAGGCGAGAACAGTCCAGCGGCATCAGGGGTTGGGTGACTTGTGAACTCTGCAAGATTACCAGTCTTTTCGATTCTGCTCAATATCTTGTGTTTCATAAAAAGCTCTTAAATAATATAAATATGCAAGTCCTATTGTATACATCGATATAGTGAAGACAACACTTCGTTCTGGTTACTTCATTTGAGCTACACACAAAGTCGTCAAACTTAGAATATGATTGAGACTATGATCTGCATCGTAAAAGTCGATCATGCCGAATGTTCCGAGTCGATCCAAGTGGTACGTGCAGGACGTCGGTGTGCAACGCGCACATGTGCACCTTGAATTTGTAGACCATCTGGAAGTCCATATCTGTAAATGCGAATACCTACATTTGGGCAACAAAGATCAGCCCAAAAATTTACTCAATCTGCCTCCATCAATTTCTCAGAAGTTCAGAAACAATCGTCTGTTGGCTGATGCATTACTCTTGACTATTTTGTGACAAACAAGATGAAGCTGCCACGCTTCTCGTACCATCCTCTTGGATCGGACAGCGCGAAGGATCAAGTGGAACTAACCCACACAACTTGTGATGTGTGAATGGCCAAATGTGAACTTTGGATTGCCAAGTCGGACCGAGTGTCCAGTGTGGCGGCGATCCCGTACTTCTCTACGCTAACGGAAAAAAGTCTTAAAGGGGTCCAACTACAAAGGTACATGGATGCAGCCACAAAGTCGAATGCTCCGGACTCATTGAGAAATGCTGGCTGTCCACCTTCCTGAAAATGTATCGGCCTCGGACTAAGAATGAATGGTCACTTTTCTGCGTCTCGACGCTTCAAGCCTTGAGTGCTATTGTGCTTGACCTGTAAGTAGTAACACTCTACGTGTAAATCTGTATGCAAACATTTTGGCTAAACAACGATAGCTATGTCTTATTAGAGTATCTCAAGTGGATTAATCCAGTAGCATACCAAGTGCCACAGTCATACGTCATACCTGTGAATTTCGGTCTTTTCGCGCTGGGCAATTTCTACCAGGCCATTCTCTCCTTCGATGCGCTTCGCATGAAGAACAATCTCCAATTGTGGGCCATCTGTCTTTTGAACTTTTGTCTTTTCATTTTCTCCATCTTGCGTAATTTCCAAACCAAAGGAACTGCCACGACGCTGCAACGAGGAGAGGCCCTGTATGAGAGACCATTTACGGACCGATCAGTGGATTTTTGGGGCAAGATTAGGCCTGTCATGTGGGCTACTACCGTCCTTATAGGGATAACATTTGTTATTTCAACGTTTCTAGTGTTTTTGTTACAGCTGGAGTTCCGCTGGGCGATTTACCGACATATCAGTGGGAGTCTGGAGATGCTTCGTCGATATTTGGCTTATCAGGTATGTGTTATCGAATGGAATAAAATCGGCAAATTATTAACAGCTAAACAGGTTCTGTTGGTTCTTCTTCGGATGGAGATTTTCTTTCTTATTGGATTCTTGATCCTCTACGGCTTGATCGATGTTCACTATGAGCAACCCGAATTTGGCCTTACCGTAGCCATAATACCCGCTATGATGATTCAAATCGTACTAACAATTGTCTGTACGAAAGCGGAGAACACAATTGGGGCCGTGATAGCTATTGTACGTTCTCCTTAGGTTTTACTAGACTTCTTTTGCTAACTTTGTGTAGATTTTGAGGCTCGGAGAAATTGCATATCTTCTCAGTAGGATATTGGTTCTTAATGGCAACGGCAGACGAGCGAATACTTTGTTGAAAGACGAAATGCTACTGTTTGCAGGTGTTTCATTGGGCCTTGCCGTTGGGGCATGTCTCAATGCAATGTTGTGCGTTGTTAACTTCCACAAGGGGATGAAGCCGTTGTTGCAAAATTCGAGCTGGAAGCAACGCCCACATGAGTTTCAACCTGTTCACCAGCATCGATATGCGCAGCGCATAGATTTAGACTAGAATAGTAGGAAGCCACACGGGAAAATCACGAAGAAACGGCAATTCGAAAACATACTATAATGTAATAATAGCAAGTATACGTCCGCACGTCTTTTGCGAGCTAATAACTGTGGTACAAGACCCAGCCTATTACGTTGTGAAAACTGAAAGTGTTTCACTTCGGAATAGACCATATATCAACAAAAGAAACCCTTATATCAATGTCCCAACGCAACATGTACGCCTAAAAACTCCTCACATGACCCGACACTCAAAAATCTCAATATCTCCCCTTCCCAGCACGCGCTATCCGCCCTTCAACTTCCATGGCGTTTAAATTCCTCGCTCGAACCTCCGTCATGTATTCCATCTGCGCGACACTGGCAGGCTTCATGTTATTGCCATCTTGGCCGAAGCCCCAGAGCTTGTGTACCGCGTAAGCCATGCATGTGATGCATCCGGCGCCGAGCATTATAAGGAGCACGATGACGGGAGGGGGTATGCCGTAGCCCATGTCGTCTCGTTTGAGGAGGTTGGACATTGTCATTGTAGCGGCGTCGGGTTGTAAGACAGGAAGAGGTCTATGTGGTTTTGGTGGACTAGTTATGTTGCGTCGTTGATCGATGTGAGCTTGGGTATGTGTTCGTCGAGTAATGGTTGAAGGTGAAGGAGGTTTAGATAGGCTTCTGGTTCTGATAGCTTTTTTTCGGATGATAGTCGCTTTCGATAATCCGAGCGTAGAATTTCTCTGCTACTAGAGTGAGAATGATTATGGCAATGAACGGCAGTGAATGGCAACGAATTTCAACGAATTGTCAAGTTGTTTGCACTGGGGAAGAGAATCCGAGTTATCCTCGAGGTAAGACCAAAAAGCGAGCGTGAAAAGATACAGCCCACCAAATCAGCCAGGATTCACCAGTCTTTAAAGGAGAATCTGGAACTCCGTGCTACTTGATCCTTACATATCGTCTCCTATCGTCTGCATCCTACTTGGACCTCAACCATCACTTCAGCACGTGTCTGCCCTCGTACATTACGCTTTTCGCTCTAGCGTCTCGCTGGGTATGGACTATCATTGGCTATCGCCATGCAACCCTTCCTTCAGGCCACCCGAACGCCTAATTTAGCATACAGGCGTTGAGTAAATCACGTGAAGTTACGAACAAACCAATGACAACCGCTTGAGCCCTGCAAGAGCAATGTTGGGTGTGGCTGATGGAGAACGACGCGTATTCGACATGGGTATTCAATGTGATCCTCGAGGTGCGCTTGATAGGGATAAGGTGCCTTCCTCGAATGCAGCTTGGCAAACATATGCCTTCTTTCAACTTCAGACTACGCCAGATAGCTCAACATCACATTACAATGGCACTCCTTTCCCTCATGTCAACGGCATGCACAAGTCTCGATTGAGAAACATCAATTCAACCACCGATTGGTATAATAATCCTGCTACCGTGGGACATTAACTTAGCACAGGAAGAGAGCGTTATATGTACACCACAAAGCCAACTCCAATGGGGGACAAGGACCAGTCTATTAAACCACAGTATACTACATTTTGACTTGAACAAGTCATACTAACGCCATAATACTAAGTTTCCAAATGTGCTAGTATGTTTACAAGGCAAAAGCAGCAAAGGCAAAGACTACAGAAAGAGCCATGGCCATGGAGTTGACAACGGAGACCGAGGTGGCAGATGGTGCGCTACCAGTCGCCTGAGCAGGAGATGCGCCAGAGCGGGTTGCGCTGCCACTGGCGCTAGCTCCATTGCCGCTGGAAGAACCACCGCTGGGGCTGGCACTGCCGGACGAGTTGTTGCTTGAGCCGGGGCTGCTGCTGGTACCGTTGGTGCTGGTGCCGTTGTTGGCAGGGGCAGCTGAAGGAAGCTGCTTATTGGGCTCGCAAGAGAGATCGAAACGGGGCTTGGTGCTGAGGTTGTCGGTGATAGCGAACTTGACCTTGTTCTCTGGGTTGGCATCACGGAGAGTGTACCAGAAAGTGTTCCTCTTGCCGAAAAGCGCGCAACCAACCTCCTTCCAGTATGTAGCGGCGTTGTTAACAGTGGATTTGGCAGCACCAAAGTCAGGACCAGAGTATGCCCAGCCAGTCTCAGTGATCCAGACGGGCTTGCCCTGAGCGACTCCCTCGGTGGCATCAATGGCGGATTTCAGAAGGCTGCCGGCATTCTTGATCTGGTTGTCGCGCTCAGACTCGTAGAAGGGGAAAGCGTTGACGGAGACGAAGTCGATGGCATCGATGACGGCCTTGTTGGAAGTGTTGACTAGAACGGGTAAATTAGCTTTGATTCTGCTTCTCCAGGATCTTCACTTACCCCAAGCAGTCCAGGTATCAACGTGGGTGATCTTCTGGTTGGCAAGAGCAGTGCCCTTGAGCTTGTCGCGTGTAGCCTTGATCATGCTGACAATGACTTCGGCGCTGTTGCCGACACCAGACTTGTTGCGGATGCCAGGCTCAGACACACGGTAAAGGTCCTCGCTGCCGACAGAGATACCAATGACGAGGTCTGTGAGCTTGTTGCCATATTGCTGTACAGCTTTCATGAGAGTGTTCAACTCGTTGTCGACGTTGTCTGAGCCCGATGCCCAAATACCGAGAAGAAGCTTGGTGTTGGTCGCAATGGCGGCTGGGAAAGCAGCAATGGGTGTGTTCTCCGTTTGCCACTGGATGTTGGAGTACAGGCGGGCAGCCGTGAAGTTGCCTGGTGCTCCCTGGAGAGTCTTGGCGGTCTTGAACTCCTTCTCGAAGTCGTCCTGGGTCTTCGCCTTGCCAGTGTCGTCGGAAGCACCAGAGTTGAAACCGAGGTAGACAGTATCTTGTGCGACTGCGCAGCCGATGGTCGACGCCGCGAGGGCGAGAAGTGTGCTGAATCGCATAATGGCTGTTGTAAAGGAGAAAAATATACAATTGGAGGGAGTGACTATATTAAAGAAGAAACAAGAGTCTGGTAAGAAGAAGTGGTTGAAGGAGTGTAAGCACGAGGTTGAAGAATCACCAAGAGCAGTGAGAGAAGAGTGTGAAAGCCGGTGGTACCAACACTTTATTGGGGCGCGCCAGGGCTGGCTGGTGATCCACTACTTTCACTGGCGTTCCCCGTACCATGAAATTACGGACCCGGCGCGCACATCCCCCTGATTGGGCCAGAATGACGCATCGCCGCATCGGTCAATGCAAAACATTCAGCTCAGCAAATCGGCGCCACTGGTGCCCCTGGCTTCAGGCACGCTCAGCCACGCTGTGTTTCCTACTGAAACATGCGGGCGTTACCAGACCTGTGACATGACCAACGACAACACTACATGTCATGCCTTCTGACTGCAGCTCATGCTTATGGGCTCCTTCAAACCTCTATTGGTCTATTTTGACTTGTCTTGCAGTAATTCTACAAAGAAGCAATTGAAGCTTACTTTTAACGATTTGCCAACTCCTCGAACTGAAACCCGTTTCCATCGCCAAAATGAAACATGTCAGACATTACCATGTCCCAATCTTGCGTGAAATCTGGTGAAATACCAAAGTCAAAATTATCATCCACGACGCCGCCGCCGCCTTCGCCTCCTCCTGTCATCCCTTCGTGACCCTCCCGTGCCGCTGCCTCAAGCAAAGGCAAGCACTCTACCACAGCCTTCTCCGCCGCTCGCACCATTTCAATAGCCATGTCCTCTTCACAAACTCGTCGCTTGATGCAGTCGATCTGCGCCGCGATAATAGCCAGGAAGAGATAACCTTTGGTACTCGTTTCGCCTGCCTCGATACACCGTAGATGGTGAGATGCAGCGCTTTCGCAAATGTTGACTAGATCAGGCCTCGGCACGCTGTCTTCTTCTTGAAGTTGCGTGCGCAAGTCAGCGGTGAGGAATAATGCCCCATGAAACGGGAACGCCCTGAAGAATCCTGAGCCACATCGGCACAGTCGTGCCAGGTCTGATTCGTTAGGTTGTGGTAGTGATGACGATGCCTCTCCCAAATTCATACTTGCAGTCCGACTTGGTAAGGAGCCGCTTGGATTTGCAAGTGTCCAGAGTTTGATCGAAGATTCAACGACAGCTTTCCTGGAATATGCGTACTCTGCCTCATGCAAGGCGGGGTTGAAAAAAGGGATATGCAACGCCGATATGTAACAGTGCATGATGAACTCAATCGCTTCCATAGTGAAAGGTGTGGGACGTGGCGCTCCTTTGATTTCAAGTAGTTCACGGCGCATACTTTTGTAGGCGGATCGGAGTTGAGTGTCGATCTGCAGTGTCTCTTCGTACATTCCACTCGTCCTGAAGTCGTTCAAGAACTTGACAACTTTCAGTCGTACCGGAAAGGTCTTCCGCATGGCGATTGCAGCTGAGGACTGAGTGAAAACATTTGCTGGTTTTGCAATTGGGTGGTCTGCTGTGAGTTGCTCATCATCATAATTGCCTGGCGGTTCCGTGCTAAAGTCCTTCAGTGAGATCAAACATGGTCCACCAGATATTAAGCTAGATTGGAGATTGACTTCCAGTAACGTATTCCACAGGCGCCGACGAATCTCTTGTTCGACAAGGGTCATTCGTGGCAGTTGTGCAGGATCTTTGTGCAGACCAATGTAGATTGCCGTGCGGAGCAAAGCACCAGCCGATATCCAGACAAATTCGCTGCCAACGTCTCCCAATTCACGGCCAAGGAGTAAAATGATCGAAGTTTGGATGTACTGTACTCCCAGCTGCGATTTCAAGACGGGCGTTGATAACCAATTTTGTACTTCGAAAATCCACCATGTGGCTGTGGTTCGCATTGTGTACTTATCGTCGAACATAACCGCCCCTACGGCAAGCACGAGCTTCATTTGCATCATGAAGCTCGTGGAGGGTTGTCTGTCCCCCGAGAAAACCGCCTCATAGTCTTTCAAGAATGTAGGTATGTGTAGAATACGATACAGAGACTCCACGGCTCGGATGTAACCATCGAGAAGCTTATCGCAGACTTGCTTTGGTGGAAGGTCGGCGGATGGCAGTGTAGGCCAGGCTGGGTATCGCTGCGCCTTGATGGTGCGAGCGAGTACCTTGGCTCGATGTATATCAGTGAGTAGACTCGTTGTTTCATGCTTCAGATGTGGTTCTATGAGCTTGATCACATCGTGGTACACAACGAATCCATTCATCCAGTGGCTTTGTCCAAACACTCGATTTTTATGCGCAACTCCCCTTGCAATTACATGCGACCTACCGAAGTCGCGACTTTCCTGCAAGAATTCAATTGCACCAGCTAGGCCTGTCGTAATGTGTAGATTACTCGTAGGTGCTGGGCTATCAGCAGTTATGTGTGAGTTGGGAATCTACCAAGTCAATCAATATTCACACGATGGCCATCTCTGTGATGGCGTAACATGGTTGAATGTTGTCTTACTATTACATGTCAGTTTTGAGGACGATGCATTACTAAGACTAACGGTCAATCTTACCATCCTTGTGAGAAAGCTGTTCTTCCAGTTCTAGAACGCGACGTCTCAGTGATTCTAGTTCAATACGAGATTGGCTTGCAGTAGAACTTGGTGTGGGAGCTGCGGTTGAAGATGGTCCGCCGAACGACGTTATTGTTGAATGGCCGCCGGTACTAGGTCGTGGCTGAATGGGTGCCGGAATGCCAGGATTTGTAGCTACTGGTGAAGTTTCATAAACGCATATCGCATTCCTCGATCGGAGGCAATTTTTGCAAGGTGTTTCGCGATCACATTTGATCTTTCTCTTCCTACAAAGGGTACAGGAACTATACCATGCATTAGTTCATGTGGATCGGTCAGCGTAGATTGTGGGCGTCATTCGAGAAGGAAACTAATTAGAAGAAAATCATAATGAGAAAGTAACCACATCCTCAAAACAATCCTGTTTTTGCAAAAAATTGGTAAGAGTGTGTGTACAAGTCATGAACAGCTATTGTATCAAAGCATACATAGGTAGCTTTTGTGTATGTACTTGATAACCGATGTACATCCACCTCGGAGTTATGCTTACATTACGGATCTTTTGCGCCGCCGAGTCGATTCAGTCATAGCGTCTGGCGTGACCTGGAGATTTTCTTGCAAATGTTCGTGGAACTCAAATGTAGACGTTGGGGGTGCAAGGCGGACTTATAGTCAGCTTCGGAACCCGAGAATTATCGGAGCTAACAGCCAATCACAGTGCATATAGTTCGACTATCTCCGAATACTCGGCCTCGCCTTAACAAAGCTTATCCACTCAACTTGAATATAAAATGTCGCTGAATTGGGGTATCTCAGTTTCTTGGCTCTTCAGACTTGGCTCTTCTACGAATACGCTGTTCAAACCCTCCCGTTTATGAAATATTTAGGCATGTCAACCCAGCCAACTGAAATGAGGACGGAGTCGAGCAACAACTTGACGGAGAAACGACTGCCAGACCCTGAGGCAATGAAAGAAAAATCATCATTGGATGATACATCCATAGGAGATGAGGTTTCGAAGCTTGGTCCAGCCCCTGACGGTGGCTTTCACGCATGGCTTCAAGTTGCTGGCGGATTCAGTATCTTCTTTGGCTGCTTAGGTTTCAGCAGTTGTTTTGGAGTCTTGCAGCAATACTACAGCACTCATCAGCTCCGCGACCGCCCTGCAGATGACATCGCCTGGATTGGATCCTTGTCTTCGTTCATCCAGTTTGCAGGTGGTGCGATTGGTGGGCCTTTGTTCGATCGATATGGAGCTTGGGTAAGTGTATCTTGACTCATAAAAAAAGAAATTAATGGCTAACACTCCTTACATAGATGCTGCGACCCGCTACAATCATATACGTCTTCGGGCTGATGATGGTCAGTCTCTGCACCGAATACTATCAGTTCATGCTCGCCCAAAGCGTTGTGATGGGCTCAGCCGCCGCCTTTTTACAATTTCCTGCCTTTGCCATCGTATCACAATATTTCGATAAAAAGAGGGCAGCAGCATTGGGTGTAGTGGTTTCTGGATCCTCAGTTGGCGGCGTTGTCTTTCCTATTGTGCTCTCCAAGTTGCTGAACGGCTCAAATATTGGCTTCGGTTGGTCGATGCGTATCGTCGCATTCATCATCTTCCCTTTCATGATGATTGCTTGCTTCGTCATAAAGCCAAGGGTGCCACCACGCAAAGCCACGATATTCATTGCAGATGCATGGAAAGATAAGAAATACATCCTCCTGGTCGCGGCGTTGTTCTTTATGATGATGGGTATGTGGACGCCAATATTTTACATCCCGACATACGCAGTGTCTCGAGGGATGGGTACTACTTTGGCCTCCTACCTGCTTGCCATCATCAATGCCGCTTCTACCTTCGGTCGCATAATTCCCGGTATTCTTGCGGACAAACTCGGCCGATTAAACACTTTTGCCTTTGCAGGTATTGCAACAGGGATCATGGTGTTTTGCGTCAATGAGCCCAAGACAAACGCCGACATCATTGTCTACTCTGGATTTTTCGGCTTCGTTTCTGGGACGATCATCTCTTCAGCATCAACTGCAATCTCGCTATGCACCAAGGACCCAAGAAACTTGGGGACATACGTTGGGATGGGTATGGGGCTTGCATCATTTGCTGTCCTCATAGGCCCTCCAGTCAATGGTGCATTGATCGATAGATATGGGACCTTCTCTCAAGTATCCATATTCAGTGGTACGGTGGCCTTAACGGGAGGACTAATTGCAGTTGTAAGCAAGACAGCGACTCCCGAGGGAATTTTGGGGAAGGTTTGAATGATGAGAGAACACTTCCATCAGTTTCAGGTTTTGAATAATGTATGTTAGACCCGAAGTACAAAGGCTTGAGAACGACATTTTTCAAACACATACTTCTTTAATTTGGCTACACCTTGTACACATAGATATAGCTAGCTCTCTTCACTTCATATACGAATAGAATGTGCTAAAATGATATCCACTCGAAATGTTTTAATCCGTGCGCAATCTGACTTGTGGATGTTTCGAAGGCGAGCATAAGAGGTTCTGCCCCATCGATGTCACTAGCAATTCCATGTAAATGTGAATTTTCGCGTACGAGGCTAATTTTCTATTGCATATTCGAGAAATTAAGATTGAGGATTCAAAGATAGGTCGAAGAAATAGGAAACACCAAACACCAACCATGCGTACCAAACGTACATACGCGCCTAGCTTTCTCTACAATTCTGCCTCAGAGTTTACTCATTCCCAATAGCAACAAAATGTACCACATGCCATATATCTCGTAGGTAGCGTCAGCTGAAGCCTTGATTTGGGCCGCTGGAGATTCCGATTATGCGGGAATAGGCTCGTAGGTATTGTGAGCCTGGCGGTTGGAGAAAAGGTAATAGATGATCATTCCAACCACAGGGAATAGGAACACAACGAGAGCCCAGATGACCTTGTTGGTGACAGGTCGGTTTGATTTGAAGATTTCGACTATGAAACATACATGTCAGCATCAGGTTCAAATGTCGATGACTACTAGCACCAAATTGAGAGAAAATACATACTCCAGGCAATGATATCTAGAACGAGAACGATAAATCCGACGATCCCTCCACCCGTTGCTGATTGCTAGTCCTCGTCAGTTGTTTTACTGTCAATTCTTACTTAAAACTGTATACTTACCCAAGGCTTTGCTGACTGGACCGAGACGGGTGCTGCTTCAACTAGTAAGAACAGCGAGAGCTGGAGAAGAAGAGAAAGGGCGAAGTTGAGCATGATGACGACGGGTTTCTTTGTAATGTAATACGGGAGTTCCTGAGATGTGCTGGTATTGCGAGAGGGAAGATGTAAGAGAGATGCGGTGGGGTATCGTGTTGATGGCTGTAGCCTTGGTTATGTTTGCAGTGGGGCACGGGCCTACGTCATTGTGAAATACATCCAACCATTCGCGTCGCGTGACCCTCCGCGTATCAGGCTTCCCTTAGAACGAGCGCCACCATACCATACTATCTTCATAGTAACTACGAGAATTTCAATAGCGCCTTCTTTTAAGACTAAGTAGCTAAGTATCGCATTCTATCCTATCGCTATCTAGGTCACTTTCCTGCTTTTGTTACGTTGTTCAATCGTTCGTACATTTATACCAAATAAAAGCACTAGTAAAACTACCCCGTCGACGTGAAATACGCGTCTACGAAGGAAAATTATATTCTTGAAGTATCATAGGTTGTATGGATTTCCTAAAAATTTGGAAAGCGTTTCTGTTCAAATCATGTTGTTACAATGTCTTAATATGCCTAAGGCCTTGTGAGGGTGTTGTCCATCGAAACGAGGTCCCGTCAGAAGTCAATTTTGTGATGGATAATTACTCATGCATATACCAAACAAAGTGCAAGGAGTTTTCTGACATAAAAGGGCAAAATGTTAAAAATTGGTCCAGCAATACTAGAAAAGCGGGGACGTTTTGTCAATCATCCAGCTGATCGAAATAAGAGAAGTATGTTCAAGAAGAAAATATGAAGAGATATATACAAAAGCCCTCATCAAGGCACTGATGAGCAATTCCTCTAAAAGGTCACCACGCCGACACCGCCAGACTTGGCCACGATATCACACACACTGGCAGCTGGGTCAGTGGTGTAGCCGTAAGATGGCTTCCAAGTACCCTTCTTGGTGATCTGAGTTGGGCTGTTGGAATACACATTTCCAACCTCATTTGCGAAGCCCTCTTCTTTCGAATCAAGATTGGTCACAATAGACCTGCCAGTATTGGTAAAAGAAGATTGCTCCACCAAGACTTGTGCGCCCATGCGAGAGTTAATGCCAGAGATGCCACCGTTGTAGCAAGAACTATAAATATGTCCTGTGCCAAATCTAATCGATGGCAAACGCGAATTGACGTTGATGAAGCTGTTGTGGTGATACGTCACCTTCAACTTGCCTGTATCTTCGCCGGCGTTGCTATCAGAGTGTCCGATGAGGCTTCCCTTCCACTTTTTCATGCGTCAGATTATAGAAACATACATGCAAATGAGTTCAGTTAAACTTACGTGGTCGTGAAATTTGTTCCAAGAAAAGGTGAGAGCATCAGAACCGTGCTTAGCATCTAGCAAGCCGTCATACTTGTCCTTGTCGCCAGTGACGCCGACGGAGGAGAAGTCATTATGGTCCACCCAAATCTTGGTTGAAGCATCGATGTCGATAAGATCTTTGCCCTCTGGTGCCCGATGGAGCTTCAAGTTCCTGATAATGACGTTGGACACCTTGCGAACCTGGAGACCGCCGTCGGTCAAACCAGCATTGCTACCAATGCCCAGCACTGAAGTATTGCTGGTGAGCTTGACAATACCACAGCCAGTGAGTGTACCCTTGATCTTGATCACGCCTCCATTTTTGGCTGCTGCAGTGAGCTCCGAGCATGAAGAGACTGTGACACCTGCGCCACTTCCGCCTCCAGTCGTGCCAGCAGCAAAGCCTACGAGCTCATCTACTTTGGCTGCGCGTTTCTCAATTGGTGTTGCGCACGCAGATGTCGCACTCAAAGCTGCGACAGCGATACCCGAAAAACGCATGCTGAAATCGGGTGGAGAAAGGTTGTATAAATGAATGGAAGTCCAAAGGCAGTGAAGGAGTAGAGAATAAGAAGAGAGTTTTTTAGAAGCGAAGAAACGGCTACAGAGTTGGAAGAGCAGTATCCAGTAGGATATATGTATTTATTGAAGTACAAAGACCCTGCCTACCTCCATGATTTTCATCATACGCGTCCCCTTATATCAACAGCCGTCTTGCCGTTTTTTTCTTGGCTGAGAGGTTTTGAAATTCTTCCGCTGTATACAGATCTACCTTTGGGGTCACTGCATATGTCAAAGATTCCACCAAGCACATTGAAGCATTACTGATGCGTGAATCAATTCCTATAGCAGCTTGTGGCTGTCAAACGTAGAGGGAAGCTCGAGGTGCATTGTCTAGGATCTTCACATATTGACACTTGAATACTGAAGCACTAGATAGGATGTGTCCTTAGTCTGTTTCTACTTAGTGTGCAGGGTGGTACATTAATATCGCAGATGACGCTAATGTTTTGCGATGCTGTTCACGCATCTTGGCAGTCAATTAGAGAAATGCCACCAATTGGAATCAGAGTCTGATGAAAGAACGCAGATATTCTCATTCACCGACAGGAATTACAACCACCGATGCTATTCAAAATCACAATCTAATTTCGATTGATGGAAATTCTGTAATACTACTCTAAAGGTGTAAAAGTGTGGAGTCTTGTCAGAATGAAGGTTGGCAGAGTGGGCCCTTTCTTAGCTTGAAACTCAAATCAAATGCCGGCGAACCCGGCTTCGGTACAACGGTCTTATTACCTACTATTTACAGCCAGTCTCCTCCCAGTTCGAAGTTGTTATGGCATTCTGAAGGACTATTAGGATTCACATGTCGGACTTGCATTTCTGAACGACCTAAATTATTGGCGAGCCATGTATCTTTGCACAAGTCATACCTGCTTTTCCTAGGCAAAAGTTTATCGAGAAAAGCACGAAACGCTTCGCAACAACTTCTTGGTTCCTGCGATGTATTGCACGATAGCTATTGGCAATAGTTAGCCTTGACATGCTGTGTTGCTATGGCTGGCTGCACCGTTTACAAGTTACACTATCAATGAAGCTTGGCTGGAATTATGAGTACACAAACGAAACTACTTATACATTGTACGAGGTCCACTATTTTGACTTCGTAAAATAAATGTTCAAGGTAATGTTTCTAGACCTCGTACGAAAGTCTATACAATGGATGCACCAAGCGGTGAAGTAGAATTTTGCTCGTCAAGCCCATCGGCGCCCACCCCGCTGGTGTTTTTGGAATCGTACTATGTAGATCAAGGTCGATGAGCCGCAGTGTTCCGGCCGCAGTCGAAGTAAAATGTGCGATATCTGAAAGACCTAGCAAATATACATCATTGAAAGTCATGCGGTAGGTGCACAACGATCACAACCTTTAGCAGGATACAGTTGCAGACTGTTGTTATTCCGAGAGTCTGCACTGTACTGCCATATCACACTCCCCATCAACCAATGATTGCTTCACGACTCTCAACACTACAGTGACGCGTCAAGCAAGCTCTCAGTGATCACAGAGTATATTCTCTGTGCTAGTCTGTGCATACGAATCCACGTATTCTCGTTCGGCACGACTTGTGATGTCCATCGTAGTTTAGCGGTGGATGTAGTGGATGCAATTGAGCAAAGAAACCAAATCGAGGAATTCCTAGCACTATATATTGGCTGCCCCAGCATTTGGTAAAACTAGCGCTTGTCTTGTTTTTATTGAATAAAACTGAAACATACGAAAAAAATGCAAACATCACAAAAACATGAGAATGATTCGCCAGGGGGGAATGCTGCTCCTTCCATCAATTCGATGCCTCAACCGGGCAACACATGCGCAACATGTTTGTAGATTCAAATCAAGCTAGAGAAAAGACACTGATAATGTTGAAGCTGATGGTCGCGTCGATATCGACCTCAACTCACCGCTCACAAAAACATTACTCAAGCTGGTGCCTAAAGAGCCAAAGGAACTGGAACCTGAACCCAGCAGACGTGAGACTATTTCTAGGCCATGGATTATCCGCCTCAACATTGTCATTCAAATTGTCGGGAGTCGAGGCGACGTGCAACCATTCATTGCTCTTGGTCGTGGATTACAAAAGCATGGACATCGGGTACGATTAGCGACACACAATGTATTCGAGGATTTCGTACGAGACTCTGGCTTGGAGTTCTACCCAATTGGTGGCGATCCAAAAGAGCTTATCTCGTACATGGTCAAGAATCCTGGACTGATCCCATCGATGCACAGTATGGCCCAGGGCGATATTCAGCAAAAGCGCGCAATGATTGCAGAAATACTGGCAGGTTGCTGGAAGTCTTGCATAGAGCCAGATACAAAAACACAGGAGCCATTCGTAGCTGATGCCATTATAGCTAACCCTCCAAGCTTTGCAAATGTCCATTGCGCGCAGGCTTTGGGTGTCCCATTACATATGGTATTCACAATGCCATGGACTCCTACGAGGAACTTCCCACAACCATTGGCCAATATCAACGACCGTAATTTCAAGGACCCAGGACTCATCAACTATGCTTCGTATGGAATTGTAGACTTTTTGACTTGGTCGGGACTGGGAGACGTTATCAACGACTTCCGGAAGTCCTTAGACCTTGAGCCTGTGTCTCCGACAGTAGGACCAATGCTTTTAACGACACTGAAGGTGCCTTTTACGTACTGCTGGTCTCCAGCACTAGTTGCCAAGCCGCGAGACTGGCCGTGCTACGTTGATGTGTGTGGTTTCTTCTTCCGTCAACCCCCAGATTATACTCCTCCAGCCGAAATCGCTCAATTCCTCCGCGATGGGCCACCACCTATCCATGTTGGCTTCGGTAGCATCGTCATTGATGACCCAGAGAAGTTGACTTCGATTATTCTTGAGGCTGTCAAGCAACTAGGACTTCGCGCAATTATTTCAAAGGGCTGGAGCAACCTTGGTGGTGATGGTGGGCATCCAGAAAATAAGGACGTCCTGTTTATCGGTGACTGTCCATTTGACTGGTTGTTCCAGCACGTTGCTGCGGTGGTGCACCATGGAGGATCTGGCACTACTGCAGTTGGCCTACAAAAGGCTCGTCCAACTGCCGTCATACCTTTCTTTGGCGACCAACCATTCTGGGGTGCTGCAGTTGCAGCCACTGGTGCGGGACCCCAACCAATACCATACAAAAAGTTGACGACAAAGAAGCTTGTCGATGCTATAACCTATTGCTTGACCCCAAAGGCAAAAGAATGCGCTCAAAGCATCTCGGATCGTATGGCGAATGAGGATGGCGTTGAAAATTGCATACAATCCTTCCATGCCAATTTGCCACTCGATGCAATGAAGAGCGAATTCGTCCCAACAGCTCCAGCCTCATGGACTTACAAGAAAGCCAATATCGATATCGAAATTTCCAAAGTCGCTGCACAAGTTCTCATTGAGAACAATTGCATTTCACAAAGCGACCTCAGTAGCTACCAGACTGAACCCATTACCATTATTGAGGCACGATGGGATCCACTAAGGGATATTGCTGATGTTACACTGGATGTTGTTGCTGACCTTGGAATTACCACTTCGGATGTTGTGGCAGACACGTATAAAGACGTCAAGCAATTGGAGGCTGCAGACTCCAAAGACACCCCGCTTGAGAAAGTCGGAAAGGCGGTCGAAGCAGCTGGCAAAGGTCTTGGGAAATTCAATGTAGCCATTTTCAAAGGCCTAGCTCTTGATTTCAAACATGCGGCTTCGGAAGTTATGGATGCTATTCACAAGCTACATGGAGGCGAGAAGATCATGGGAACAGTCACTGGGAACCCAGTCAAGAAGTCTGGCAGTGCAGCCCCTGGCATCGTCTTTCACCCCAGTGATAAGCTTGCTAGGAGCTTGAAGTACAGGGCCAAGGACAAGATAAGCAACGAGATTAGGGCGCAGAAATTGGCCGAAGGAGAATATTTAGTTAAGAATAATGTGGGGGATGTGGATCTGAAGAACATTGTTCCGGAGTTCGAGAAGCTGAAACAGGGTCAGGGTAAGGAAGCAACGAAATAAGCTTTTGAAATGCGTCACAAGCTTTCATACTATCTTTAAGAGTAGACCCGCCTTCTGAATCTGAATCGTATGTCATCTTCATCACTCCATGATGAAGAAAAGCGCTTAATAATGATCATGTTATGCGAAGCAAAGTCTGTCTGGTCAAAGGCTTCAATTAGATCTTTCAACTATCTGTACACATCTGGGTATTGTTCATGGCTTTCATTGTGTCAACCCCTCTCCCTTTGCACCCAACTGCTTATCCACTCGACGACCATGCATCTTGCGGAATGTAATCCAGGCTCACGCTTGTTGATATCGCTCAGATCATTAATCGGCAAAGACCCAAACAAGCGAAAAGGTCATGGCCACTGCACCAACAACCCAAATAACCAGGGGACCTGCTCGAATGCCGACAGGCAAACCTTCAGTGGTAAATTGCGCGACGATCCCTTGAGTAAAGTTCTTCTCTGCCTCGACGAGAGCAATCTCAGTCCAATTACCGCAGGCAGCATTGAGGAGTCGGTCGGCGCTTAGGGCGGGTAGTTTGGCGATTGCAGCATCCATCATTCGAGCATTGTAGATCGTGCCGACATTTGACTTTTGGAGCAAAACTGTGCGGTAACTGCCGTTTTTCCCGATGGTTGACATGTTGGCAGTTCGTTCGTAATCAAGACACAGTTCGGCCTGGGACGGAGTGGCGGAGACTTGTCGGGCTTCGAGTTTTACAGCTGGGACTGCAGCATCCAGCTTTGCGGTTACGAGGCCTAAGGCTGAAAGGAAGAGGACGAAGTTGAAAAGGATAGATGAATGCATTTTGACCACTAAATTATGCCGATGACGCAGAGAAAAAAGGGTATTAGATTGGAAAATAGACGTGAACCAGCACAAGGAAGAAGAATGACGAAAGGAAAGTGAGGTTGATGATTTGACGCCTCAGGTACCAGGGACGAGAGAAAAAGGGCGACAAGGGAGGAGCAGAAAAATCAGGCCACTTTGTGATGATATAGGAGAGTGCCTGAGATTCGGAGGCTGTTGTTCATACTGGTCTGCGACATGCTGTGCCGGATGGGGGTGGTTTTGAACCTTTGCGTGTCTCAGTGACCAAGCCCTGTGTTAAGCGCCCCTAATTGGCACTAAGGCTGCCACACAGATTAGCATTCGCAGTAGTTTTTGCCCAGCACCAATACATATTGCCAATGCTACACTGTGGTTGCGCCTCGGGCCGGCTAGCTGCGCACAGGTTGGGTGCGTGCAGATGCATGGGCTGGAAATAGTAAAGGAGGCTGAATGGAGTGATGGTGAGCAGACTCCCAGCCATCTGGCACAAGGCACGGCAGTCGGGTGCGGGAAGAACGGCTACCGCGCACAGACTCGAGATGCAACGGTCATCATGCTGAAGCGAGTTCCACCAACACTTGCCCATGTCACTGTCTGTGGAGCCAAGATATAACGACATGCATAGAACTTCGATTTTAGATCAGATGTTAAAGTTAGACTTTCATTCGGCATCTATCCGACAACTCACTGCCTATTACAGCCTTCTCCTCTGGGCTCGCTCCAAGGTCATGCCAGCAATGACTATGCAATCATAAAACACTTGTCGACGATGCAAACTCCTATTTCCGGCCATGTATTACTTCGATGGATATGAATGTATGCGAGGGTTAATCGACGATGTTGAGATTTAAAGAGTATGTAAATGCGAGATCCCATGCTATGCTCGTGAATCAAAAACTCGCACAGATGATCTCAACCTGTCGCGATGCGTTCGCGAAAGTGACCACTTAAGTCGATCTGGGCGAGACGATAAATTGTGAACTTTTCGTTGGGAGCGTCCCTTGCTTGTTGGAACTCTGTCTGTAGGTTCGAGCTAATCCCATTAGCAACTCGAGACTGCTTGATCTCCACCATTTGGGAGAACGTTGCTCAATGCACGGATCCAAGTGTAATCCATCAGACTCTTTCTCGGTACGGCCAATGGACCAGCCAGGATGACATAAATTCGTTCCAGACATTGCCGAGGCTCTGTGGTCTTCAACTTGTGAGACCCAATCACTTGGCTCAATATAATAAACTTCAGGTAATTGACTGCTTAGATCATCTAAAGGTTGTGCGATACTTTCGTTTCGTTTTGGGCAGGAATTTGCGTAATACCCAACCGAGCCGCTTTCTTGGGGTCGGAATCGTATGTGTCAAAAAAGGATTTTCCTTCAAGGCTTGAACTCTCAGTCAAACCCTCGGTACTTCTGTGGCTCTTCAAAGACGTTGGTCTGTCCAGTTCGATGTCATCTTCGTGCAAAACGATAACTTCTTTTGTGACGAATATTTCGGTCCACTTTGCCACCACCTGGGGCCAAAAGATAGGCATAGAAGCACATATGATCGCGAAATCGACCTCGAGACAGGAGAATATGAGGTATTCAGGCATCCACCAAGTGAAATCAAACGTCTTCAGACTGTCGCCGCGGTTTTTCAGGCCACTCCAGAGACGTAGTATCGCCATCAGTACAACACTGTATTGCATAAGCTATGACTCCTGATTCGATATGGGCATCGGATACTTACAGCGCTCCCATAGTGAATAGACCAGTCATGGCAAGGATTTGTTTTCTTCCAATATTCGGTTTGAAGTACTCTGTGAGAGGCACCAAAAGGATTATGAAGTCCAAGGCCATGTTCGAGCCGGAGTAACTCAAAAGAGTAGCTGTGCTTTCTTCGATCGAACGATATCCAAATCCGTAGCATGTAGCAGGCGGTTGCAACATTCTGTCCTATAAAGTTTCTCAAATTAATAACTTCATCCTCACCAATCTTAAAGCTTGACGTACCCAGAAGCCTTTGACAGGGAAACAGGGGAACCAGGCCATGAAAGAGAACACTGAACCCCATAGTGAGACGATCACTATCAGTACAATGACGACGATGCGGCGGTAGCCCGTACGGAACAGGCGAAGATACTGCAAAAGCAACGACAGTTTGATTAACACGGTTGTTGTGGTATAAGCGGCAGTCGTAACGTAATAGCAAATCATAGTTTTCTCAAACTTAGGAAGGGCGTATAGTAGATGGTGTCCCATGCCGTATTGGAAACCTATCGGAAGTATCAGTATGTGAAAACTTGTGGGTCACTTCAGGAGCCGTACATTCGAGAAAAGCTATCATGCTAATGAGGTTGAACACAGCAGCGAGAATCACAAACACATCATCCCATCCTGGTTCACGAACAACCACGAAACGAGTATGAAGCCGGAAACCAACTGCTATCCAACCGAGTATCTGCCAAGTATCAGTCTCACGGATGTGCAAGGGCGAGTTTGCGTAGTGATTTTGAACGTACATGGAACGGTATGGTCACACCCATAGCTACACCCGGTCGATTGGAAGTTGGTATATCATTGGGATCAGGGGGCTCTCTCATCATGGCCTCGATGAGAGGAGCGAAAAGGTCCATCATTGCGCTGGTCATTTTGAAAGAAACTGGAGAGCATCCGAGTTGTCAAAACGAAACATTACTGGACGGGCAACACTTTTAAAAGAGTACTTGTACAAAGAAGACGACTTCAGGATCTGCAGAGAGCCACTAAACCGGTTTGTTCCGTAGGAACTATTGTACCGCACGTGAAGTTCATGTTATAGTTAGAGGCATGTATGAAGCTGACTCGGGATGGCCGCATGGAACCGCTAGGACTTGCTTGATTGATGGAATACCAAGAGTTCTTGGTAAACGAGCTCCTCATCTCTCATCAGTGACAGTTCGGGCGATTGCCCGGGCTAGTTCTGAGTTTTCCACCGCCAATGAATGAATCGTTGTGTAATAGACCCTGTTCACGACCGACTGGTGCGACATCCACCTCGAGGCTTTTGCGACCAGAGCGCAAACAGAGAAAGCCACCAAGCCCGTCGTATGATAATATCGCTGCAGAATGATGATTGGTCCTCCGACTCGCCAGTGGTACACGTCTTTGGATTAGTTCCATGCTTCTCGCGAAAGCGGTCAAATCCGCGGCGATGACCATTTTTAAGGTTTGTAATTAACCCCATACGGTTAGCCGTCGCATGGCACTCGTGGCTACTGTATGGTCTGCAGGTATATGCACCACTCAACCCGTCCCTGCGAGATGTAAAGATGCGCGTGCAATTGTCAAATCTGAACCAAGCCATAAAGGAAGCACAAATGAAGAACATGTGGGGTGCAAGATGCCCTGTAATGGAAAATGCATTGTTTTTCATGCCAACAAAGCTTGTTCATAGTGCGACGGAGTAAGTTAGAGCAAGGCTAAGACGCCGATTCATTGTGATGATTTTGCAGCGTCGCCGAGTGTACGCCGTTTGGTTAGTCGTGCGAATACTTACGAAAGCCGCTTCTGGTCATATACTTACATAGGTATGATCGCGCGCCAGCCTCACGATCCCTCACTCTCTGACCGAGCGTTCCGGCGCTTATATGAGGCCTAGTGGAAGGCTACCTCACAGATTTCGATTCAACACAATATTTGGCAGTCAAAGAGTCTTGAAAAGAATTCGTTTTCGCGCTGTGCACACACACCTCGAGCCGAACAAGTGTTGATTTGAGGTTACCAACCCGTCCACCATCAGGGATCATTCAACCGTTCTTGCAGTGACATTCTATTGCTAGGAACATGGATATGCATATTAAAATCATACAAAGGACTTCCAAATTCGCAAAGTTGACGCTTCCTGAGCGTAACAGCGACATCAACGACGGGATATTCAAACAACACTGATAGTAACCATACCAATGAACAACATGATGAGTGTGCGAGGTGACATGGGCTGAAGGATCCAAATTATCCTTCATTGGTCGATTGTTTGGTGGGCGTGGATGGTGATGCAGCCTGCAATCAGCCGCAGCTGAAAGTCAATGACCCCTTATCTTGGGAAAGGTTCGCTGGTGAGATCGACGCAACATCTTAGCAATGCGACGTACGTCTCCAGAAATGATCCGCATGCCAGGTGTCGCAGACAAAAAGATCTGCGACGCCTGTGCCAAAATCTCTTTTAAACCTCTCTCCCAGACCGGGTACTCCTTCAGACCAGATGCAGACGTTGGTGTGATTCGCCAGTATGGAAACCGACTGTTCTACTTCCACCACTGCTGTATTGCTTGTGTCAACAAAGCGTCGATCGCTGGTTGTAGACTGTGCGCTTTATTTCTAACGCGACTGAAGATTAATGTCAATATCACATACAGTGACAGGCTTGGTGCAGCATTATCATTGCCCGGAGCTGGGGTATGGGTTGTATTAACACAACAAAGCAATTCTGTCACTACCAGCAAGGATGGTCGGTCTTTCGCATCACGATCACAGCAGACCAATTGGGCGTCAGATTTCACTCTGCATTATGACAAGATTGCAGCCCAGATTGATATTGTCGAGCTGCCTGGTAAGTAGCCTGTGATATCCAATCAGTTACATGCTCAACCACACAGCGAATCTCGATGATGCATACAAGTGGTATCCGCGTCGGCTCCCTACACCTTCGAGGTTTGAAGGTAACGCTGTCGGACTCGCAAATTCCGTCAAAATTGCAAAAGCTTGGTTTGAAACTTGTAACGATAAGGCTTGGGGACATGTATCATGCCGACCTCTAGGTACATCATTGCAAACGCTACCCACACGATTAATCGATGTCGGGACACATTCGGAACCATTGGTCAGAGTGGTTGACACGAAAGGTCTCCAGGGAAGATATCTCACCTTAAGTTACTGTTGGGGCAAAAATCCACAGAAAGTCATCTTACACAAGCACGTGAAGATTTCATTTGAACTGGGTTTGCGCGTATGTACATTATCGAAAACAATCCAAGATGCAATCATCTTCAGCAGAGAACTGGGCTTCCAGTACATTTGGGTTGATGCATTATGCATCATTCAGGACGATGCCGAAGACAAGAAGCGGGAGCTTGCTGTTATGGGCGACATTTATAAGAGATCAGCCTTGACTATTGCGGCAGCGGCAGGCGACTACGCAGACAAAGGTTTGTTTGTTCATCGTGATCCTCTTTCTCGGCGGCCGTGTCCTCTCTACGAAGAGGGGGGACCAAAATATAACAATACCCTTTATGCTCAGCTCCCAACTGAAGACATTGTCGAAACACCTCTCGACTCACGTGGATGGGTCGCGCAGGAAGATATATTGGCAACGCGGACACTAAAGTTCTGCTCAGATGGATTGCGCTGGTCTTGCGCGTCTTACTGGATGTCTGAATCGAAACCTGGCTTGCAAATACATCCAGCTTCTAGACCACATACCACATTCCGTGAATGGATCCACCAGCCTGACTGGAAGCCAAATCACCATGAGGCTCTGGATATGAATCGGCATTGCTATGAAGACTGGTACGCTTTGGTAGCAAGCTATACAGACAGGAGTTTGACTAATGTATCCGACAAGCTACCTGCCGTGGCAGGTTTGGCGCAGTGGATGCGGAAGATAAAGGGATGTACGTATATCCAGGGGCTGTGGAAAGAAGATCTCGAATATGGTCTGCTATGGTATCTGGGTACTCCCCTAGAGGCAAGCCCTTTAAATGACCTCTTGCGTGGCAATGAATACTATCGAACGGTGACAGCACTCGACCCTCGAGTAGTCAAAGCTCTGCAGCTATCAGAAGAAACGCATGTTGAAAAGAAAGCCAAATTTTTGAGTCCAGATTCTTTGAGTTATCTGGAAGTACAGAAATATGGTCTGAGGCCGAGTCGGGCAACATTCCAGCCCAAGGACCAAGATATTTCCAATTGGTCATGGGCCTCATTACAAACTGGTTCTATTCGTTTTCTTTATGGCCGATCTGGCTTGTCTGCTCTCGGTACCCCATTGGCCAAATGTTTGATACAATACAGCTCAAAAGCCCACTCACAAGGAGGTCTTTTGGTGTTGCAAGGCGCTTTGAAGCTAGTCACAATCACACTCGGTAAGGTCAACTCTAAAGAAACCGATTATCAACCTACATCCATGACACTTGGCCGATGGGTAGTTTCGCTACATTGCACAGTATCGGGAACGAAGACGCATGTCGGGTATGCTGCGCTGGACCAAGATCCAGAAAAGAGCAATATTCTAAACTGCTCTCTTTCTGTCTTATTGATGCGCGATGATATGCAAGGCCCGTCCCCGACCCAAATTACAGCATCCGGCTATCGAAGGCTACCGAGCATGGTGCCAATGACTCTGTCTCTAAACGCTAATGGCTTCCTTGTCAATAATGGTACTCGGCGCTACACAACCGCGCTATTGTTGAAGAAACAAACCGAAATCAACCCCGAGAGGTCCATGACTAGAATGCGCAAACTTGGGTCTAGATCATCGGGTTTTGTATCTTCATATGCAGACAGTTACAGCCAAGGTCTAAAGGGAATTTCCCGTGCTAGTTGGGACGCACCGGGTTTTTTGGAAAGATATAAGAGAGTGGGACTGTGCCAGATGTATCACTTCGTCTGGGCAGAGGAGCTGAAAGATTCGAAGAAGCGCGAGGAAATTGTAGTATTGAGTTGAATAATGAGTTGAATTTTCTTCGTGGATTGGACAGTGTTAGAGCGAAGCCGGTTTCTTGCATGCAGACGATACAATAGAATTGCGTTCACTTAATAACAACAAATGATGTCATAATGGGAACAGCCCTGTTGGAATTGGCATTCATTCATGATTCTCCACTCCACCGAGGCCATCTCTCAATGCGCATGACCAGACCTGTTTTTTTTTGCCACCTTGAACGCCTTTAGATGCAATAAATCAACCATGCAATTATCCCACATTCCCGACCCTACGCTGCGATGACACATCGACGCAGCACTAATCCTCCATTGTCATATCATCAAAATCGTCAAGCAACTGCTCCATGGGGATGGCCAAGCCTTCATCATCCTCACCCATCTCACTCTCCAAATCCATCGCGTCCTCTTCCTTCTTTTTCTGCTGTGCCTTGTAAAGTGCAAGACCTTGCCGCAGATCCTGATCCTCTTCGACATCCTGCAAGAACATCTCAAAGTCGCGTTCCATCTTCTCCTGGTCCTGTTTCCTAGGGAGCATCTCGCCCTCTTCTCTGGCCATGCGCTTAAGACGCCAATTCCTCTTGCTCTTGGACTTCTTGGAGCGTTGGTAGAATTTCTTGACAAGGACAACGTCGGGAATCTGGGAAGCATATTTGTTGGATTGTTCCAGGACATCAAAGAGTTCGTTATTGAAATTTGTATTGGCGAGAAGGTAGCCCATAACAGAGTCACCAACATGTAGGATGCCGCCGAGATGGGTACGGCAGTAATAAGTCTGGTCATTTGCGCCCATATCTGAGGCGCGAGCTACTGTCGCTTCTGCTAGGAAATGGCGGCCTTGCTGCTTACCCAAAGGCTCAATGTCAAGGACAATGAATTCCGTGAGTTCTTGAACATCTGCAAGGGGCCTGAAGGGCGTGCGCCAGTAAATATCTGTTGCGATATCTGCGGTCTGTAGTGTTGAAGGATCAAGAAGCTGTACAGAGGTGCCGATGCGAGTGCAGATCGCGAGCGGAGCGATGTTGCCAGACTTCTTTGCAAGGGGAATGGGTATGACAACTAAATCATCTTTGCAAATGGGCACGATTTCGCAGGCGAATGAGAACTTGTAACTCCTTGTTGATGTGTGGATGTCCATAGATATCAGCTCTTCGCTCTTTTTGATGTTGACAGGAACGACAGCCTTCAGGAAGTCGCAGAAAGTAGTAGCGTGATTCCGTTGGGCGAAGAAGAAGTCGATGCCGTCGTGTACTTCCTTGATGTTGATGGTATCTTTATGAGCACCATGCTTCAAGATCAACTGTTCCAGATACAAGAATGTCCTCTTGTGGGGCACCTTCTGTCTGACCTGTACGCAGGCTCTCCATGTGTTGTGTGTGTAGCTCTTGGCGCAGTCTGGGCACTGGTGGTAGTTTTGGGTGAATTCGACCTCGAAACTTTGCTGTAGAATGGCACCCTCGTTGATCTCTGACTGTACTGTGATTTTGACCTTTATCCTCCTGCTATGCGGCTCTGTCCAGATGAAACTAGCATCAATGATCCTCAGCTTGTTCAACCCTCGCAGTTTCCGCAGACAGAGGGCGAGCAGCTCACGCGATTCGGGAGCAGCAACGACCCAAGAATTTGGTGGTGATAGCCATCGATCGCAATCGCGGCACATGTGTAAGGTGGCTTCACGGGGCACTCCTTGAGTGGCATCGGTCTTGAGCTTGATGCAGTCGTAACAAAAAGCGCCTGATATCGTGCCATCAATTGGCGCACCACAGTCTGCGCAGAGAATGGTCGCTGCGTTCTTGGGTTCGGGCGCGAATGAGACGGGACTGTCGACGTCCATGATGATGCTTTTTTTCGTGGTGTTCTCTCAGGCGGATTTTGGGGGAAGGACGGGCTCTATGCGTGGATTAGCAGCCCCAAGGTGTAGGTTGGTATTTATATGAGTCGACGCTGGGGCAAAATGCTGCTTTCAAATTCACCCCACCAAAACTTTCCTGACTTTCGCCGCCACCTTATCTTATCGTCACGTGCCACATCAGGGACTGCGGAGCTCCGGTGCCCTGATTCGCCGACGCCAATATCTTGTACAGAGTTGTCCGTGAAGCCCTTCAGTTCGCCATTGCAGTCACAAATCGAAAGAAGCATGTATCTTGCACGTCCAGCTTCCTCGCGTTTCATATGCTGTGCATGTCAGAATGCTCGAACAAAATCCTCTTTCAATGCTCCAGTACTGCGCGCTTCCGCAAAGCAAATAGCCTCACCAAAAACATCGCCATCGCCACGCGCATACAGCACAGATGCGGCCACACCCATAGATGCCAAGCAAACTCTGGAGACCTCGGCAGCTGAAGAACCCACTCCACCATCCTCCAAGGCGCCGATACCATGGTATACCCGAGAGTCTTCGTCAATTGGTTCGGTGGCGCCGCAGCCAGCTGAAATACCAGACTTACCTCCCAATCCACCACCGCTTCTCAAGACTATCCTCGAATACATATCTATAACAGCTGGCCTTGATGATATGGAGCTACTGGATCTGCGAGATTTGGATCCACCGCCTGCGTTGGGACCGAAATTGATAATGATCATCGCAACAGCTCGATCAGAGAAACATCTGCACGTGGCAGCTGATAATTTCACGAGATACCTACGAAGAGAGCACGGCCTCAAAGCGAATGCTGCCGGGTTACTGGGCCGCAATGAGTTGAAGATTAAATTGAGGCGCAAAGCCAAACGCATGAGGATGATGGCTAACGTTGGGGCTTCAGTACCTGAAGGCAACATAGACGATGGAATTCGAACAGGATGGATCTGTTGTACGTTGAGCAAAATCGAGGCACATCCCGACGATACACACATACCTGGTGACAATGTTAAGGAATTTGTGGGATTTAGAAATGTGAAGCCTGGCGTCAATGTTGTGGTGCAAATGTTCACCGAGCAGAAACGAGCAGAAACAGATCTGGAAACTTTATGGGGCGGAGTATTAAGGACACATCAAAGAAAGGATAAAGCTGCGGAGGAACAACTACAAGATTTGGGAATTACGGAAACGGAGACTCCTGGTGTAAGAGCTGAGGGAGAATCCGTTTCGTCAAGGAAGATATCAGATGAAATAGCCGAGCCTTCTGCACCAGTGCAGCAGTTTCGTAGACCGAAGTCAACGCCTGGAGATGTCTTTCCACCTGCTTCCAATTCTGAAAGCACAAGGCAACTGCGCAGATTACATACTGTCGGTTTGAGATGATGAATTGGGATCGCCAAAATTACGCTACAATCATGAAGTATACCATCTCTAGCGACTTGTAAGATAATGTATATATAAAGTCGAAGAAGTAAAATTATCAAGACTTGTCAAACAGTAGCAATGAACGCGTTGCGCAACAAGACAAATCAGTTCATGAAAACATCATAAATAAAATCAGCTTCAATTTTGTAAATAGTAAATTATCCATTATATTCTTTCTCACTTTTCACAAATCAAAACAAAAGAAATTGGCGTCAAACCTATCCCAAATCACCAACTAACCCCCCTCTCTTCACTTAAACTAATAATTTTTATACAAAATCTTCGCCAACATGGCCACTGCAAAATCACCACCACCTCCCTTTTTCACATTTCCAAGCTCAACTCGGTTGGCAGTTTCTTTTGGTCTTTTTACAAGGCAAGCATGCCCAGCAAGCTTCCCACCGCCACCGCACTCCATACACTCATAACGAGTCCACCATGCGCAAAGAATCCAGGGCTATGCGTACTAGCAGCTGCACCCTTGGAGCTGGAGCTAGCACCAGCGCCTCCTCCGCTCGCACCAGCAGTACCGCGGCCAGTAGCGGTGGGGACAGTGCCGGTTCCACCAGTACCGACGGCGTTCAATACGGAGGAGCAAGTGCTGGCAGTTTGAGCGGACTGCATGGTGGCCTTGCCGTTGAAGCTACAGGCGTTGGGGTTCTGGTTGTTGCCGAGGAAGTACTGGTTGGCGACAAAGGCGAGTTGCTCCTTGGGGTCGCAGCCAGAGTAGCCGCCGTACGTGCCGGTGGTGGCGTTGCGGGCGATGCCGGTGCAGTATTTCTCGTTGGATCCGCAGATGTAGTTGAAGACGTCGGCGTAGCCCTTCTCGTCGGTGGATTGGATGTTGCATTTCAGGCTTGCTGCCATGCATGAGCAGAGTTGTGGGTTGACGGTAGGTGGGAGAGGAGAGGCCTTTGCTTGCCATGATGCATCGACTGATGGGCATGCTGGGGCTGAGGTGGATGCTGTATAGGCACTGCGCTGTGTTATCGTTGGGCTGACAGACGCCAACTGGTTGCGCAGAGAAGTGAAGTCAGGGTATGGCGATACGCTGGCGCCATTGTTCGTGAGCGAGACAAGACCGTAGTTGTTTGCACCCATGAACCATTCGTACACAATTCCTCCAGAGAAGACGCTTGTCATGTTGCCATAGAGGACCTGGACCTCAGTGAAAGGACGGTGAGTTGGGCCACCGTCTACACCCTCGATACATCCATACTCGGCAAAGAAGACAGGGACAGGATAGTCGGAGAAGAATTGGACGCGCTCGCCATAGGATGATGCTTGGTAGTTGGAGTCGCCACACCACGAGTACACGTTGTAGCCCCAGAAGTCAATTGAAGTTTTATTGCCTTGGTCGCCAGGCTGGCAGGCAAAGTAGTGGGCGAGCTCGTTACGGCTGGGTACATCTGCCGTCGCATAACCCACACCCAAGGTCCTACGGTAGTTCTGGCGGGCGATATAACCCTTGGTGTCGCGGACAGCAGCCTTGACGAAAGCCGCAGCGGCCGTCTGGTTGTTAGCACTAACGTTTTCGTTTCCAGCAAAGAAACCTATAACGTTCTTGTATTTGGACAGCGAATCAATGACACCAGTGTATCGTTGATACAGCGTGACGTCCCATTCTGGGTCGTTGGACTGAATCGACGTGCCCGGCTCACCCAAGTCGGCAATGACATAAATATCGGCACTGGCGAATTGGGCCATGCAGTCATCGTGATTTTTGGTAGGGTCGATGGCATACACGCGGATGACATTGGTGAAGATCTGCTTCAAGTAGGGGATATCTCGCTTGCAGGCATTGCCATCGGCTAGCGGGTCTGTGTAGGATTGATTGCCGCTGGCAGTGCCATTGGGCTGGTAGTTTTGCTGGTACGCGACACCTTTGAGGTAGCTGGGATATATATTAGTACAAGTCTATCAATTTTGTAGGGCGCAGGGACCAGGCGTACAATTGTGAGCCGTTGTTGGTGTAGAAGAAGTGTTGTCCGTAGACCTCAATGTCAGGGATGTCATCGTAGCTGGCAGCTGTCGCATAGCCAGCCCATGCAGCCGCAGCGCAAGCCCAGCGCGCAAAAGCCTTCATGCTGCTCGAGCGTCTAACGAATGAAGACTTTGTAGGGATCAACGAAGGTCGAAGCTTTGCAAGTAAATGCTTGGTAGAAGAAAAGAGGCTTGGCAAGAATAAAAAAGAGTGTAACAACGATGGACAGCAGCAAGCCGGGGAATCCGGGGTGTTTTGAGCAACCACAGGCAAGGCTGGACGCGTGGCTCACGGCTTTCTGCAGGTACTATCTCTCCATTAACCGCGCATGCGCAACCTATTGCTGACTGCCCGGGCCGGAGTGGCGCGCGTTCTCTCCCAGACTAAGGGCTGGTGACGCTCCGGGAATGGCATTTCTCGAGCCCTTACGCACTAGCCTCTCACCCTATCGATGCTAACGCTTCTTCTAGCCTGCTTTGCCATCCGCTACTTCGTTTCCGTCGTCTTGCTTTGGCCTATTCTTGCTGACTTCTCACCACTAGACTTGGGAAATAAATAGCATTTGGTGACCAGGCGCGAATTTTCGAAGACCCACGTACCCAGAGCGTCTACACACGACGATGACGCAGCCGCCCTTGCTCCATCGTATTGCCTGATTAGTTGTGCGACCTATCATTGTCAAGTGTATACACATCTCACCGTTCACTCAAGTCGTAGAACATGGACTTTTTGCTGCAAGTCTTGGTATTGGACTATCTACCAACTTGAGTTGTTTCTTAGTTTTTCAAATGCGAGACACTGTGCCCGCGGAATACCTTGTGCTGTCACAGTCTTCAGGTAGGCTTTCTGCCCAATGACACACAGCACGCCAACATGGACCTGTGCAGATCGTATATCGGTCATTTGTGCCAGAGATAGGGGCACAATACCTTCATGAGCGATACAAACATCGACAAGATGCCCCCAAATGACAAACCGACCCTTGACGCCGCGCTGAGCTCAAGGCTTAGGACCATAATACAATATACATCGCTGTTAGAGAAAAGGGACTGTCTGCAGATGATGTGAATTCAGGACTTGGTCGTTGCAAGCAGATGCCCTAGTACATGCCAGGGCCTGGACGGCCTTGCTGTTGGCGCGGGCCCGGCCCGCCAAACGTTTGGTGGCCTTCGAACATTAGTCTAGGATCGTCGCCACGCATAGTAGGCATAGGCGGTCCATAACCAGGCGGTGGGAAGTATCCTTGAGGCGGGCCTTGCATGCCATTACCGCCTGGTCCCCCGGGGAAGCCCATACCTCGCATATTGCCTGGAGGTGGGAAACCAGGAGGATGGCCAAGCGGAGTGTTTCCGGCTGAGAAGTTAGGTCCACCTGGGCCCATTTGTTGCTGTGGGTTGGGACCATTCAAGCCTGGAGGCTGACGCATGGGGCCTCCTCCAAAGCCTGGTGGAGGAGCAATATTTGGGCGTTCTTGTGGTGTTGGCGGCATTCCGGGTTGGCGTCCACCCATGAAGCCCATATCGGGAACAGGTTGAGAAGGTATGCCCATGTTTGTAGCTGGACGAGAACCATCGGCTGTACTGCGGCGTGCGAGGCCCAATGCTGGATCTTCATGTCCAGGAAATCCCATTGGCATGCGGGCATTTTTCATGCGTATGGCTTCTTGTTGCTGCTGCATGTTGATTTGTTGGCGAAGCTCTTGCTCCCGTCGGGCTTCAGCCTCACGCCTCAACATCTCGTTTTCGTTGAACATGCGAGGGTCCTCCATGAAACCAGGTGGCACACCAGGACGGCCCTTGGGTTGTGCTTGAGGTTGCTGCCTATGTTGATCAAAGAACGGCATGTTCTGATTCTCTTGGCCTTGGCGGGGGAGGTTGTGATTTGCCATTTGAGGCGGAGTAGCACGAGTTGGCTGTTGCATAAGTGTGAGCAAGAAGTCACGCTCCCGCTGTTTTGTAGCTTGATCGCGGTGCGACTCATCCCGTGCACGACTGTTAAGTATAGCGGCAAGGTTCGCGTCAGGCACGTTCGCGTTTCTAGAGGGGGGCTGTTGATGGGGAAATTGATCCTCAGGGTGACTAGAGTCAGGTCGCGGAAGCCTGAATTGGTCGTGCATGGCATTGTCAGGAGACATACTGCTGAACCGAGACTGTTGCGACGGCCGAGACTCGGGCGCTGCTGGGCGCGGAGCAAGGATGTTTTCTAATATGCTCTGCTGTTCCAGGGTTCGCGGTGGCCTGTTGCTCTGTGCTTCTGGAGGTGGAGATTGTTGGTGAAAGTCCAGCGAAATGCCTCCACCGTGCCTAGTACCATTCGTAGGTGTTGGTGCATTTGGTGGTGGAGCTGGCTGGCTGGATGCAGGATTTTGGCCAAGCATCAGTAAGATGCGCTGAAAGCCCTCCTTGTCTGCGTTGGCTTCCATGACAGGCACTGGCCCAGGCCCTGATGTTGGCGGATGTGCTGGTGCTGCAGCCTCCTCTGGCTTTGCAAACATAGTCATGAACCTCGATTTTTTGTCCGGCTTCGCTTTGGATGTGATGGGTTCGTTGGAAGTGATTTCGGCGGCCTTGTCCCTACCCCAATTTCCAAACAAAATCCCCTGAGTTGGCTCTGTGGTTGAAGGGTTTTGTGATGGTTGGGTCAGCATGGGGGCAGCCGCCGCCGCTGTTGCAGTTGGCATGTCTGCTGGTGTATCTCTCGACTCCTCCTTTTCATCAGTGGTTGTGTCCTTGGCTTTCATTTGCTCTTTCCAACGCTGGAAATCTTCTTGGGTACGCGGCTTAAACTCTTTCTTCTCGATCTTGGTGTCCATCCACTCGGGATCTTCCTCAGCCTTGTTAGTGCCCCTGTTCCAGTCGCGATCACGGTCTCGCTGCTCGCGGTCTCGGTCACGCTCGCGCCATCCGCCTTGGACTCCCGACTTGCCCCCGTCTTCCTTGGTATCGTCGCGGCGGCCCCATCGCTGCTCTGTGCGGTCACGATTACCCCGCCGAGGAGCTGTATCGTCAGCGTCACCATCAACCTTATCGCGATTGCGGTCACCATTGCGGCCGAAGCGTTCGAAATCCTCCTGGCCCAGGCTCTTCCGGCCCTTGACGTTTGTCCAGCCCTCACCCTCTTCTCGCCCGCCGCGTCGACCATTTGTGTAGCCCTTGTCACGATTCCGCTCAGGATCGCGGTCCCTGGTCCACCGCTCATTCTTGTCGCGAGGGAAACGATCGCCAAGGTTATCTCCATCCATGGACGTGATGCCCGTACGCTCTTTCGCCTCGCCCGTGTTCTTGCGTGCCGATAGGAAGGAGAGCTTGGGCGGGCCAAGCACTGTCTCTTCGCCAGGTTCTACAGAAAGTATGTCAGTTAGGGGCAGCATACTTGGGGCTTCATACTTACGTGTGCTTTGACGGCGGCCGAATTGGCCCATGGGATTGATCAGGGGACGCTGCTCAACAGCAACTCCGCCTTCGCCTTCGCGCAAGCCTCGAGGCCGGCGCACGGTTCCATTTGTGTTATTTGTGTTGGTGGTCTGGTCGGCAGGTACGTCCATCCATTGTGAAATTGATGGAAGTCCATCGGGTTTCTTGACCAGTGGAGACTCTCTCAGAGCTTGCAGCTGCTCTTCTGTATATACAAGGCCCTTCATTGCTGTATCGCTGCGTCGCTGCGCACGCAGGCTGGGGGTAGAAGCGGGGTGGGTGTACTAGTGTGGAATCGATAGAATTGTTTGAAAGAGGTCAAAATGACAACACGTTGGAGCTTGGTTGGTAGTGAAACACGGCCAGCTCCAAGGCAGATGGTGCTTCAAGCTCTGGGCTCACGAATGATGTCGCCCTGCTGATTCAATGGATGGTGAGCTATATAGCAAAGCAACGGCTGGCGGTGTGTCTGACGATGAAGAGCTTGCAACGATGAGACGAAGTGCGAGGCTGACCCGGCAGTGAATGTGAAAAAGTCGCGCCTATACGACGCAGGCAGGACGACAACGGTGGAGCTCGACGTGGGATGCAACGTGGACGAGGAGCAGCGCACCCCTGCTTGCACAGCGGCGAGGCGACGAAAAGCGGAGAAGCAGAAGCGAGCTCGCGGCTTGCGGCAGTCAGTACCTGGGTGTTGTAGCGGACGTGGTCTGTAGCTGGAGCGTGTTGTAGGCGTAGAACTGGGTTGTGTAAGAAGAAGGGCAGGCGTTTGTGGTGGTTGTGTGTTTGGGATACATGTGGTTGTGGATGGGCTATGGCCGTCGTTGTCGGCGCAGGTCAGTGAGCGCCTGAGAGGTGCACCGTGCGGACAAGGAATAAGGAATACGCGAGATGCGTCATGGGCATGTGACTTCGTGGGCTTTGCCTGCATTTCTAACCACACACAAGCAGCAGCACCTTGATCAAGACATCATGTTTGAATTAATTTCAATTCATACGTATCAACACGTTACTATGCCAATGTGACACTTGATGTTGTTGCATCCTCCTAGGCACTTGCGCCATCGAACATACACAGACTCTTATTGCACATGTGATGCGTGAAATTCATCATGATTTCTTACTCCTAGCTACTATGCTCCAATCCTGTCAAGATTCCTCCAATCAAGCTCCTACAATTGCTAGCGAAGCAACTACCTCTCGAACTGTCCCACTGCTCCACTCATCCACTCGCGCCTGGTCACACGTATTATACACTCGGGACACCAGGGTTCTCAAAGCCCCATGTCGAGAGTCGTGATTGTCAAGCATTTGCTGGACCCAAGCAATCAAACCGCACCGCGTAATCAGAGTGGTGCTTCCCTCTACGTGAGTAGCCCGCAGAAGCAGCCTCACAATCTTGTCTTTGGCCGAGACTGCGCAAGACCGGGAGCTGTAATGGCTCAAGAGCTGCTCAAAAATATTGCTCTTTCTGAAGTACTGCATGTCTTGAGGACTTCGAAGTGAGTCCAATAAATACTCGAGAAACCAGTCGACCTCTTGGTGATACGTCCCATCTTCATCCGGCTCATTAACCACAATGGTATGCCAGAACTCACTGAGAAGATGCTGTATGTTCCAGGCTGGAGCTTTGGTGAGAAACCTGTTCATCTTGCTGTACATCAAATGCGTCGGATCAGCTACGATTCCTGCACACCGAGCTGCAAGTACACCACCCAAGTATGGAAATGGCTCGGGGCTGATTGTATCCACAGTCTCAAGGACTTCGCCGAAGAGAAGATACAACTGCTGGGAATTGGGGTTTGTATACGGCTGGTGCCTCTCTGTTCCTTCTTTCGCTCGGAATTCCTGCGCTGGGCTTGGATAGAGCGTTGCCATGATTTGACGAACATTGTTTGAAGCCTGAATCCGAATCTCAGGATGCTTTGAGCAAAGACACATCAAAAGTTCACCAATATCACCATCCTCAAGAGCTTCGTCCAGGTCCTTCTTCCGCCATCGTGTAAGGCCGACATGCCTCTCGTCCTCTTCTGGTGGAGCTTCGAGAGGTACATGAAGGGCACTAGAGCTTGTTCCACCTACCCGTCCATTCTCTTCTAGGGGAGGTGTGGACGACGTTGATCTTTCTGATCCACTGAAGTCAGCGCCAGTGGCCAGCTTGAGAGCTTCCTTGGCGCTTTCTTTGCCCATTTTCCAGAGAAAAGCGTCTTTGAGCACGTCTTTGTAGGCCTTTGCTCCTGAGTTTACTAGAGCATCACGTACATAGCCCAGAATTGACTCATCTTCGCCGATAAGTTTGAGTAGATAAAGAAGCTTGGAAAGCCACTGGGCAATGGGATCAGCAGCGGTCTTCAGCGCAGTTTCGCCACCTTTGAAAGGCCACTGTTCAACTAAAGTCATGAGCAAAGGACTGAAGGGTCCAACACTTGTGGCAGACTGAGAAGTGCTTGCATAGATTGTGTCAATGTCATCAAAGTACTTGATAGGCACCTTGACGAATCGGGAGCAGCAATCGTCAAGAAATTCAAGCACTTCCGAAGACACGACAGCAGAGCCGTGAGATGTACCAAGACTTGCAATGAGAGCGTCCAAGGCATCCGGCGAGGTCTTCGTCTGAAACATATCCTGGTCCCGTAGAATTGATGTCAGAAGTGACTTGACCCCAGCGTATAACTCGGTATCCTTGGAGGTGACCAAAAGCTTGAGTAATGTTACAAAAGGCGAATATTGTAGGGTTTCTGGCAAAGTTAGCATATATTTGTCACTAGTCAATATTGAGTACGTACTCTGTTTTTGCCACCAACGCATAGCTGGAGAATGTCTTGCCATCTGTATCCAGTGCTCTAACTCCATGACTCGATAAGCTTTGTCTTCCGGAGATATGGTGGGCTTTTCCACTTCCGCTAAAGCATTGCACAAAGGCAGCGACACATCGAATTTCTCTTGTAAAGCAACTTGAGGTGTAACCTCGTAATAGAGCTTCAGCAACCTAGTGATGGATTCTCGCTTCATATCGCCTAGACCAGGCTTCTTGAGGGCCAAAAAGACTGTCCGTATTGGCGGGCAGCGACGACTGAACTCCGTTGTTAGGCCTTTGCTTGTTTGGTCCCATCTTCTAGACGGCCTGATGCTGTTTGCATGAGTTAACTCCTTGACAACATCCTGTAGTTTTCGAAGCGCAACGATGAGGACGCGAATAGCAAATAGCTGTATAAGATCGGAGCTGTGATTCAAACATTTCGAAAGAACCACCTGGTTTAGTGGTTGGGGTAATATGCTCTGCAACAGTACCGAAACTGGAGGTGGATGGTTGCGATAGCCCTTTTTGGCACCAAAGTACTTGGGCACGGGAATTTGGATAGTTTGGTACAAGAATGCAGAGTACCCTATCCACGTTGAAGTAAGCTTAGGATCATAGCTGAAGTCCTTGCGCTTGGTGAAGTAATCGGCAACAAGTTCGGGGCAGGCTTTGAAAATCTCCACCACCAGTTCCTGGTGTAACGTGCTGGCATATGGTCTTTGATTCTGGATGAATTCCGAGAGGATCACATTGCGGACTTTGCCTGCCTTGCTGTAATTTTCGACAGCCTCCAAGCCAAGATCGTCACCCTGTTCTGCGATATCTTCGAGGCCATCTTCATCATCGAATACAGAAGGGTACAAGCCATTTGTCGGAAGCATTACGCCATATGCAGGGTCAGTACAGACCATAAGCAAAAACTCATGGGCCAAGGCATCGGGGGCAGTTTGACCCTCTTGCAGCGACCCTGGTTCAACTTGATAGTTGTAGAGGCCTGCAATGCGCGACAAAGTCTTTCCATTCAGAATACGGCTCTTTGTGCTTCGTGCAATAGCCTTATCTTGGAAAACATGACTTTTAAAAACGTCAAAGACTTCGTGGATGAGGAACGGTGGGTCACTGGCGAGGTGGTCGAAGACGGCGCGGACAATGTTCACATTGGACAAGATCTCACTTTTGGCGCGCTCGTCCTGGTACCTCAAATGCGTCAGGAGGTAACGTATCGCCGTAGTACGTACGCTGGGCTTCTTTTGATGGTCTGCGGCGGATTGCTCTTTACGCAAAGCGATGTTTCGGCCTAAAATCTTCGGTTCTAATGTAAAATCCCTTTTTCCATACACAGCTTTTGCATGCGCACCCTCATTGAAGCGGGTGAGTTCAGTGAGCAGTCGCAGCGCAGGCGAGATGACATTGTCCTTGTTAGGTGCTGCCGAGGTACTGCGCACGAGACGACGTGCTACAGCGGGCTGCAATATGGCCTTAACCAGGAGTGTGCCATACTCGGTGAACTCATTGTGGCTGGCGAGTGTCTTGAGCAGCAGGGCCAGTACTGCAGTGACTTGGGCAAGAATGGCTTCAAAGTTGGTCTCAGCAGCAAAGTCCCAAGCTTGAATGAGATTTTGCAGAAACTGCGTATCCTTCTCGTCCCTGCCTCTTCCTTTCTGGGTGTCGAGGTATTCACGAAGTATAGCGCGTCTGCGGGGAAGGTCGTCTTGGTCGGGCGAGTACAGGATGGCATCGAGGAAGCGTTTGAAGAGGCTCAAGCCTGTACGAGTTAGCTGTTACTCTCCTATTTTTTTCCTCTCTCTGAATGTGCGGCATAGGCGCTGCTTTATCCGTGTACTTACCGCTGCGAAAATCTGCTGACGCTGTCTGGTCGAAGAGCAATGCCTTCTGCAATTGGCGCGCATTGGTGACTTCCTCTGCTGGGGTATCGTTCGGTCGTGGCTCATGGCTGCCCTGAATTCTCTGGCGCTTCACATCGTGGCCAAGTTGCGCCCCATTCGCATCGCTGTCGAATATGGTCCTCTTGCCCATCATTCATTCATGTCTGCGCAGCGATGGTGCACATGCCTCAGACTTGCGGAGCTCAAAAAGTTGACCCGCCAGCTCTCCAAAATTTCCGACAGGGGTCTTTGGCCCTAGCTCCCAGAACAGGATAGCGCCGCCTACATACTATGTACATAGCAATCAGCCCCAGGCAATCAACATCAACGCCACCGTCATAAGGGCCATATCTTTTCGGCTTTCCAACTGTATCATAAAAGCTGAAGCCTGCAAGGCTGTATGAGATTATGAGTGTTGTTATGCGTTTTACATGTCCTTCCCCGCAGTGTAGTCTTGTAGGGCTCCCATTCATTAAAAACGCGTTTCTTCGAACATTCGCGTCGTTCAAATGGACCATGTTCACCAGTATCCGCGCCCACTCAGGACATCGAGTGTGCTCGCAATATTTCTTCTCCCCATTCCAAATTCTCCACAAGTCAACAGTAGTTCGGATGACAGGCCATGACAATTCTCATGCCAAGCAGCACTAATGGCCTTTCTGGAAGGTGCCCCCCAGGAATTACGCTCCGCCCTTGGCATCCGTGATCTACTTTCTTGTGACCTTCTTTTCCAGACACTGTTACCGTATGTGCCCATTCCAGGATGTGATAAGATTGGCTGGAAGCATGTCGTACGTGCAATCAGGTCCAATTTACCCATGAACTCGGATAACATGGGGCTCGCCTCGCCCGAGTATATGAGATGGACATACCCAAGCATCTCACGAGTGCACAACTACCTTCAGAAGTCCCTAAAGCATCATCATGAAGCTTCAATGTTGTCTGACTGTTGCCTGCGCTGCACAAGCGCTCGGGGCAGCATTTCCTGCAACGACGTATGGAGACAAGTTGCGCCCACTTGTGTCGTCGAAGAAGATCCAGAGCGACATCACCACTGATGGGTAGGTTTAATCAAATTGATTGTGTCTTTTTATTGATCAAAGCGTAGCTTGATGGGCAACTTGAAGGCTCTCGACTCCATTGCCAAGGCCAATGGTGGAAATCGAGCATTTGGTCTTCCTGGTTACGCTGCGTCCGTGGATTATATCCTTTCGCAAACAAAAAAGGTCAAGAACTTCCGTACCTGGGTCCAGGATTTCCCTGCTCTATTCTTCAGAGTCGAATCGATCAAATTCAGTGTCAGCGATACTTCTTACCATGTGATTGGACTCTCTTACTCCCCGTCAACAACGCCAGAGGGCTTGACAGCTGAACTAGTGCTTGGGGCCTCGGGGGCTGAGGGCTGCACCAACAACGCATACAGGAGCATGAACGTGAAAGACAAGATTGTACTGGTTCAGAGAGGAACATGCCCTGACGGCACCACTCTAGCTGGTCGCATCAAACCAGCTGCAGCTGCAGGAGCAGCCGCAGTTATCGTTTACAGTGACGTCGTCAGTAATGTTACCGGCGGTACTCTCTCCAACCCAAACCCAGAAGAGTACGTTCCATCAGGCTATATCAATAAAGCTGATGGTGAACCTCTTGTTGCGCGTCTTCAAGCAGGTGAAACGATTGAGGCCTACTTCCAGCAGACCCAAACCGTGGAAACAAGAATCACCCAGAATGTCTTCAGTGAGACAATTGAAGGCGATCCAGAGAATGTCATCATGCTCGGTGCCCATTTGGATAGTGTCCAAGCTGGTCCAGGTATCAACGATGATGGCTCCGGATCTACCCTAATTCTGGAAAATATGAAGGCCCTTGAAAAGTTTCGCGTCAAGAACAAGGTGCGCTTCGCTTGGTGGGGCGCCGAAGAGAACGGCCTGCTCGGATCTAAATACTACACGAAGAATCTCAATGCTTCAGAAATTAACAACATATTGACGTATTTGAATTTCGACATGTAAGTTTGAATTTTTCCAAGTACAAGTCTGGGCTGATAAGGTTGAATAGGGTCTCCCGCGGCTACTTTGGCGTATTCGATGGAGACGGTAGCACATTCAACCTCACAGGTTCCCCTGGATCTGGAGCCATTGAGAAACTTTTCGTCGATCACTTGACCGAAAATGGCGTCACAGTAACCCCGGCTAGATTTACCGGAGGAAGCGATTATCAGTCGTTCATGGAAATCGGAAAGCCAGTTGGTGGTCTGCACACAGGTACTGGTGTTGAACAAGATCCATGCTATCATCAAGCTTGTGATACTATTGATAACCCAAATCCTACAACATTGACTATCAACGCAAAGGTAAAAGTCTACCTGACTACGACTGGCGACATCTGCTAACAAAATGTTCAGGCCGCAGCTCACGTTCTTTCTGTCCTTGCAACCAGAGGTCAAGATTACATCCCCAGAAGCCAGGTCAACTCCAGCATGATCACATCGCGAGGTGTCACTGGACTTGAATTGCAATGGACGGCTCCTGATGAGGGCGAGAGACATACTGGATCTTGTGGACATGATGTATAAATGTTGTGACGACTAACGAGGAAATGTGGACGAAGCAGAAGCCGTTTACACGATGACTGTAATGAATAAAAGTAAGACATGATTTCAGGGATTGCTTACCTGTATTTTCTGTGATGTACCTGACTGTGGTTAAATCAGTTGTTGCATCAAGGACATTCAGCCATGAGTCTGGCCAACTTTGACCTTGACCAAGCGCTGATGCATCTCTAATTATAAACACAGAGCAAGGGAGTTTCGTGTTCTGCCAATGACATTGAGCAGTGTCAGAAAGCATTGATCTTCAGAGCAGTGAAGAGAAATTGAAACTGCGTCGGATATGTATCCGTTGTACCCGAGAATAGCTGACATGGCCATGGCCAGCAGCAGTAATGTGGCACAGCTTGACGCAGGACTATGAGCAAGGAGCACCTTTTAGGTTGGACCAACAGTCCTATTCCGGGATGATAGTATCACAGCTTCGGGTCCAATAAATTCAAACCAGAGTAGAAAGTCAAGAGGTAGATCTCGAAGGGCCAGAGATCCCAAGGCCATGGTCGAGCCATGTGGCACGGATCGGGAGCACCTGGGGTTCGGCTACGCGGAGCATCGCGGCGAATGAACGAGCAGTCGCCGGCGGGCAAGCCGCAAGCATACCATGGAGTAAGTCTGCACAAGATAAACGATACACAACTTCGTACCAGAGCTTGTCTATCAACCCAACATGTTGTGTTTTACACAGGCAATCTTGTAAAACGAATCTGCCCCGACAATAAGCCAGCTTCAGGTCCCGCCAATCAGCATCATGCCTGCGCCGCGTTATCACCCTGGCAGCATCGACTAGTCCATTCGCGGACAGTCCCTTATCTACACCAAGCCCCAATACAACCACTTTATTAGACGCACGACAGATGCCCGGATGCCCTGGCCCTGTTTGGACCTGCACCACTGGTGCATTTGCGCGTCTCGCTATTCCCTGTACCTTTGTTTGATGAATGAGCCGCGCCCCCAAAACCCACTACTCAGTGTACGCTACCTACAAACTCAGGTTCGTATCTTTGTCTACAAGCGAGGCCAACATGGCTGAATCCCGCAGCCACGGCCTGCTTATCAGTGCCAAGCGTGGAATGCTCAAAGGAGATGGATGGGGGTTGCTGCGCATGGGAATATCTGCCGGAACTAATGCCCCGGAGTCTTGTAGTGAAGGATCAGGAAAGCATGGTTAAACGCCGAAGGCGTGGTTCAACGGTCCTCTATATAATCAACCACTGTTCCGCCCCAGGTCCCCCGTGCGTGGATCAACTTTCCTTTTTTTTTCTCTTTCCTGTGTAGCTTGGTCGCCTTCAGTGTATACTGAAGCTGTGTGTATCTAGTCAATATGGAGGCTCCTAAAACGGTAAGTCGTTCACTTACTCACTCTTCTTCTTCTCCTTTTCTGCCCGGACTGTGAACTGACATCTATTTGCCAGCCCGAGTTCGATCCAGCAAAGCCTAATGGCGGAAACCCAAACCTCGAAAATGTCAACACTCAATACACTGGACTGGAGTACCATTACATATATATGGCTGTGATGGCATACTTGGTTTGGTTAATTATCCCAGGTATCGGTCTACTGTACTCTGGTCTGGCTCGCCGCAAATCTGCATTGGCTTTGTTGTTCCAATCATTTGCTGTTATGGGAGTGTAAGCCCCCTTCCCCAAAGCAACACGATACTTGATCAGACTGTGCTGACACGCAGCCAGGGTTTGCTTCCAATGGCTATTCTGGGGATACTCTCTCGCCTACTCACGCACTGCAAGCGCTTTCATTGGTGACTTTGCCAATTTTGGCATGAAGAATGTCTTGGTTGCTCCATCGCCTGGATCTGCTCTGTTGCCAGAAATTGTCTTCTGCCTGTACCAGATGCTCTTCTGCGCTTGCACTGTGCAGCTCGTCATTGGTGGGTCCTTCGAGCGTGGCCGCATTCTGCCATCTTTGATCTTCGCTTTCTGCTGGGCCACCATTGTGTACTGCCCAATTGCTTGCTGGACTTGGAATGTAAGTCATAATACAAGACCCATATGGCACTGTATCAAACTGACTTGGATTATAGTCAAATGGCTGGCTCTACAAGCTTCCCAGTCTCGACTTCGCTGGCGGCGGCCCCGTCCATATCTCATCTGGATGGTCTGCTCTTGCTTACGCCTTTGTGCTCGGCAAGCGTCTGCCCAAGGGTGACAAGATCCACGGAAAGGCTCATAACCCTACACTTGTTTTCATCGGCACCGTTTTCATCTGGTTCGGTTGGTTCGGCTTCAACGGTGGCAGTGCTCTCAACGGAACTGTCCGCTCCATGGTCGCCGCTTTCAACACCAACACTGCTGCCTCTTTCGGTGTAGCTGGATGGGTTCTTGTTGAGTATATCCGCACCAAGGGCAAGTTCAGTGTTGTTGGCGCTTGCTCTGGTGCCATTGCTGGCCTGGTTGGTATCACGCCAGCTGCAGGTTATGTCTCAATCTGGATTGCTGCACTTATTGGCTTCGTCACTGCGGCCGTTTGCTCAGCCTGCCAGAACGTTGACAAGTGGGTCAAGATTGATGAAGGCATGGATGTCTTCAAGCTTCACGGCATTGGCGGCATGGTCGGCTCCTTCTTGACTGGAATTTTCGGCCAGTCTTGGGTCCAAGACCTTGATGGTGCTGGTCCATACGCCAGCCTTGGTGGTATGGACGGCGTGGGCGTTCAAATTGGACGCCAGCTCGCCGAGATTACCGCCATCGCTTCTTACTCTTTTGTCGTCTCGTGCATTCTACTCTTTGCACTCAAGTATATTCCAGGAATGCACCTTAGGGTGAGCAGCGAAGCTGAGATGATTGGTCTTGATGCCGATCAGTTCAACGACGAGGCAATTGGTAAGCTTAGTCACTGCACGTGCAGATTCAATGAGCAATATGCTAACACTTATTCAGGTGACTGGAGTATCTTTGAGCAACATCCTTACCAAGCCAACATTAGCAGTGCCAGTAGCCACGCTGCTCCTGAACATGTTACTACCAAAGAGGCTTAAGTTTGATAGCTAGGGAGACTGTTAAAGAACGATGGATAGAGACGCGTTTGGTAAATTGAGTTGAAGATACCTATAGAATTATGTTATAGACATGCACTTGTTTTTTTCATGCTTGCAGCGCCCTGTTGCTGATGCCAAATGCTCATTGAAGTTACCTAGGTATCGAACCATGAACAAGGAGACTCTGAAATCTACTGTCGTGAATTTGAAGCTAGACTATTTTATTTGATTGAAGTTTTAGAAACACATAACGACCCAACGATGAAGTATTGGAATCGGGCGTTTTCGTTGCGTCGCTTGGCATGCCGGGCACTGGGTAACAGTAACAGTCTTCCTGTCCACCGTTGCCCGTAAGCTTGTCAGCCTCGTCAAGTGTATAAGTGTATAGAGTTGCGACATTTCCCGAAGCCACAGTAGTATCGCTTATATAACAAACCAAATTTGTGACCTGTTACAGTGAGCAAGCCAGTGCGGCTGAAGAGTCTTTCGCCTGAGCATGCCCAATTCAGCCTCAAAGTGGAAAACCGAATACCCGCATTGCTCACATACCCTTTGCACTTCAGCTAGGGATAAAGTTGACTTGAATTTGCTTTACTTCTCATAAACATAGACAATCCACTTCGACCCAGTACTAAACAAGACAGCCAATACAACCAACAAGAACAAACAAGTAACACACGACACCAACCCTCCCAGACCCCGACACCTTCACGCACCAAAACAATCACACTCTATCAAAATGCCCTTTGGCCCCATCGCCCTCCAATGGCGCACCCCCTCCCCCAACCCACCAGCACCCACACCTCTCCCCCCAAACATCACCAGAACCTACATCCAAACACCCTCCGGACCCCTCGAACTCCTCTCCGCCATACCGGCAAATCGCCAATCCCAGTCGCCGTCCACCAGCGATAACCCCCCCCTTTTCTTCGCACATGGCGGTTTCGGCTGCGCCTCCGTCTGGCTTTCCTACCTTGCATTCTTTTCCTCACGCGGATACCCTTGCTATGCTCTATCCTACCGTGGCCACGGGAAGAGCTGGTACCCTTCCTTCTGGGGCATGTATTTTACAAGTCGGCATGCGATTGCTGAAGACCTCGTTGCGGGCATCCAGCATGTAGAAGCCTTAGAAACGCAACGGAGAAAAGCGCAAGAAAGAGTGCGCGTGGTGTTGATAAGTCATAGTGCGGGAGGTGCATTGAGTCAGTATGTATTGAGTAGGGGGATGTGTACGGTACAAGGGTTTTGTTTGTTTGCTGGGGTTCCGGGGTTTGGCTCGTAAGTTGATGTCCTTCTTCTCCTGGTTTGTGATTGTGGGGGGATGGCTAGTTCGTCGTGTATACCGTTTTACTTCGTGCTGACAGGAGATGTATGACAGATGGTCGTGCTACAAGTTCTGGCTTTTGAGCGCACCACTCAATTTTTATTATCGCTTCTTTCATTCAAAGTATCTGCTTGCCACTACTAAGCAGGTGCACGATGCCTTCTTCACAAAGGGCACTCCTGTATCAACTGTCAAAGAGCTCGAGGGCCTGCTTTCGCCGTATGAGTCCATGTGCTGGCCCATGCAAGCACTTTCGCCATTCGTGACAGGCCCAGACGTGTTATCTCGAATCTGCAATTGGAAATGTAGGGAAACGTCGCCGCAAAGCAAAGGACCCAGCGGAATCATTCCTCGATTGTTGGTGTTGGCGGCTGAGCGTGATGTTCTCTGTACCCCACCTGTTCTTGCAGATGCAGCCAAGCGGTATCGAGCAGCCTTCCATCATTGCGTCAGGGTCGGTAAGCTAGATGGAGTGAGCGAATCTGATGCGCGGATAGAGGACAGCAGTGAAGATAGTGCAAACAGAGACGGTGTGGCGTTTACTGTGGTGAAAGGAGTTGGCCATCATTTGCAAAATCATGTTGAATGGGAGAGAGGCGCTACAGCGGTTTTGAAGTGGGTTGAAAAGTTGTAATGTTATCAAGTGCAATGAAATGGGACACAAGGGACTCGATAGAGAAGAATTGTCTATAGCTGGTCATATTTTTTCAAAATGGTATCATGATATCTGAGCCCTTCAGACTTCATGTCAGACAAGCCAGCATACTTTTCCCTAAGTCATGCTCCTCCTCACATACTCAATACTTATGCGGTGCTCTCGATATTGGCCTTGATGGCGGCTTCAAGAGCCTTGGGGTTTGCACCAACAACCTCGGCGACCTTCTCGCCATTCTTGAAGAGCAGGAAAGTGGGCATGGCGCGGATGCCGAGCTCTTGCGCAACATCGGGCACCTCGTCGACGTCAAGCTTGTAGAAACGTGCAGTGGGGTATGCCTGTGAGAATCTACGAATCATTAGATGGGTCAGGCGCAAAATGTGGTACAGAGAAATACTCACTTGACAACCTGAGGAGCAATGACCTTGCAGGGACCGCACCAGGTAGCGAAGCAGTCAAGGACCATGAGGGAGTCCTTCTCGTCGATGGCCTTCTTGAAGTCCTCGGTCCTGATACAAAGTCAGCAAATCGAGTACATGATGACGTCGCATGTCTGAGGCAGACAAGACAGATGGATGGACTCACTTCTGGAGGTTGTGGACGCCTGTGTCGCTCATTTTGCTGGTGTAGGAGAAGAAGCGGGGAGTGAGAAGTGGACGGTAGAGGTTTGCGGTGGAAGTGGGGTTGAGAGTAGCTGGTCGGAAGGTGGTTGTTAGTGTTCTGGTGAGCCTGAACGAGGGAGCGAGCATGGTATATGTGCGGTCCAAGCGAGTGAGACAACGAAGAAGCGTGATTTCAAAGACTCGTGGATGGAACGCGCCAGACAGAGGCCGTGGATGATTAACAATCGGGGCCAAAGAAAACGCTTATTCTTCGGCAAAGGCGCAAGTCCATGCGCCAGAGCCTGTCAAAGCGCGCCAGAGCAGCAGGAAGAGGGAGAAGGGGGCAACCAGACAAACAAGGAACCGAGCAAAGGGTAGTGACTCACCTATTTCCCTTTGGATTTTTGGTATTGCAAGATGGATGGAGTACCAAACTGTGCTGAAGGAGAAGCTACTTGTGGATGAATAATCTAGAGGTGGGCTGGGCTGATCGGGCATCACGCACGTCATTTCCAGCCGGCGCCACTGGTGCCCCTCATATTGCCCCTCTAACCTGACAAAGCAACAGGACCCTGGCCAAGTTCAACGGCCGACCGAACCATCACGATAAGCATACAAGGCTTGAGAAGATGTGAGGGCATCAAGAAATCTTGATTGATGGAAACGCAGCCTAGTAGCTGCCTACAGCAGTGTACTCTACATCCAAGCCGGAGATACTGTCTCCAATGCTGATGCCATGATAAAACAAAACCTCAAGTACGCCTCCAGATAAGGCTGACGAGGCCATGATACAAGTGCCTTCTGGCGTCTATGTGACCAATGCAAATCCCCATAAACCCCGCAGATGCCATAGCTACAAAGACTGGGGGTATTGTAAAAAGCCGCCCCTGGCGACATGCGATTAATACAAAGTGGTATCACGCCTGGGCAGAAATAAAGGAGCCCCATCAAGAAATAAATAACAATCCAAATACCTTCAAACGCCTTGTTCGCACCAGTTCGCATCTCTCAAATCTAGCGATGCTTCGTTGCAACTGAGGGAAGTTATGAGATCCTTACCAGACAACAACTTGCTTCAACTGCCATATTGCCAAATCAGAAAATTCGAGAGGGTAAAAAATCACAAATGAAAATATCAAGAGAGCGACAACCGTAGGGTAGTAATGCAACCCGTAAGGACTGACAGATACAAAGGAAATGGTAAATGAGTGGCATGATATGGCAATAGTGGCGTGTCTGAAGCAGCTTCGCCGTCTGGCAGATCTTCTCACTCCTGTCCCGACACTGCACGCTGTGATACTGGTGTGCTTGATCTCTTCTGGATATCGAGAAGTTTAGCTGAGCCTGCGCTAAGGTGTCGCACATGATGTTTCCCCAATTCGACACTCTTGGCGCGCTGAACCATGATGGGCTCTGTGTCAGAAGTCGGTGAATCTGGTGTTCCTGGGTCCATGTTCAAGGGCTGTGGTGGAGACTGTTGGGCAGATCGTTCGTTGGTATAGAAACTCAATAGGCCCTCTGTTGATTTAACACGGGGCTGGCGGTGGATAATGGTGGGCTGGCGCCCAATGACATTCTGAACAAGCTCCTCATTCTCTTCTGTGGAGGGTTGTCGATCAGGCGAGGGCACTTGTTCCTCATCAGACTCACCGGCGGCATCCAGTGCCATCAAAGTGCTGCTAGCCTTTCGCCCCAGAATTTCGCTAGAATGCCCAGATTTCCGTCGTTCGTCCGGTTGGGGCGTAAGTCTTCGGAAGTACTCATCATCTGCCATGCCCAGTTCTTCATAGGAAGCATTGAAAGCTTCATTCTTCTGCACTGCGGATGAACTTACACTAGAACGCATGTAGGAGCGATTCGAGGCTCGCTTAACTGGCTTGCCAGACAGCCATGACCCTTCAGAATCTACTGAGGCAAGAGATTGTGACATGACATTGGTGACGGGGGCACTAGGGCTGACAGGGGAGTCTGATCGTCCGGCTGGTGAAGTCAAGGACCCAACACGTAGATCCGCAGGTGCTTGGCTTCGACGGCGAGCAGCTAATGCACTGGTAGAAGTGACGTCGGGCGATTGCACACGCGAGTCGGGTGGCGAAAGAGGAAATTCGGGGAGGTCTTCTCTGAACTTGGACATTGTGCGCCGTGGGACGCTGGAAGGTCGTTTGATGGTGATGGGCGCCGAGGCGGGTACCGGTCCCACGAGGTGGACAGGAATGGGTTGGCGGGACATGGACTCTCGTGAGGTATTGGAAAATGATACTTCTGACGGCGTGGCCCTGCCTTGGTCCTGGGAGTTTCGCTTTGGTCTTCGGAAGAAGGATGCAAAAACACCCATTCGCTTGCCATCCGAGCTTCGTCGTCTGGTGGAACTAAGTTTGGAGGTGGCAGCTGTTTCGACCGTGTCGATGGGGTGCAATGAGCCACTTCTAAAAGGGTCTTCGACCTGCTCAGTCGATCCCAAGGGTGTTTCTTGGGCGAGACGCTCCGAGATGAGTTCTGGCAAGTCGGACACGTTGGATGGTCCCCTGCCATGTGCTGGACCAGATACGCTGCCTCGTGAGTAACGAATAGCACGAGCATCAGAAACTACAGGCTCCTCTGTGGGGCTTTCCAAGGGAGTTGGTAGTTGACTAACGTCTGCCGTGCGAGGCGTTGTAGGAACTGTGTTCAATCTTTCTGGTCGGTGTGGTGGTGTGGAGGGGCGCACGTCTTCCATGGGCGTCGGTGGTCCCCTCTCGATTCCTAAACCTACTACCCCACTAGCATCTTTGCGAGGCGTTGCAGGCGTGCCTCCCATTTCGGAGGCATTTTGTTTTTCTGCTCTTCTTTCGAGGCGACGTCGCAGACGCTCTTGGTCTGCCTTTGCCTTTTTATCTCTCCTTCTCTTGTCTCTTTCTAGTATCTCCCGCAACGCTCCAGCATCCAAGGTGTCTGCTAGATCGTCTATGCGGCTGGTACGTCTCGATTGCTTCTCGTCTCTGCTACTGAGTGGCCGTCGTTCTCGTCGAGAGTCTGCCCGGCTTGGGTGTGCGACGGGCGAGGTGCGATCCATGGAGTAATACTGTGAGCCCAGTGAGCATCGAATGGTGGGTCGAGGCGAGAACATGTCGAGGGCGCTCACGCGGAACGCGCGGCGGTCAGAGCTGCCCGACATGGAGGAGTGTATCGAGTCTTGCAGTGGCAGAGAAATGTTGGACGTGGGGCGTTCGAAGCGGTGGTTGAGCGCGCCCTTTACTTTTTTGCTGTCCCTCCGCAACATGCCCCCGGAGTTTCCGGCAGGTCGTTTTTGAGGCATGGGCAGACTCATGGCACGGATCTCTTCTTCGCGAACTTGGTCATGGTCTTTTCTCCTTTTGCTAGACTTTCGGCGGATTAGGGACTCGCTAGCAGGATCCTTGCGCAGCGACTGGGGTCGTTGGAGCTTGCCGCGTTCTTTGGCAGAGGCAGGCAGGCTCGAGTGCGAGTGTGAGTGGAAGTTGTAGGGAATGGTGCCGTGCTCGAGAGTGACTGGGCGCAGGTGTGGGCTGTGAGCGAGGCGGCGATGGACGGGCAGGGCGGTGATGTCTTCAGCGCTCGACGGCAGCAGGGCCGGGTGGGTGCTAAAAGAGGCAGCGCCCATGGGTGGGGCCTGGGGGTCCTGGAGTTGGTCGTGGTGGTAGGCGACGTGGTGCAAGGAGCTGGGCGAGGCAGAGGGCCGTGGTCGACGGCGGGCACTGCGCTGGCTGGGCCTGCGTCGCGGCAGGGCATCGTCAGCGGGCTGAGTCGCGCTGGCATCGACTGCGACAGAGCGGCCCTCTTTTAATTTCGCAGCCCTACCGCGACGCCCAAAGAGCCAGGGCATGGGGGCGGACGGCGGGCGGGAGAGGGTGCGCGGTCGCGGGTCGCAAACGTGACTTCGTGATGGCGCGTGTGTGCGATGGCTATCGGGGGTGCGAGGGCTGCATTGCGGGCTGGGGGCGGCTGCTGGAGAGAGACGAGAGACGAGAGACGAGAGCGACGGGCAGAGTAAAGAGCAGACGCTGGGGGGTGTGGAAGTGTGGAACCGCGGGCAGAGCAGCGGTGTGGTGCGGTGGTGTGCGGTGTGTCGAGAGGGTGTGTCTGTGAGAGTCGCAGTGAGAGAGTGGGCGAATGGCAGAGAGAAAGGGAGCGAGTCCGGGGCGGTGGAGCGGCGAATGTATGTAGCCAAGTAAGGGTGGACGACAGAGAGAATCCAGCGAGAGCGAGCGTGTGCGTGTGCTGCTTTCTGCGTCTCCGTCTGGCAGGGAAGCGGCGAATGGGACGGCGAGTCTGCTGACGTTGGGTGGGCCGCCCGCCCCAAAGCACCACGACTATCGACTATCGACACACACACACAGACACAGACACAGACACATAGGCACTTGGACACTGCCAGGAACCAACTGCCAACACCTCACCCACCCCCACCTGCATACGAGCCCTGACGCCAAAATTAACTCGGCCGGCCTGCTCACCCTCTTGTCGCTTTCTGCTTTGGTTTCGCCCATCTGCGTCGACTGCCTCTGTGTGTGTGTCAAGTTGTCAGCCCCCCCTGCTTTCCCATCATCACTGCGCCAGACTGAACGCAGCACAGCACGGCACGGCACACGCTCGCTCGCTCGACGACGGATGGGCATCGACAATCAACGGCGGTGTCGATCTGGTGGCAAGGCCTTGACACTGCACTGCTGCTTGTCACCTCCTACCCGTGCCTCGTGCGCTCCCTGTCGCTACCAGCCACCGTCTATCATGGGACCCCCCAGACGCCTGGCCTGGGCTGAGCTCATCACTGCTCTGTGCCCAATCACCAATTCCCCATCCTGGATGCTCCCCTAACGTCCTTCTAGCTGCCATGCCAATCTCTCTCCCATGGCCTTCTGGCCCATCCCATGGCCTGCTCATCTCTCTCCATGGTGGCATGCAATCTACAGAACTCTAGTCTCGCCCACTAACACGCCGGTCCGAGGAAGCACCTCTCCACGACAACTCAGTGGCCAATGCCAAATAGTGCATGGCTGCACGGCACCAAGTATTGGTTTGCTCCCGGCCAGTGGAGAGCCACGTCGACGGCCCTCTGCGCCTTGCAGCAAAAATGTCCCAGTAGCCGTTGAATTGCTTGGTACGCCTGCCGATGCTTTCCCACCCCTCGTCCAATGACGTCCTGTCCATTGCCCACTCCTGCACCTCTCTGGCTCCGCGACGCCAGCCCACCGCAACCTTTCGCTTCTCCTCCACTCAGGTACGCGGACGTGGTTATGCAGCGAGCCGCTTTCATCTCGTCTTGCTTTGGTTTCCTTATCTGCCCCTAACGTACCAACTCGAATGTTCATGGTGCTGTTCACGCCTGCGTGCTGTTTGTTTAACGCGTTTTATCTTCCATGTGTTCGCCATCTACCTAGTCCAACACGCTGCCCAGCCCACTGCGGTTGTGCGACCTGATCAAGCGTGGCATGCTGATGTTTCAAAAGCAAGATGCTGTGTTTTATCGTGTCTTACCGACCACGACCTTCATGCCAGTCACTAGGGCGAGCTGGTAAGGCCCCTATTCCTCTTTTACGTCACTTGTGTGTCCAACCTATGTGATACCAATGCGGACGTCTCAACTTTGGCTCTCCGCACACTACACTGTCAAGTTCAAGAGCACATGTATACCCAAAACTTAAAACATAGCAACGTTTACAGAATACACTTTGTCTGTAGGGGAAACTGAGACTTCGATCCCTTGTTTCAACTCTCTTTCTCGAGGTGCATACAGGTAAGACGCAGGAGGAAACACCTCTGATCCACTGGTCCATTGAACCCCCTTTGCGCAACTCGCGTCCAAATTCAATGGCAATTGAAAGCCCATTCCTCCCAGCATTTCAGCCGGCAATTATTGCAGTTGACAGCTGAATGGCAGAGATCTCCTCGCCTTTCGAACAGGGGGGCTCGATCTGGACGTGCGGAGCGAACCTTATTGACAGACCAATCGATCGGAAAATTCGAGGGCAATTTGGGTTGCACCAACAGGCGAACAGCTGAAGCTGGACATGGGTTTGCCAGCCACGAAAACGGGGATACATCCAAGCGAGAACACGCACTTGGAGAGTATCGGACGACTTTCTTGCCCACAGAACTGATAGGCTAGCGTGTTAATAAAACCAAGACCTGCATTAGGTACCGCTTCCAGCTCGTAGATACGGCCAGGCACGCAGTTGTATGGTGTCACCCTCGATGTCAGCCATGGTGGACGCTCAGAGGGATGCAATCATCGAGGCCCTCCACAAAACTGAACAACGGTAAAAGTTGACAAGCACTGCAACTTGATCTTTAGAAATGTATACAATAAAGATAGAGTTGGTCAAATTTCCATTAGCTGTCAATGTGACTGGGCGTTGTGAGGTCGACGATGAGCTATACCATATCCGGTAAGGTGCAATCAGCATGGTGTAAACAAACAGAGCGCAACACCAACACCACATCATCTATGAAGTTAGCAGCACACAGCACCCACTCTTGACCACGACAATAAAGCTTTCCTGAAATCGCCCAAGTTCTGCCCACCATGTCTTACAATCCGCGCATGAGTACTGCGCCCCGCACCAACCAGCGGGCGCCTGTCGCTAATGAGCATGATACATTCATGACTTTGGTATGATCCCAACCCACTGCTCACCAATGCGCTGCTCACATGCGCTCCAGCCCGATAACGAAATCGCCGGTTGTATCACAGATATTGGTATCAATTTCACCGTCGCAGACCTCCAGAAGCCAAATCCTCAGATCATCCAAAAAGTCTTCGAATGGCTTGCCGAGCTGCTCATGAACACCACGCGCGAGGTCGTTGCGCCAGCCATGCGAGCTGCAGCTGAAGACATGTGCGGTGGCGACGCAGAGAGAATCTTCACCAGCGACACACGAGACTTGATGGGCTTTTTCGTCATACTAAGAAAACTCTTGCGCGAGGTAAGCATATGCAAGCATCCACCAGTGTTGGAATTCAAACTGATTGCGGCAGTGTGGGATTCATGACTTTACTTTCAACGACCTCTACAAGCCCACACACGGGCGCCTTGTCAAGATCTTCTCGTACATGATCAATTTCATCCGTTTCCGCGAATCTCAAACCGAGGTAATCGACGAGCACTTCAACAAAGCCGAACGCACAAAGCTACGGATTGAGCAACTCTACGATGATAAACAAGCAAAAGAACTCCAGCTCGCTGAGCTAGAACGCAACCGCGCCGCCACCCAAAAGTTGATGCAAGAGAAGGAGAAGCGTAATAATGAACTCAAAAGTAGGCTATTGGAGCTGAAGAGAGGCCAAGAGGCGGTAGCTGAAAAACTTGAACGGGCAAGAGCAGAGCAAAATAAGTTAAAAGAGCTTTTGCAACAGAAGGTCGAAAACAAGGAGAATGTGCAACGCGAAGTGTTGAAACTGAAGCCGTATACACAACAAAGCCCCACTGCATTGGAAGATTCATTGCGCGACTTGAACGACAGGCTCACAGCCGACAAGACTCATATCGACTCACTAGATCGCCGAGCTCGTGCATTACAAACTTCTTCAGACTCGTTCGGTGTGGTTGCGGCGGACGTTACCTCCTGTACCCGACTCCTCACAGATGTGCAAGCCGACTTGACCAAGGAAGAAGAGGAGCTTGCCAAGGCAGCCAGACACAGAGACGCACTGGCAGATCGGAGCAACAACGTTCGTGATGTTGAACGACAAGAACGATTATTGCAGAAACAGCTCGGCAATGTCAATGCACGAACAGACAAGCTCAAAACCAAGGCCGATGAAGAGGCAGAACGAGCCAGAAAACGAATGGAGGAGTTGCGTGATACACATGCGAAGCTCGCAGAAGAAAGAGGCGAAAAGGGTCGAGAGATGGAGAAACGGCGAGTTCGTATCGAGCAGACAGAGAAGAAGATGGCCGAACTCAAGGACAACATTGAGAACGAGGTTCATGCAGCACATGACGAGTATCTGAAGATGGAGAGCCACATCAAACTGTACATTACAGAGATGGAGCAAAGCATCTGAAAAGAAATTACTTCGTTGGATTTATTTGGTGAAGGGGCATTTTGATGAAGGCCGAGAGCGTTTATGATTCTATTGAGTATAATGATAAGTGATACCTGTTCTTGAAATACATGAAGTTTGTCTGTTCACATGAATCGTGCATCATACGCATATGCTACTTTCGTACAGCTTGTAAGAGTAACATAGATTCTCTGTTTACGCGATACTTTTGGTATAAGTAATCTATACTAATGAGTTTTATTACACTATGCAAATCCTCAATGAGGTATGCCGTTCTTATTGCTGCTGCAACATTTTGTAATCGCAACCATACCTCTCACTCAAAGCTTTCCAATCGCCAAATTGCCCAACATCTCCCGTCCCGTAATCACAGTCGTACGCCATAAAGTTGGGAAATCAAGCGTACTCGTAAAAGCTGAGTTCTCACGTTAACTTCCCGAAAAACTACTCCATAGAAAAGAGGCAAGGGAAGGAGGGGGAAAAGTAGAAAAGAAAGAGAATCAACTCACTATCAGCATACCCAAAGCCCAACATGGGCGGAATCCACCCCCTCGCGTACTCAAGCGCAAAACATCCGGTTTCCATCTTATACTGCTTCACCTCGCCCCTCACCAAATGATGCACAGAGCCCTGGGGATAGCGCTCGGGTTCATACTGTCCCTTACCCGGCTTATAGGCAAGCTGTTCGCCGCGCAGAATATGGAAATAATCATCAGCTGTGTGCCGTCCCGAATGACCCTCCGTACCAATAGCGGTGCCGAAAACAATCAGATACTCAGTGATGGAGGCGTGGATAATGTACATGGCGCCCATGGCGCCGCCGGCGTTATTAAAAACCCATTCTTCGTCGAGGTTGATGTGCTGGGGGTGGCTTTTGGCGAGGTGGGTGACGATGTAGTCGACTACGGACGTAGTGTCGTTGCCGTGGTGTTGGATGGCGGAGAGAGAGAGGTCGTGGAGCTCAGTTGGGGTGAAGATGTAGAATTTTTCCAAGTGGGATTCGAGAAAGTACATCAGGGCCGACAGGGCGCCGATGATGATGCCGATGGTAGAGAGAAGGCGGCGCATGTTTGCGAGGCTATGTCATTGGTGTAGACAATAAGATGAGGAGAGAATAAGAGAGAGAACAAATTAGAAGAGATTGAAAGGGATAGCGTAAGCGAAAGGATTGCCGAACAAACATGCAAAATAATAATCTACAAGTCATGGACGCTTTTGAACGCTTTTGAATATCGATCGTCCTTTGGTCAGAAGTGAACGCACGTGCCGGGGGCGGTAAAGTAAGCATCCGGACGCTAAATTATCAGACCATCCGCTATCCATTCCTCACCCGAGGCCCGGTATTCAAGAGTAACTTGCTCGTATTGAACCATGCTCAATAGGCTCCGGACAGTCACATCACTTCAATATTTACAATCTGAGTGAATGTATATTCATGGTAGATAGACGGTTGCATTCTCCTTTGCATCTTCATTCACCTTTATGTAGATCGAACCTAGTAGATATCTGAACTGAAAACGAAAGCCGGGGTATATTACCACATCTTGATATTACAGCTCTGATGTGCCTGTCATTCCATTACCCCCAGATCACCCTAAATGCAATTTCCCGGAATAGATATGGGTACAAACGCCATGCTAAAAACACCATCAAGACCCCCGTTTGGTCTTGAACGTCGCAACCCGCTGGAGATGCAAATTATGCTTGAACGCAGGAAATAAGTATAACGATATGAAAAATGGAAAGCAATTGCAACCGAAGAAAAGAAAGTGGAATTGTTCCAGGAGCGCTTGGCCACGTCGTCGTCTTCACCATCCACCGATGAAAGTGATGAATTGATCGACCATAGTCACCCAGTCTTGGCCGTTGAGCGTACCGGTTCGCCTCTTCTCCCAAAGGCTATGAACCAGCTTCTCGAGATAGACTTTCGCTTTTTCGCCGGCCTCTTTCGTACCGTCATTTCGTACCACTTGCACCTTGCCGCCCATGTACTTTTCCGACAAGTCAATCTTGAAGCTAGCATCACCATCGGGGGGACTGTAGAGCTCCTCCCTGCCATTTGCCGCTAGTCCAGGAGTGATCTGGATCAGTTGTCCATGGACAAGGACGCTTTGAGTGTGTGTTCGCTTCGGCTTGAACAGTGTGCCGCGTACCGAGAAGTCAATGAGTCGTAAGGAGCCTGCACCCTCGCCTAAGCGGATAATCCAGTGTTGGAAACCTTCATACATCATCCGGAACTCGACCTTGATAGTCCATGTATTGTAGCTGTAAAAAATGGCCAGGGCTTCTGAGCGTACTTGTCGGGAGACGGCAGCAAGGGGATGCTGTATCTTATCAAAGGCAGTAGCAATGCAGTACAGGAGAGGTTGCTTGAAGACCAGTTCTTCACAATTGCGGTAAATTTGGTGGCGTATCTCGGGTGGGAGGGTTAGGAAAGTAGGCGCGACGTGGTCTGTCTGAGTAGGCAAAGCAACTGCAATGTCTTCTATGTGCATGATTTGTGACCTTTGGACGGCGTAGGCATGTAGCCACTCCTGCTGCAAGGCATATTTTTTGCCCAGAGGGGTACAGTCGAGGCTCTGATTTCTCGAGTGTGGTGGTGACAAGGCCAAGTCCTCCATGCAGTCGTCGTCGTCTTCCTCGCCGTCCTCATCATCGCAACGGTCAGCATGGGTTGGTTGTTGGTGGTGGTCATTCCAGTCTATGCCCGCACCCAACTGTAGCTTTTGTAGGCATTCGGCATCTGGTAGGCTGCACACACTCGGCGGCCCACTACACTGCCGCAGCCCATCTGTGGTGGTGGAAGTGAGATGGAAACTAGATCTGGTGTAGAAATCGGCATCTACATCAATATCAATGTCTGTATCAATGTCGACGTCGATGTCAGTATCGGTATCTGTGTCAGCATCTACGTCGATGTCGTCGCCAGAGCCTCTTCTGTATCGCGCAATCTTGGGGGGTAATTCGTGTGATGGAGAAGGCAACTGTGTTGCGGAACGTTTACTCGAGGTTCGGACAATAGTGCCTGTGTGGACCATCTTTCGCCCTCGCATCTGCTCTGCTCCACCATCATCACTGTTGGAGCCCAACCTGCTAGTCTCACCACCACTCCCACCACATGCTCCTGCTCCTGCTCCTGCTCCTGCTCCTGCTCCTCCACTGCCCTCGCATAGCCCGCAGCTGGTCGATGGGACGCTGGTGTCGAGTGCTTGGAGTTTCGGGGATCGCGCCTTCATGGCTTCAGCGTCGTCGGGGGGAGTTTGGCCCGTGACCGAGTAGCGCCTTTGGGTCACCATAGTTGCAAGCCTCAAAACGATCGTAGTAGGCTGGTGAGAGGGGGGCCTGTGTGGTTTTGCTGGCAGGCTGCTCAGAGCACCACGCTGACAGGGCTTTTCAGCGTGTCGACAACTGGCTGCGTGGATGGCGGTGTTGCTTGCGGGAGGTGCGGATGGGGGTGAGGTATGGGTAGCAGTGCGGGGACAAGACTACGTGGGAGGCAGCCTGCACGTACACGAGTGAGGCTGAAATCACAAAGATAGCGAGTGGCTGTGGGAGATGTTGCCTAGTGAAAGGAACGAGAGAAAGGAAAAGAAGAAGAAGGCAAGAGACCCTGAGCGAGCGTGAAGAAAGGCAAAGTCAGTCAGCACAGTGTAGTTGGTCGACGTGTTCGCGCTGGAAATGGACCAATCGACTTCAGGAGGAAATGAGCCGTCCACTCCGTCCGTCGTCCCAAGTTTTGCGACAGGCACCACGGCATCGTACCGCGTTTCAGGTCTGGGGCATTGAACATGCGACTCGCAATTTGCCATGCCCAGCTCGTCAAGCGTTGCTGCGTGCACTGCCGCAATCTCCACCTCTGCTACCTACGTGTGTGTGAGCATGTGCCTGCCTGCCTGCGTGTGTGTATGTCTGCATGCCGGGGCGCAGTGCTGACCGTTAGTATACCATAAAAGCGAACAACAAAGAGACATGATGTATTCTTGACCAAGCCAAATGAGTGTTAACTATGCATTGGTGGGGACTTCTTAGCCTACCCTGGTCTTACCCTCTAGTCACATCATGCCTCTGTGTCACAAAACCCTTGGTCAAAACATCTCCAACAGCATCACTCATGTCAAAGCAGTTCAGGGTTTTGAAGCGAACATATCCAAAACGAATGTTCATAGTTAACCGAAATAACACTACGTCCATTCCTGTTGAAGGAATACATAACACCTCAGTTCAGCCCAACCACAAGCTAGCTAGGTCGCCGTGTTGAAGCAGCGCCCATCATAGTCCTCTACCTTCCAGGTCTTTTATCCTCATTGACCTAACCTGCCTTTTCCTCTGCACCTACCGACTCGCGAACCATAATTTCCATGGGGATGTTCTTTCCACCGCGCTGAAGATTGATTGTCCTTTTCTCCTCAAAGCCAAACTTACGGTATATCGACACATTGACAGGATTGCTCGATTCGAGATAACATGGCCTGTGCTCGCGATCGGCCTGCTTGGTGATGTGCTCAATGAGTTTGCGTGCATGGCCTTTTCCACGACCACTAGGTCTTGTGCCAATGTATACAAGATACCAAGCCTCAAGTTCGCGCTCACCCAGGGTGGTGTGCATGGTGTCATGAAGAAGAGGCATAAACTCCTGGAAGAATCGCACTTTCCCTTCAGCCGAGAGGCGATAGTTGAGCCTCCACATGCCACTGCGGAAAATGGTTAGGTAATCATCCATGTTCTGTCCAGGTGGCATCCTAAACCAGTCAGCATGGAGGTTCAACGAGGTTAAGAGCCGGAAAGGATAACTCACCAAAGGGCAACTGCCTCAAAGTCTCCTATCGTCGTTACTAGTCCCTTGAGGATATGGGCATACGTGATATACTCGAGAATCTCGACATGCAAAGCCCACTTCTCCTCTTTGGTCCAGTGCTCACGGTCAGGCACATCGATTGGATATCTCACCACTTCATCCTCAGCAAAAGCCTCGGCTAGACAAGCAGCTGCCTGCTTGTACTCGGCCGCCGTGACAACACGGATACCATCACTGACTGGGGGCACAGGGGCAACAGGCTTTTGCTTGAGGAGCCTGAAGCTAGCAGGAACTTCATTGATCCTACTGTTAGCCGCCTTCAAGGCTGACGACTTTGATTCACCATAATTACAGGCGACAGGAGCAACTGGATTCAACGTCTTCGCCATAATTGCAGGCCGTTTCGTAAATTTCTACTAGTATTCAGGTGGGATCTGCCGCTTCGTTTGATAATAGGAGCAGTCGTCGAATACGCCAGCTTTGCTGCTTTCCGTAGATGTCAGGCGAATCGCCGAAAAGTTAGTCACTTGAACTGATGTAGGTCAAGACCTTCAAGTCCAAACAACACTGCTAAGTATGGATTAGTTTGGTTGCGCATGTTGACAATCAAGCCGAGCAGGAGCCGTGACCGTCGATTGCCTGCTATATAGTATACCTTTTGGTTGATTGATGAGCGTCTACGTTTCAGCGGGACGGGTGATGTCTCCTGTATGAACTTTGGAAAGCTGCGATCTCGAGACAGTTTCGACTCGAGATGGGTAGCGCAAAGAAGTGAAGGCTTGTCGTAGGTCAACCGACATCAATGGATGCGACTTGATGCAAGTCGTATACAGAGAATCTACAGGGTAGTGTAGCGACCACCGATGGAGGTCTGTTGAGTAGGCAATATGCAATCGATTACTGAGGAGCAGTCTTGCGTGCGTGTAGGTGTAGGCCAGAGAGCACTGATGTATGGCTGCGGAAGGTTTGCGCCTAGACTTTGACTCGCGGGGATAGTGTCACAAGACCAATAGCAGTACTGCTGTACGTAGGCTTGGCCGGATGGGAGCGGCACAGTTGCGTTTGGTGAAGGATTGGTAGGTGGCTTCCTGCTGCAGTGCAACACGGGGTGTCGTGGGGGAGTGATAGTTGGACGGATATGGTTGGTGCACGAGGGAAGCGTGACGATAGACCAAGAGCTATTCACAGTATGACAGGACAAAGCCGGGACACTGGTGTTGATATACCTCCACCCTACCCTTGTCAGCCTCCGCAGGACCAAGCCTTTCGGGTGGAGTGGAGGTCATGTTGCAGCGGGATCTATCTTAGGGACGTTAGCTTATCCAGCTGAGCATTCACTGTTATCGCCCCCCTTACAGCAATCAGCTTCAAGCATTCAATGCAATGCATGATCATTATCAATCAGCTTTTGTTTCCGGGTTTCCACGGCCTAAGACATATCAATTCAATGTAGGTTGGCTTTGTAACTCAGCGTTGTAGAAGTGAAGTTGAACCTGATGTGACAAGAACGTGTATTACAACGGGCCTATTCGTCGGCTGTACCTCCTACAAAGCGTTTAGCGCCTAGATTTGGAGATAGATAATGGCATGAGTTCGTAACAACGCCGACACGTCCGGCAGTTGATTGTTCGCTTCTTTAATCACTTCATGTCATTCTGCCAACTGCCGTTTCATAATTACTGTCTGCAAACCATCCGTCAGCGGAGATACGACGCTAGTGGGTACGTGGCCAGCGGCTTACCTTGATAATCAGTCATGGAACGTAGGTGATAGGAGAGAACCATGCAGTCACGCACGCAAACACGCATGATGAGGTCACTATAAGTCATGAAGAATAGGCGTGGGGGAATGAATGCTTTGTTGGCCAGTAAGCCTATGCAGCTAGAGTTGTGTCTATGTTCAGCCGAAGCTGCATCACCTGCCTCACTTTTCGGCGCGGAGGCGTTCTAGGCCGATGGACACCGGAGCTCTGTTATGTGATTTTATGTAATATTCCATGCTTAATTCGTCGCTTCACATCCTTCGAATCTCCGTCTCTCCTAGGTACTTCTCCAAACCAGAATCGAGGTGATCCCACCACTCAAACAACATGCTTTCGCAAATCAGCTTGAACCATGGAGTAAATTTGAGTGACTTGTCCTCGAACATGTTCTTCAGATCTTCCTGGGTAACAAATCTCGAATCGCGGACTTCATTTGGGTTGATCTTGAGATCAACGTCGGCCTTGATGAAGAGAATATAGTCAACTGCATACTGGTCAGTAAAACATAGAGAGGAATAGATTGCAAAGCAGAAAACTTACTTTCATGCTCGCCCCATTTCCCATCACTAGGCGATTTGTAATGAATTCGGGTAAGAAATTTGAAATCGTCAATTGGCACTTGTGACGACGGAATGCCCAGTTCATGGTCTAGCTTGCGCACAGCTGCGCGACGCACTCCTTGGACCGAAGCATCTAAACCAACGCCTGTCTCTCCCGGTATGCCCAATGGGTGTGAACAACAGGTATTTGTCCACATGTCAGGGAACGTAATCTTTTCGGTTGCCCGCTGTTGGAGTAGCAGCCGGTTCTGTGAGTCGAAGAGAAAAACCGAAAATGCGCGATGTAGTAAGCCTTTATCAATGTTCTCCATCAAATGGCCTTCTCAAAAGTCAGGACTGAGTCGATCAGGCATAGTGATCTGGTTTGATACTTACATAGCTTCTTGGTAGCACTGCCAATGGGGATATCGTTGTCATCCAATACAATGCACACCTCGTCCATTAACCGTATCTGTTCCTCATCGTAGCCATCGAGAGTGTTGTCATTGGTGGCAGAGTTGTGTGAACCGCCAATCAAGCTTGTGTTGACTTCAGGAAACAGGCGTAACACATTCTCGGCCGTGATTCTGGGCTGCTGTGTGATTGTAACAGTGGATGGCTGCTGGCTGACGGTCGTCGTGGTAGTACTCATGTTTGCGGCTGGGGATGTTGAATTGTAATGCGGAGGTGTTTCGCGGGGTGGCAATCATGCGATCCAAGAGGGAGGCACCAGGAGGGGTCATCTAGGAAAATAAAGTGCAGGAGCCCCGCGACTGGACCCTGCAAAAGCGTGCTCACGTGGGCTTGGCTTACTTCAACACGACAGCTATTTGTCGTAATGAGCATATCTCTAGTAATAGCGGCCCTTCAACCTAGGAACCATCTTTGCAATTGCGTAACTCGTTGGTCATTCTTCATATTCATTTTTTGGCATCTTCTATGTACTTCGAAAAGCTCATCTAGCTTGCCGATTCGAGGTATCAAAACACAACTTTTCCGTAGCCGGAATATATGCAGACATGCAGAAACCATAACCCATCAAAATATCAAAAACTCCATAAAATCCAAGACTTTGCGAAATTTTGCAAGCCTACGAGACGGTGACCGTCTTGGTCTTCTTGACGCCTGGCACTTCTGCCTGAGCATCTGCAGTTGCTTCGAGTTGCCTCTTCTCACTTAGGCCATTGAGTTCCTGCTCAGCCAAAGCAAACTTCTTCTCTTCCTCCTCAGTCATTCCTGGCAGCAGGGGCTTCTCCTCCTCTGCGTGCAAATTGTGGTAGTAAGTGCGGATAATCGAATCTGTATCATCGAGAGCAATCTTGCGCACATCAGCAATTGCCTTGATTTTGGCTGTGCATTCCTTGTATTGAGCATCAGACATGCTCAAGCCAAGCTGCTCAGCACGACTCTTGATGGCATTCCAGCCTGTAAGTCTGCTGGCAAAGTGCACGTAACGCGACATGCCAAAGTCTTGAGGGTTGATGATTTCGTAAGTGGAGGGGTTGTTGAGGATGGCCTTGGCGTGAATACCGGCCTTGTGGGTGAAGGCACAGAAACCGGTGATGTAATTGTTGAAGGGCACGTTGACTTCGACCAAGTCGGCAACAAGATCCTCAACTTCCTTGAGCTTCTTGATGTTGTACTTGCTGAGCACGTAGTCGCGGTCAGCAACGATCATACGAGCCATCAAACCACCAAGAGGCGTAATGCCGTTGCGCTCACCAATACCGAGCACAGACGTGTCGATATGAGTGGCACCGGCTTCGAGTGCGCAGAAAGCATTTGCAATTGCACAGCCAGAGTCATTGTGGAAATGCGTCTCGATATCACACGAGACAACACCACGGAGAGTTCGGACCAAATCGTAGACCTGGCGGGGCGATGCGCAGCCAACAGTGTCAGCGATACCGACACGATGGACGCCAACCTTGTCTACAGCACTGTAGATGGAGAGGAGATCGACAAGGTCTGATCGGAACGAGTCCTCGGAACTGAAGCGGATTTCCTTGCCCTTGCTCTTGACAAATTCGATAACCTCCAGGGCGGTATTCTTGATATAAGTCATGTCTTTGCCGTGACTGTGCTCGCGGAGGTAGCTGGAAGTTCCAATGACAACATCGAGGCCGTCGACACCTGTCTCAACGGCGATCTTGGCGTCGTCGAGATGGCAACGAACGTGGGTGAGAATCTTGGCTTTGAGCTGGAAAAAAATAAAAGATTAGAAAGGTCAGACCATGATGTCATCCAGATCGAGACTCACTCCAAGCTTGCAAATTGTCTCGCAGTCCCGTCTTGACTGCTCTGAGGCAGCAGGACTGGTCAATTCGATATCTGAAAAGATGGTTAGTTGTCGCCACACACACCAATGGTGGGGCGGGGTATAGACATACAATCGACACCAAACTCGTCGAGAGCTTTGGCAATCTTAATTTTGGCATCAATGTCGAAGTAGGCATTGGCGAATTGTTCGCCCTCGCGCAATGTGCTTTCTGTGCGGATCGAAAGTCAGTCGTTGTATGAACACTTGGGCGGGAGCGCTTCCAATACGAAGACGAATTGCGCGCTATGCGCACACACATGAGACCAGTGCCTCAAGAGAAAATTGAAGACGTACCAATGATCTTGAATCTGCTGACATTGGAGAGGAAGTCGCCGACGGGAGCATAGGGGGACTTCTGTGCGGGATGCGGGTTATGCTTGGATTGAACACCAGTGAAGCCGTCGTGGTTATTGGTGCCGTTTGTGGTGGAGGAGGGGTTTGCGGCGCCATTGGCGGTCTCGCCGTTGCAGGAGCCACACATGATTGCGAGTGGGAGATGGAAACAGGAGTGAGGAGTGGAAGTGTGGGTGGAGGAAGCGGGTATTTGAAGGCTGGGATTGCCAGGTGAGTCAAAAAAGGTTCAAAATCTTCCCAAGGCGATGATGAAAGCGCAAGGCCGGGATCGGTGGCACTGGGCCGCTTAGCGGATTTTGGTTAGTGTGGGGTTGGCGGACTGGGGCAATGATTGGAAATAAAAGAGACGAGACGACCAGCGTACGTCTGCATGGATGCGCCTCCGCACGCCTGGAGAACAAGGCCGCGGCGAGAGCGGTGCCACAGCTGCAACGAGCAAATGACGGCGAGAGGAATATCGATGCTCGGCAGAAAACCCTCTTCACCGCCCCAATTGCCGCAGACATGTGCAATATATTCCAGCGACTACTGCCAGGAAATGCACGCGACTTGTGGCTTGCGGGCGGCCCGTCGGCTCTGCCATTTGACTCACAGCAGGGAATTCTTCCAGCACGCTTGGAGTCATGATTTGATTGTCGAGTGAGTTTGCTGAGGGGAAAAGAGGGTGGAGGGGTGGAGATACGAGCCATGACCTGAGAGTTGGCGAGGTGAAGTGGTTGAATAAGTATAAGTATCTACTGAGTAAGCAATGGTTATGAATATAGGATACACGCAGGTGTAGCATATGAATTGTAGTTGATATGCACACACATGTCTTGGTATACATGAAAACATTAAAATGGGTTTGTGGACAAGTCTGCGTTTGTTGATACCAAAGTAACGTGACCCCTCATTGACTGTCTACTATCTATCTATCACAAACCAAACCGACAGTTACACATCTAGACTGGGGAAGTGAGAAGAACAAACTCTTGCAATGGCCACCACATACATTTTTCTTACCACACTGACCTCGTCTTCATGGAGCAGCTGATTTGGGACTCGCTGACGGCTGACCACCCCGCATACAGGTTTGGCGTCGCTGTGATTGGCCAAGGGCGCAGACTCGCACACACTGCCCAGAGCACGAGACAAGGTGGCTTTGTTTACTGTGACTGCAGCCTGCTTTGCGTTTTGCTTTCGTACTGTGCAAGTGAAATTGGCCTGACTGACTTGACTTGCCCTCCACACCGTTTGCCCCGGCCACTCCCGTCTTCCTCCCTTCTCCTCCCTACGGACCCGCTCGCTGCCCGTTTGCCCACGAATTTTTTTCGCTCGCGTCGGTCGAGCGCCGGGTAAGTGTGCACAGAGTCAGGCTAGGAAGAAATACATAGCTAGCTCCCACGGCCCGACTGACATCATTGCTGCTCCCCGGCACGTCTCAAATTTTCCTACAACACCGCCTGGCTACGGCTCCTCTGTCTCTCGCCCACTCGTGCAGCCTCTTCCCACGCGTGCAGGTCGAGGCTCGCTACTCTTGCGGCGCTGCGTAGCCGGCTTTGTCTTGGGTTTGCACGCCCCAGGTACGAGGAGCTAAGGGCACCTGCAGAAGCTTGGCACAACCCTACGAGCTCCTCGCGTCACGAATTATTCGAGCTTCACCTTCACCTTCACCCCGGGGCCTTCCACCTAGACCTGCCCGCCAGTGGGCCCGGCCTTGCTATTGTCCTTTGCTCTGTTGCCTATTCTGCCGTGCAGCTGAACGCTTCCTCCATGACCCCGTTCCCCTCCCCCGCCTTGTCTGTACACCGACTTCTCCTATCCCCCAAGCTACATAGCTAGCCTCCACCCACACATCGTATCTTACCCCAACATGGCTCCCACCAAGCTTCGGGCCACCTCGCCTGAATTCCCCATTCTCGATGCCAACGCCCTATATGCTGGCCAAATTAGGGGTGACGGTAAGCTTTCCTCTCCACCCTCTTTGTTGCTTCACCAGGCTGATTGGCCCAGGTAACTGTCTGTTCAATGCCCTGTCCGACCAGCTGTACGGCACCCAGGACATGCATGAGGCCCTGCGCACTGCGACCATCGAACACATGCGTGAAAACGCAGACTTCTATCGCCAGTACATGGCCGTCAACAACGTCCGCCGCAATCCCAAACGCAAGACCACCGCTGCACGCCCTGCCCGCATTGACACGTCCTACTACACCGAAGAACAGCTTCAACTTCAATTTGAGGACCATGTCGAGAAGATGGGTCAGCCAGGCGAGTGGGCTGACAACATGGAGGTGTCGGCCTTTGCATCAGCTCTCAACGTCCACGTCCGCCTCTGGCAGGCAGACTACTCCTACCTCTTCTCCCCACGTGAATACTATGCACCTACCGACGACCCCCTTGCTGCAGACCAGCTTCAAACCCTTCACATCGCCTACCACGTAAGTGCCTTCCCCTGTTTGTCCTTTGTCCTCAAGCATTGCTAACTCCGTGTCAGACGTGGGAACACTACTCCTCTGTCCGTAACCTCGCAGGACCGCACACTGGCCTGCCCGGTGTGCACATTGAACCAGACATGATCTCCAAGAAGCGCCCTAGTCCCAGTGTAGATGGCGAGGATGACGACCAACGCCTACGAGCTAGGAAGCGTCGCTCCCCGCTCCCACTCTTCGACTCAGACTCCACACCTGAGGGTACCGAGAGTTCGTCAGATGAGTCTAATGGACCCATGCTGTCACAACAGTCCCACCAGGACATCCCACCTCCAGAAATTTCCGCCAAGCCACAGAAGCTAACCATCAAGCTCCGTGGCCTGCGCACCTCTGATCCCGGCAATTCACCTCTGCCATCTCGAACTTCATCGCCAGCTCAGACAGATGCTGAGCCAATCCTACCCACCTCAGCTGAACCAAACTCGACCACACCACAAGACACCCCTCCGACTCCCCTGGCCTCATAGATGATTACGCTGGAACGTGTGAAGCAACGGCCGAGATGATGATGATACCCCTTCCATTACCCTGCATAACTTGGGCGCCTATTTTCGCATACTATCTCCACGATTTGCATAGCATACAAGCATGGTATGGCTGCATGATTGCATTTGCCACTTGAACGACAGGTGCCAAAGTGCTTGGGCCTGTTTTCTGTATCTGGCACGGCGTTTGACTTGGGGGTTGATTACGTCTTTGTTTCGCAGAATCGCGAATGACTGCTAGACATAACAAATAAAGAATTTCATTCCTGTGTTTGAACCATGCCAAGTTTCCGATGATTGATTATCTATCATGTGCCTTGTACTGCCTGCTAAAACGCAAAGCCTATGCTAGGTCCCCAACGCCATAGCCATGCTGAAACATGTAAAGTCACCAGTGCAAGCAGGTAGAGGTGTAATCAAAAAGTATCTATTCAAACCCTTCACCCTTTGAACTTGCTTCATCTTTGCTCCGCTCAAGCGCAGGACTTAACGGACTGACATCTATTGGCGGTGCAACAGCTCCAATCAGACTCTTTCGATTCAATCGAGGACTGACATCCAACGTCTCGGTTGCCTCTTCCACATCTGGACTTTGCATTTGGTCTCGATCCACTTCATCATCGTCTCCAGCACTATACCCTTGGTTCGCTAACCTCAAACTCAATATCTGCTGCCGCAGCTCATCCACAAACTTTTGCATGTCTCCCAAAGGAAGCTTGACGTTGGTTGCGCCACCAGACTGATTTTCCACATGTACATTATATAACCGGAGTGCGGTGTCAAGAGACTTCTCTGCCTGTAGCGATTTTTCAAGGCGCCGCCAATGCTCTGCAGCAAGCACCGCCCAAAACGCTGCTTTCCGTCGCCTACTGCCAAGTTTGTATGCCCCAATCCCTGTTCGTATGGAGTAGCAAGCTGAAATGCGTTCGGTAATCAACACGTGACCTATCGATCCAACAAGTCCTGTTTCTAGTATTCTAATGGCCCAGCGCGCTGCATCGTCTGCAGCTGATGAGCCTCTCAGGCGTAAGAGCTCAAAAGAAAGTGCAAGAGTGCGCAAAGCGTAGTACGGAGCTGCACTGCGCTGTCGGTCGGTATAAGAGTATGACGCTGCCTCTATCCACGCATCAATGTTCTCAGATCGATTCTTGGAGGACAGAGGCGTTGGTGCCATGAGTGCTGATAAAGCAGCCATTTCTGCAGCCCCGGCATAATGGCGCCATGCTTTATCGTTTTGGAAATCCGTTCGAAGAATGTCATACGTGCTCAACGCGAGTTTCCAGTCTCGAAGCATGAAGCAATAATCTGCCAGGCGTCGCATGATAGCCTCTGGCGCATCGGGCCGGTAGAAGCCTTGGAGGCTATCGTAATTTGAATTGGAAGACGTCGCAGACGATGACGAGCTACTGCGGGAGCCGCCAAACGGCGTCCATCGTTTTGATAAAGACATGAAACGGCCCGAAAGTCCACGACGACGGGAAAGAATCTGCTCATTCCAGGTTGCAACACTGCGCTCCATGTTAGGTATAATCGACTGTGTCACCAATTCCCGGATGAAGGTACGGAGGCTACTAATGTCCGAATCTGGGAGGTACGGTGTGGGGTCCGTGATGTCGTCTGCGATTTCTGAACAAGTTAGTCATGGACCGTTTACACGAACTCCAAGCACATAGAGCATACCTCGTTTTTGGATCTCTGCCAATTCCTCCGATGCAGACATCCATTCACACGTCGGTACGCGTACACTGTCGTCATCTGATGGTATAGTGGGATGACTTTTGAGTCGCAGGAGGTGGCAGTGTAATCCAAAATGGCGTTTCATCGAGTCGAAGGTTTGGTTGGACTTCGCGATGTCGCCTGTTTCTTCATCGTGAATCAAGACGTAGTACCTCAGAAAGTCGTTTTCCACCCATTGCGGAAATCGAAGGTCACCATCGTGTTGCCTATTATATAATCGTCGTAACTCTTCTATAGGATGTGGGTTCCGCGAGCTGATGGCAATGATACCAGCGACTGGATGGGAAAAGGTTTCATGCGGCACGATTGGCAGGCCTGACAATAAGCGACGAAGGTAGAGAGTGTGGAAAGGTGAGGCGGTGTTTTCAGCATGACCAGTGAGAGATTCATCTTTGTGCAGATAGTCAGAGACAGGATCCTGGCGGTTGAATTCGGAGTATTGGAGATGTCGATCAACCAATTCTTCGATGTGTGAGACCTCGCCTCCTATACGTCGAGAACGGTTCTGCATCGAGCTCGACGAGGTTCTCTTTCCAGCAACAGTGTCGACACGTAAATCGGGGTATGCATCATCGACGGAAATAAATCGCACACCAAAGTCGTCCCAGCTCTTACTCGCTCCAATGCTGTCCCTAATAGTTACTTTGCCCGATACCGCCTCCCCAAATGGGCGTAGCAGTTGCACCAGACCGCCCTGAATGCCCTTGGATTTGACCAGTTCTTCTGTCTGCGCATCTGCTAAAACAGCAACATGGGGCACGAATGCCCGCTGAATAAGGGTGCGATGCTCGTCTGATACACCAGGTGGCAGGCTATTGGGTGTTCCGGTGCCTCCCATGCGCGCACCCGGAGAAAAGGTAGCGCCAGGAACCGTCGATGCAGTCGGGGTAGCCGTGCCAGATGCCGGTCGCGATGTTGATATGCTTGTCGTCGACTCGAATAGTTTGGACAGGCTGGCATTGGAGCGGCGGTAGGGCAGGGAGGCGAGAGACGAGGCAGGCGAGGCGCGCTGCTTGGGTAGCATCATCGACGCCTCCAAGTCGGCTGGGTACTTTGGCGGTTTGGGCGTGGCATCTTGCGGCGGCGTCATGGGAGGTCAGCGCAATGCGCCCGCGGGGTTCTAGCTGCGCACAAGCTGTCCGAGGCTGCCGGCATGTATGATGTTGTGCAGCCGGGTCTCTGATATCTCTGCGTCTGCAGCTCGGCAGCCAGTGACCTGAAAGCAATGCGTGTCCGGTTGGTGGGAGCTTGACGAGGGGACAGGTACGGGTGTTGTTGCGGGTGTTTGTGGTTCAAGATAGACGTGACGTTGATCGCTTGCCCGGTGTGCTGCGGCCTCTGCGCTTTGTGACTGGACGAACAGTCTTCGACTCCCTGCCTGGTCCTCACCATCGCCCTTGCCCTCGAGAGAATACCAAAAGTCCTTTCATACTGGTTCCTCTCATTCACTACCTTCTGTCACACATCTGCCAATCTCTCCCACCTCAAAAACTGCCTGGTCTGACTCACCACTCACATGGATGCCTTTGACCAGTCGATTCTGGCACTTCACTACAACACGGACATTTTCACTGCTTCATAGACCCGACTCGCGGTCTTTGGTCTCCCACTTATACCCCACCAACACCCTCACCTTTTCACGGACTGTTCAAATCACTTCGGCTGCGTTCCACCGCATGTCCAAGGAAAATCTTCGTCCCACTCTGCAGGAGCCTAATCGGAAACGACGCAAGATTGAATATTCTTCATCTCGCTCTATCCAGCCACACGGAACCATGACTTCAACACAAGAGTCTGGGATGCAGCTGGAGCTCACAGAACTAGAGTCAAAGCTTCGCCAACTGCTGCTAGATGTAGCTACGTACATTGACCAGACGCCAGCAGAAACCAGTGCCACGGCTGTCCAAGTACCAGAGGAGCTAGTAAATCAGAAAATTGTTCTGAGATGGACAGGCGGCTGGGTTCGAGACAAGTTGCTCAACGTCCAAAGCCATGATATTGACTTGGCCATCAACAAAATGACTGGCGAGCACTTTGGCCTCAAAATGCAAGAGTATCTTGAGATTCCAGGCAATGCAGAGAAATATGGTCTAGCCCAAAAAAGCGACAAATCTAGTGCTCGCGACACAAGCAAGAAGATTGCTCCAGGCCTGCACAAAATTGAAGCAAATCCTGAAAAATCAAAAAATCTTGAAACTGCTACAACCAAAATCATGGGCATCGATCTGGACCTAGTAAATTTGAGGAAAGAGACCTACAACGAAGTTTCACGCAACCCACAGATGGAGTTTGGTACTGCGGAAGAAGATGCCATGCGTCGTGACGCTACTGTGAACGCCATGTTTTACAATTTGCACTCTTGCGAAGTTGAAGATTTCACTGGCCGAGGACACGATGACATGGCTGCCAAAATCATCCGGACGCCGCTAGAACCTAGCCAAACATTCAAAGACGACCCTCTCAGGATTCTACGACTGATTCGGTTTGCTAGCCGCCTAGGATATACCATTGAACCTGAGACCGCGAGAGCAATGGCAGACCCAGCTATCCAAGATGTTCTGAAGCTCAAGATCAGCCGCGAGCGCGTGGGTATAGAGCTGGAGAAGATGCTTCGAGGGCCGCGGCCCCGTATGGCTTTAGAGCTCATAGACAGCTTTGGGTTGTACAGAACTGTCTTCACAGACCCCACAAGACAGCTTCCCTCAGAGGCAGAAACAGATTATTTCAAGCCTGCATATGACTTGGTCGCGTCTATTCTCAAGAGTAGTGAAGACAGTAACATCCCGGACATTATCCCTACCACGCTTCTTCGAGACGATGATGACAGATATCTGGCTTGGATATGCGCTACGTTACTGCCTTGGGCCGATGCACCTACTGTACCCCATCATAAGCCAACCCAACGACCTTTCTTCGCTGCTTATCTTGTCGCGCGAGAAGGCTTCAAGGCACCGAACAAGGTTTGCGATGTCATTGCAGCTTCCCTCAGTAATGGGGAGGAGATTCGCAAAGTTGTAGCAAATTGTGCCAAGGGCCTACGGCGACCAGATACTCCCAATTCAGTGCAAGAGTCTACTGCCCGAGATACTTTGGGTATGGCCCTACGTCGATGGGGCTCGACATGGAGGACGCAAGTCTTCTTCAACTTGATTTATGAAATTGTTCTGAGCCAAGGCTCCAGAGAAGGTTTGTTATCTTGGGCTGCCGCAAAAATTGGAGTTGACATGTGTACAGAACTGATCCGATCCTACGCTGTTTTCCTTGCTCATACTTCTGAGCTAAACGTACTTGACGCGGACACATTCAAACCTCTCTTGAAGGGCACAGATCTCGCCAAAGCTCTTAATGTTAAGCCCGGTCCATGGATGAAAGATGCGCTCGATGTGGTCATGGCATGGCAACTCCGAAATCCAGACTCAACTGATACGGCTGCTATTATTGAAGCTGTCAAAGCATCCCGGAGCGAGCAAAGCGACAGTGAGCTTCCTTCCCGCCTCGCGTTACACTTCATTGAGCTTACCATTCCACCTCTCTTCCTCCAGAATAAGGTCCCAACCAGCTCGTCGGGAGCGCCACACGAATCGGCTTTGTGGAAAGAGCCAGCGGCTCAATATGTCTTGGATTTGTTGAAGTGGTCAATTGGTGTACTACCTAGGAAGGACATAGAGCTGAAATGGCATCTCTTGGTCCCCCCGATATTGAAAATGATTGATGATCATGACATCAGATGGAAAGCAAAGGGATGTGAGCTGCTCAAGTCGCTACTACAAAGTTTGCGCCAGCAAGCCTCAGGCAATCCGTCGACAAAGGCAACGCGTGCAAATCAGACGTCTGCCGATTTTCTGTACCGCACAGGGTATCACAACGTTTTTGGCGAAACACTGTTTGGTCTTTTCACATATTTACCTTCTTTGACACCCGAGTCGGAATCTGTTACACTGCTGAGCGAAGTGTTCCCCGCTGTCACCACACTTGCTTTGCTTCTTCCTAATGATGCCACGAAGAATCATGGCAGGAATTATTTTCTTGATAAGATCATGCGAGAGGGCATTCTGATGCCACTTGCACATTTCCCCACGCCTTCGACGTATCCCGAACTCGCGGTCCTGATCATGTTGCATCTCCAGCGTTTACTTTCCCACATGGAGATAGAGTCAGTTAAGCATCTACCCAGTGTCATATCATTACTGTCCACGATACTCGGAGAACCGTTCGTCCTCAGTCACAAGCCACTAGTCCAATCGACATTGCAGGCACTACAGGCAGCTATGCTCAATGGATGGCCTAGGATCCCAGGACATAGAGGGTCCATCATGATGGGACTTTGTTTGTGTTGGGAAAGGTGTGTGGAAGAAGAGAAGACAGGTAAGGGCGATGGGGTGGAACGGGTCAAGCAAGATTTACAAGAATCATTTGCTATGCTCAATGCAGTGATGCAGGCGGTGGAGGAAGATGAGCTAAGAGAGCAGTGGGAAGCGGAGAAAAGTGACATTACTGGAGCATCGCCTTTGCATGCCGAGCTGTTTAATGGCACGTGATAATCAACGAAGCATGTCCATGACGACAAGTTTGTTAGCTTTGTAAAATGGTGCTGGTGGTGCTGGCACATGCACAGTGACGACAGCAAGCGACAGGGAACCAATTGACCCGGCGCGACCTGTTGAAAGTTGGTGTCTCGGGTTATCATTCCGCGACACAACGTGGTCGCGAATAGTTGCAGCAAAAGTCAACGACATGCCCTATCAAAAATGGCGACTGTTGATGACTCAGCAGGCTGGCTGACAAGACACATTTCAAGATGGAAAGGCCCCGTCAGCTTTCAGAATACGAAAAGAACAGATTTCAGCTGCTACAGAACCTCACTATTGATCAAGTGCACTATGTATCAGCCGCCGTTAATTCAAGAATACCATGTTTGTGGTTTCATGATGGGGGCGTTTGAGCTTTGCAACGTTTGGCTTTTGCCAAGCATCACCGTAGCGGGCCGCCGGACCCCTGTCGCGCATAGCCCGATTTGTGAAGTGACGCGCGTTCTCATGAAGAAAGGGTAGGAAAACCTGGAATGTGGCACTAATGGGTTCTGGGCATGGCCGCCAACGACTCGTTGGAGGATTGGTGAATTTTCCGCTTTAGGATCTGTTGAGGTGGACGTGGTGGGTGTGATATGGACATGCGTGTGCGATGGGTTGGATGGTGAAGGGGATGATTGGACGAATGAATGCTTGCATCAATATGAATGGAAATGTCGAAGAACAGAAGAGCGGGCAATGGTGGAATGAACGAGTGCACGACTGGCAGGCATTGTGGGCCGTGTTTGGCTTGAAACAGAAGGCCAATGGGAGGGAGTGGATGGCGCTATCGCAGACGGCCATTTCGCTTCTGCATCCTCCACGGACCGGATTATGGTGTGCGCGGGTGCGAGGGTGGTCGGGACAGCCTTGCGTGCACCAGATCAAGCAATCTACAAGACACAGCAGGCCACCGTCGACGAGAGCTTGAGCAGGGCCTTTTCCCCAGGACTGCCAAGGGAGCGCCGCGCAAGCTGGAGGTCCTGGTGAAGCGGATGACGCATGCTGGGCACAGGGCCAAGTTTGATGAGGACGACAGGCACAGGACGATGTCGTAGTCGTCGTGGTTGCAGTGGACATGGCGACATGGTACATGACAAGAGCCGCTGCTGGCTTCTGCAGGAATGGGAAAACATCTGGGGCTGGTCAACAGAAAGAGTCCGAGCGCTCAGCCTCCCAGCAGCGCCATCCCGTTTTGGCCTGGACCGTGTGGCGGGCGCCCCTTCCCCCAAGAACATGGCAAGGCAAGTCTTGTCTGCCGCGCCTGCTCTCGATCCTTCACCTCCACCTCCACCTCTGCCAGCTCTTGTCACCTTCGCGTCCTCGTCATCCTCGTCATCCACGTCGCCGCCTTCATCCTCACCTCCTCTCCCCGACCGTGGCCCTTTGACTCGACGCCAAGCCAGCGTCTGAGCCCGTAGGCGCGCAACACACCTCTCCTCCACCACTCCTCCACGCCCTCCACCTGACTCGGACGCGGCAAAAGACGTGCAGCATCCTGTCCAGTCACGCCTCCGCTGACAGCCTGCTCTGCTTGGCCTGCATCCCCGACTCCGGATTATGGCGAGAGCATTCATCGCCTTGAACTCGACTGCCTCATCCTCTACTACGACAACCACGACGACCTGTCTCGTCTCTGCCGGCGCCCAACGCCCAGTCTCGCCGCCTCCGCCCACCCCATACAACAGTTCGCGCCCGCTCGGCGGACCCCTCCATCCCAAGGCCAGAGACTCTGGGCTTTATAGCTTCAAGAGGCTCCCTCAACGACTGAGCGCTCGCATGCCTCTCGAGCTGTCCATTGTGCCTCGGGCGCATTGGCTCAGCAAGGTGCGATCATGTCTCCGCCTTCTCATCATCGTGCTCAGTGGCGCCGTCGTGTGCATGCTCATGCACACGCTGGAAATCTTCCGCAGTAACAAGTACCTTGATCTTCGGAACGGCGAATTGCCCATGACTTGGCCTGCCCACACAAATCTCGCCCCCACCATCATTCTCTTCGCCATCGCCGCTGCAAACTTCCTTGCTTCTGTTGCCATTCTCTCGCTCTCTTTCAAGCGTTCCTTTCGCCGACCCATCCGCTCGCGCGATGCTTATCGCATCATTGCTGGAAGCTTTGGTGTGATTTTGTGGATCACTGCTTTGGTAGTCTTCCACCTCTTAGATAAGGCAAGCAAGGCCAGTCTGGGGCGGTATGCCTGTACCAACAAGAACATCCTGAGCAACGGACGCTACCAATACAAAGCGGTCTGTGAGGAACAGGTAAGTTATCAACATACACACATATCATCTCGCACGCTCCAAGACACATAATTCTAACTCGTGCTGCAGGGTATTGCATTCTACACTGCCATTGGCGCTACATCTGCGGAGATCCTGACCCTCATTACACTCGCCATGTCTGCTCTCCGCTCCGTCAAATATCAAGATCCAGAACCCATGATCCAATTACGCGATAAGAAGCACTCGATAAGTTCAGGCTCGCAATTGCCATTCAAACCACGGAAACGTTCTCCCTCGACCCTGTGAGAGAACCTGGTGTTACGTCCCTCGACTTTCCCCGTAATCCTTTTCTTATGTCGCTGCATGATACCCTGGACTTCCTTCTGTTTAGCGACACTCAAAATACCGGCGTTCAATTTTTGTTTGGGATTCCCTATGTCCAGGCTTTAAGCCTATCTATGACACATCGCATCGAAGCGTTGATTGCATACCTTGGAGTTCGTTCCGTTTCCTTGTTCCTTTGTTTTTCCTTGGATACTTGCATGCTGGGTCCACGCATCATGACAACAATTACACTAAAGATTCGACGCGTCCCGTGGACAGGGAAGAGTATAGTCATGTACCTTGCACTTTTACATCCATGTAATATTCTGAAAGATAGCTTCGATTCGAAAACCACATATACCAAGCTGAAACAAAGTTGTCCTGAACTTATGCTATTTGATCAAATCTTTCCATATTGTCAATGAGTCTGCGGCTAAAAGTTGAAGAAGCAGAGGTTTGGGCGGTCTTAAATCTACAGAGCTGAGAGAAATGGTCTCGAAGAGATGATGATAGACACGAGCTGATGTATCTTGTCATGCCTTTTTGAAAAAACTAGCAATGCTTCCTTGCCCTTTCTTACCAGCCGTTTTGCTTTTTGCAGAACTCGTTGGTTTGGCGGGTACAGGCTTGAGCTTCTTTGGCTCAGGTTCCTCTTCCGAGAAGGATTCCCATACAGCTTCTTCTTTGGTCACTATGGTTGGAAAAGTTAGTCTGTTGTGTAGCACCAGCTAAATTCAGAACGAGCTTACCCAAGTAACCATCTTCATCCTTGACCTTTTTCTTCTTCATGACTCGTCTCTTGCCACGTCTTCGGCCATTCTCCACTACTACTGTGGGTGTGGTCTCTGCGTCTTCTGTACTGTCAGCTGCATCTGGCTGAGTCGTTGCAGTCGTCTCGGGTGGCGAATCGTTGGTAGTAGGGGCATCGGGCATCTCCTCGTCTGGTGTATATTAGAAAGTACATCAAAAGCATCTTCACCTCGAGAAACTTACCATCATCGTCCATCATCTTACGCAATTTCTCTTGTCGTTCTTCTCGAGCCTTACGCGCTGCTTCCAACTTCTCCTCGTCCACCTTGACTTCAGGTCCGTCGTCGTCGCCTTCGTCTTCAGACATGCCTTGCATAAGTTCTACGCTCGTTAGTAACGTACTACATCATCTCGGTGTTATCTACCTACCATCTTCAACAGGCACAGGTGTCGATTCTTGAGATGTAGCAGCGTCCTTGGCCTTTGGCTTGGCTTTTGCAAACGATTTGAATATGTCGCCCGCCATCTGACTCTTCTTTGCTCCTGTTTGTGAACTGGACTTTTTCAATGTGCTGCTGGCTGCAGCTGGTTGAGGTGTTGGCCGACCAGATGCATTGTTTTCAGATGTGCTGCTGTCACATGGTACAATAGGAGAGTCTTTCTTCGCCTGGTTCGTAGAAGAAGTTGTGACGGGCTTTTCACTGGGTCTCGTCGTAGATGCTGACGCCGAAGGATTGTATTTGGCTGTTCGTCGCTATCATAGTATGAGCATGGCAAGGTTCCATAATTAATAGAATACTCTTTACCTTGATATATGGGTTTCGAATCAAGCCATACAATTTCCACCACTCTAAAGGCTCTCCATCACTGTAATCAGCAGTCACCTCTCGATTACAGACTGAAAGGACGTTTAATTGCTAATATGCTCAGCATCCGGTCGTTAAAGTAACGCTTGTGTTCATACCTCGATGGGACCAGGTTCTAGGCTGTATATATGAATCGAAGTTACCGCCTCGAATTCTGCGCGCGTTTCTAGAGAATTTCAGCCTGATTGCGTATGCTACGGTGCATGGCCACACACTTTGTAACTCTTCTTCCCGAACCAAGCTTATTGTCGTGATCTTTATAGGAACATGCACATGCTCCTCAGGCTCGGGCATCGAACTCGGAAACGGGGAGCTTCGCATTGCAACATCGCCGCCGTTGCGACCATTCACTCCATTTGTGTGCTCGGTTTTCCGCTTCGTTCCCGTCACAAGGTAGGTTGCATGGACTGAATGGGGCTTCCTCGCACACTGCTGTTGGTAGAAGTCGAATAGCATGCTATGGATGATTAGCATGTGATGCACTCTCAGGCCGAGTTCTGAGTACCGACCGCTTCGCAGAATTGACATCAACTCGGAGAGCTCGAGACAGTAGTCGATAAGTGACCTGGACTTGTAAGCATCGAGCTGTCACGAAAGTTGATATACTGACTGGTTCGTTCTCTGTAAGTATCCGAGCTGCGAGATAGTCCTGGTAGCTTTGTTCAGACATGATGTCGTTGTCGGTGTTGTCGCTGCACCATCTGGCAGGTGGTAGTTAATAGATGGGTAAGACGCGAAGAAAGCACAACGCGAGGTCAGGTGCACGCGTCAAAGTGGTGTTACATGACTCGCACGACAAACCAACTTCCACCTAATCATCTCAAGCGTTCAATAACCTTATTAAGTTCACGCTACAATATATGATGCGATGAACACCGGCGAAGACGACGATCTCAAATTGCAGCGAGCATCTGTTTCGCTGCAATCTGATCTGGGCAGGTTGCTTCCTAGGCTACTTAAAGAGCGTAGCCATGATTTGGTTGCGATAGAACTTGTGCACACAGTTTGCGGTCTGGTATGGTTCTCGCTCTGCATTTAGAAGCTCGTCCATTGACATTACGTAGATTGAGCCTTTTCAAGAAGACCCTCAACTTCTTGATGTCCACCTGAAAACTTTGATCCCACCATTGGTTGGTGCTTACCTAAGAACGATTCATCAAACGTCGTATGAGAAACCCAAAAAAGGTTATGTACCACTCACACATGCTATATGCTACATTCTCAACCTCTTCTGCAAAGTTAGAGGCGAAAAGATAGTCAAAGGCTTTCTCAATAATGAACCCCGTTACCTCGAACCAATACTCGACCAACTTGAGTCTGGTCGGAACTTCCGAAGCATTGAAGACGATCCTACGCATCAAAGCTCAGTAGTGCCATGGGCAGAACGTTATGTGCTTCTTCTATGGCTGTCGCACCTCATGCTGGCACCTTTTCCACTTGAGTCAATTTCTACTTTACAACCTTCAGAAGAAACAGCAACCCTTCTTGGGATCGAGCTTCCCCCAGAAGCGCCAGGAGTCACGCTACGGGTTCTGACAATATGCTTTAAATATCTCTCATCGGCCTCAAAAGAGCGTGGGGCTGCGGCTAATCTTCTTGTCAAAATGTGTGTACGGCCAGACATGCAACAACTTGGCATGCTACAAACCGTGGTCAAATGGTCTACACGATTTTTCATCAACATTTCTGCGAATGGAGCTGACATTCACCAATGCCTCGGTGTTCTTTCCTTTTTGTCTGGCCTTGTAGCTTCTGCCACCAATGAGGAGATTGGCGCTTATCTTCCAGCGATTTATCAATCATGCCGTAGTGTTCTGGGTCACGAGAGTCATGCTTCTATAAAGTCCTCCGCCGTTGCTCGGAAGCTAATTGTTAAGATTCTTCGCAACATTGTCCTTCATTCTCTTCGATCCGATGCGATTCTTGATGGGCTCGATGCTACCTCCATTTTGGAGGAGGTCATCGAATTTCTGCTGGAAGCTGTTGCTGATGGAGACTCACCAGTGCGTTATGGAGCAAGCAAGGCACTCAGCATAATCACGCTGAAATTGGATCAAGAAATGGCTGATGAGGTAGTGGAGGCTCTCCTTGGTTCGTTAAATGAGAACGTCTACTGGCAAAACTCGAGTCGCAATCTTGGTGGCGTCAACCCACTTCGATGGCATGGACTCACGCTCACACTATCACATTTACTGTACCGTAAAGCCATTCCGACATCCAGCCTTCCCCATGTTCTCAACGCGCTTTTGCTTTCTCTGGGCTTTGAACAGCGATCACCCACTGGTGGCTCAATAGGCACTAATGTACGCGATGCAGCCTGCTTTGGTATCTGGGCGCTCTCCCGACGATACTCAACAAGCGATCTTTTGCAGATAGAGACAAGTTCTATCCGCGCTTGCGAACAGCGAAACACTCTTTCTGTGCCACAAGCACTGGCCATCGAGCTAGTAACTGCAGCCTGTCTTGATCCCGCTGGCAACATCAGAAGAGGTTCTTCAGCAGCACTGCAAGAGCTAATAGGCCGCCACCCAAATACCATCGAGGAAGGAATTCCATTGGTCCAAATTGTAGACTTCCACGCCGTCGGCCTACGACAAAGAGCTCTGTGCGATGTAGCAATCCAAGCTGGGGATCTGCAGTCATTGTACTGGGAATCGCTCTTTGAAAATCTGCTCGGCTGGAGAGGGACAGGCTCACTCGATGCTGACTCGCGGCTCTCTGCTGCGAGAGCAGTCGGCTTCTTGTCAAGAAAACAAGATGTGAACTCTATACGGCGAATGTCTGATCAGATTTGTGCTCGGCTTTCGAGCTTGCGTCCTCGAGAAGTAGAGGAACGTCAGGGCCTTGTTTCAGCTCTCGCAGCTATTGCAATCTCAGTGTGCCCAACATCTATTCCCAGAATTGAATGTAGTGCACAAAACTCTACTGCAGAAAAGTCTGAGGCCCTTGTTCATCTTTGGCAGTTGCTGGACCATGAACTGCTTCTTGAAGACAAAGCATTCACATCGCCAGCCCTACGGCCAGAGTTGACTGCGTCATCAATGTCTCACTTCATTGCATCTATGTTTACATTGACAATTGGAATGTCAGTGCAACTACGTCCTAACCAACTCCCAATAGCACGTATCAGCAAAATCTTGAATTTATGTCTAGCTCGTCATGAACAGGGTGTTCTAGAGGCGATTATAATCTCTACCCCGGCAGTGCTGGCTTTGTTTTCCTGCGGCCAATACGAAGAGAGAGATATTATGGTAGGAGAATGGCTTTCTAAACTAGAAAATGAAGGCTCCTACAATGGTGTTCGATGCTCTGGACATGCAGTTGCTCTTGGGTCCGCATATCCGGTTTTGAACAAATATGGGATTCAGATTGGCGATGGCGAGGTTAAAGCAAATATACCTGAGCGCATAATCTCGATACTCACGTTTAGATGCACATCAGCTGTTGCCATCGAAGCACGTATCGTTGCGTTACGTGCCTTACATGCTCTCGTGGAAACCACTACTCAATTGAAATCTCCAGTAAAAAATCAGATCAGCACTGCGCTGCACATTGCTCTGAATGATTACACTATCACAGAGAGGGGTGATGTGGGATCACTTGTTCGCCTTCAAGCCTTAGAGACAGTTGCATCGGGTTGGGCGACAGATGTGCTTGACAGCGAAGATTCTCGGCTACTTTACTCTGATGTTATCCGACTATCCCTCGAAAAACTAGACAAGGTCCGTAGTAGAGCTGCGAATGTGCTCACCAAGCATTCTTCCAGCGGGGCTGGTATCTTACCTGAGGATGTCTCATCGACGGGGTATTTTTACCGAGCCTTACAGATGCTCCAATCTGAGGATTCTTCCATCAACGAAGGAATCTGCCTTGGGTTTATCAGCTCTGCAAGTATGGGATCAGAGTCAGTACTTCAAAATGCTAGGCTCGCCCTCCTCCAGTTTTTGGAAACCTTGCCCGAAGTGGATACCACTGCTGCTAATCGATTCTCACTGGAAAACTTTTCGACATGTGTAACAGATATTCTACGACGATCAATCAGCGATGATAGAATATCAATACCTGTCTTAGAGATGGTTGCCTTCCTTCTCGACATGCAGGTGTTGCAGCGTCTGACATCCACTTCATTCAGGTATGTTCAACAGACACTAGCTACAATACAGAGCATGGCCCCACGTACTAACGTCGATAGCTTCCGGACCCTTTTAAGTCTTACACAGAAGATACATTTCAAATCGACACATATGCACAAACTGCACCTTGCTCTAGATGTCTATCGCGGACTTGGCACTATTCCACAAACTCGTGCAGACACTCTAACGAAAGTTACAAGCATGCTTTTACATCCATTTCCAAAGGTAATTATTTTGACTCGCATCTTTCCAATATTTTTTAACGCGCGATCAGATTCGCATGGTTGCCGCCGAAGTCTTATGGACCCTCACTCGAGAAGATGCTTTGAAACTACAAGATTGGAGTTTACCACCCAAAGGCTTGAGACCTGCCGTTGAAGGAGTCAAGCTCAAGATCTCGAGTATGGTAAAGGGATAGATGTAGGTAGCATAATCGTGTATGACTTGACCGGGCAATATACTCAATGCCACAATCGCACACCGCCATCATAAACATTGCCCCGTTAAACTCCTGGAAATTTGCCAACCACACTGATGGCTAATTCGAACAGAAGCATATTTGGCACTTATTGATTACCTCCTTTGTGCCAAGACAGGACAGTTTGATTCCAAATACATGTATACAAATGGATGACATGCAAGTCGTACAATCTCACTATGTTATCGCTAGTGAGTCGCACAGACATACATATACAGCATCAATGTAAAGCTTGAGAATCTTGTTTTAGACTGGATGTGGTTTCACAAGCATCTGTTACGTAGCATCTAATTGCTCAGGTCGCCGAACCGTACTACCATTGGTCACGAAGCCACCATGGAAGGTTGTACGGGCAATCTGCAGATCTGGTGCTCATGTGGCTGCGTAGACCTAGCATAGCTCATTGATCAAAGCCAGACGAAGTTTTTTTTTTTTATTTTTTTTTAAAAGCCAATGTGCGCAGTTTTATTGACCTCCATTCTCATCAGAACTCAACGAACATAGTGCAGAGTAATTCCCAGGCCTGATCTTCTAGCTGAGCAAGGCAGGCCAGGGTGAGGATGACAAAAGACAGCTCTAGCGCCACACCAAATATAATTTGTGTAATCATGAAGCCAAGGCACAGTGCGTAAGATATATACCTCAATAGATGGGAAGGCAATAAGTTTTGGTGAAGTTTGGTAGTGCTGCCCAGCAGCGCGGAACTATGCCCACGTTAACATTGATGCATGACGCCATGATTGATGTTGCGCCCCTCATAGACTCGAAGGCGTCAAAGCCCAAAACCTCATAACACAGATTTTGTACAACAACCCACCGTTTCTTATATATCAAAGAATAGCAACCATAGGTTTCCATTTAGCATCTCGTCGTCTGTCGCAGTTATTGCGCACCATGTCATCCACGACACCATCCGCTTCGGCATTACCGCCAGCGCCATGGAAGAAGCTTTTCCATGAGCATTTGTCCAAGATGAAGTCTCCCGAGTTCGTTTTAGGTACGCTGGACACTGCACCACAAGGGTCTCCAGTCGCATTTGTCCCACGGGTACGATACTGCATTTTCCGAGGATTCTGGGCTGAATTGCCAGAAAACAAGCACAATGATGCAGAACGCAATCCCAGGGTTTTTGAGAGCGATTGCCCTACTTTTACCACGGACGTGCGCATGGACAAGGTTGGTCAGATTTTCGCAACCAGTGCAGGCCATGCGCAGAGCAACGAGCAGATTCAGGGTAGCGGAGGTGGAGGACCTGTGGAAGCTGTGTACTGGATTGCAGAGGCCGGGACACAGTGGCGTATCAAAGGTCGAGCTTATGTCATTTCCAACGATATTGAAGGCAGCGAGGAGAGCAGCGGAGTACGCACGGTGAAAAGCGAAGTAGGCAAGCGAATGAGAGTAGTGGAACAGGGTCAAGAAGGCGACTGGAGCTGGCAAAAGGAATTGACGGGCTTTTTTGGCAACCAATCACCAGGGATCAAAGGTATGGCTTTCAACACCCAATTTCATGTGACGTGCCATGTCTGATTGCATTCAAGGATCTTTCAAGAACCCTCCTCCAGGACAAGCTGTGACTGAGCCCTACGATAACCGAAACCTTGAACTTGGCACCAAGGTAGATGATTTGAATGATGCAGTAGCACGAAAACATTTTCGGGTGGTTGTCATTGTACCAGACTCTGTCGAACAGACTGATTTGAGCGATCCGGAGAAAGGCAGGAGGCATAGGTATACATTTGACGAGAGCACGCGAGCCAATGGGGGATGGAGGACTGAGGAACTCTGGCCTTGAGGCCAGTCAAGTATGGCTGACTACCTGTACAATACAACGTGTGCCTGCCTAGACGAAGATAGCCATGTACGTAGAAAGGTCAAGTATGATGTATCCAGCAATCGTTTTAGTCCATCATCTTTCAAGCATGCCATCTAGACTCATGGCAGCGATCACGAAAACGCTCGTGTGGTCGCTTGCTGCTGTGGAACACGTTGTCGCAGATTTGGCGTCCTACCACATCCCTGCATTCTCTACTTGCAGCCAAGGGCCCCAACACGATTCCCCATACTGTGGCTCAGGTCGGCGAGGTGTCTTCAATAAAGCATGTCTAGCCCCCTGACCATTTCATCTGCCTACTGCGGACATGACAGGCATGGATGCACGACGGATGGCTAAGGGGGCGTTTTTACATTACATTTGCTATTGATAGGTCTCTTCACCGCTCGTTCCCACAGCGGACAGGACCGTGTCTGTCACGCAGAAATGGCGACAGGGACAGGTGTGGGGGTGTATCGAAACGTTCGTTCAGACATTCGCGATTGGACTTGTCATGTGGCCAAGGACGCCTTATCCGCGAGCGTGGTGGAAGCTTTGGGCACGCAATAGCCAACTTGTACTGTGCCACTGTGCGTGCCTTTTCGTATTGCATCGGCGCAACAGGCCCAATGCAGTCCAGACACAGCGTGGTGGAATTTTGGTAGACTTGGGCTTTGAAACGGGGTCATGTTGGAGCGACAGTTGGTTGATGGGAAGCAGAGGGCGTTTGGACAGGGTGCGGCTGTGGCGTGTCTGTCAGTGCAAGTGTGGGAGAGTCGTGGTTGGACAAGGCATGTGTTGTTTGTGTGGCTTTTGGTCTTGACCAGAGTACGCAGCAGAGGAGGAAACGGAGTAGCACTTGGTGTGTGTATACACACAGTAGGCAGTAGGGCATCTTGGCTGAGGGCAACACGGGACAGGAGACCATGTTATTCGTGGCTATACTTGGGCCATGGAGTGATGGGCAAGCTTACCACAGTTGGGTGGCCACGTCGTTGATCCAAAGATTGCCGACGGTGTCGTGCATAGCTAACACCATCAAGAGGAGCTCGTGATGATTGGGGATTGGGAGAGGTTGTCTTGTCGTCTTGTCGTCTTGTCGTCTTGTCGCCGTGGTCATGTGCTCCTTCCCTTCCGAGCAGCATTCGCGAATGTCACTTGACGGCGTGTCCGGTTGCTCACTGCACTGCACTGCAACTGCACTGTCATGATTGATTATCTTGCAACCGTACGAAATAAATTGGGCCTCGCCGCGGCGAGAGTCAATGGCTTTGGCACAACGGCTGCGCGGGTGAGGCGTGGGCGTTGCGTGTGGATTGGACAGTCAGCCGCCAACTGGCCCGCGATACAACGGCACTGCATCAGCGCCCTCAGCTATGTACGTAGTAATAGGGTGTACATAGTACTATGGGGGGAAGCAAACGAGGCGCATAAGAGGGATGGAGTTGTGAGGCATTTGAATGGTGTAATGCGGCCCGTCTTGTGTCTTGTCAGCAGTGAACATCCCCCCCAATATGGCCAAGTCTACCACACCCCCCCCCCCCTCTCCTCCGACAAACCCCCCCAGCAAACGAACCTCCCGCCCGGTACGCCATCCATGATCGTTGGCTAAGAGTGCGTGCCAGTTGTGGTCCTTTTTTTTTCTTCCTGCAGCCCCCTCTCCGTCTCCTGCAACGCAATGCGCCGTGCGTTTGTACGACCATAATCCCGCAGCCTATGCCGGCACCCAGCGCCCACCCCTGCTCTGCCCATCCATTGCTGTTACTGTTTCTGCCGTCTGCTCAGCATCCTCCATAAGGCCCTCACTGGTCGCCCGTCCGCGCGCACCCTCCCACTCTGCCCAACCCTCTCTCCTACCAATTTCCTACCGCCATCCCCACAGCTCCCACAGCTACCACAACCACTCTACGTTCCGCTGTTGTCGCTTGCTGGTCACCGCGCTCTGTCGCTTTCATCCCTCCTCCTCTTCCTCCACCGCCGCCGCCCGCACTTGGCACCAACCGCTCCATCCGTCCCGTTCTCCGCCGCCTCCGCCTACCCACTCGACCGCTGCTGGACATGTCAGACATCGAAAAGTCCTTTACATATCTGCAAGATGGCATCCCTCAATGGCTGCAGGACATCACCCGCCTGGAAGAAAAGGTCGCCGCCATGCAGGATGAAATGGCTAGGGTCCCCGTGTCCGTGTCCCCATTTGCAAAGCGCAAGACAGACTCAATCGAGTCGATACGGCACGACCGCCTGGGAGCCATAGCAGAGCACGGTACGCCTTCTCAAGGAGCACAGACAGACCCCGCAGGAAACCGCAAGAGGAAGACACTGTCAGTCATATCTGGTCATGCGTCTGGCCCTTCAAGGTTCCGCCCGCGGACCATGGTGGTCGTCAGCTACGATGGGGATATGCAAAAGTCCTTTGAGCTGCTAGTGCGCGCAATAGGCACCGGCCGCAATCTACTACGCAAGGCCAAGATGGAGGCCAAGATGCAGGAACTAGCCGCTCTCACATGCTCAAGCGATAGCGAAGATGATGGCGACGCCGGCGCCGATGATGAAGAAGCAGCCATATCCAAGCTCACCTATCGTCCCCGGTTGGCGTCTATGCGAGCCCGAGCTGCAGCGCAGAGGACCCGTCGGCCCGGCCCTAACGGTGTGAATACCGTGCCCGTTGAGTTGTTTGATACCACAGACAAGGTCCTGGAGCAGGCGCAGGAACAGTGTGAGAGGGCAGCACATCTCACATTACGCGAAGGCGACTGCCGCACCGAGCTGCAACAAGTCCGTAAAAACGTCAGCCAAGTTCTCGACATAGCAAAAACCCAGGTAGACAAGTATCATACACAAAGGTCCAATGAGCCGCCAGAATTGCAGCCCCACGACACGTCGGATACATCTGTGTCTTCCATCGAGCCCTCTTACAAACAACAATTTCCACAAATTTCCATGCCACCGCCGGAGCCTGAGCCACAACCAAAAGGTGTTCTGCCCAACGTCCCTTCCGCCAATGTATCCTCACAACCAAAGATTATTGACATCGAAGTCGACGATGACATTGACGATGACGACGAGGATTTTGTTATGCCCCCTGTGCGGCTAACGTCAAGGTTAGGCGCTCGTGCCTAATTCTCACTCAACTTCTTCCTTTGCAAGCGTTCTAGCGAATTACGATTGATCTCTCTCTCCCTCACTTTTTCTATTCATAACAGGCGTCACGTTCGTGTATTAAACATTCTGGAAAACAGCGCAGTCACATTTGGTTATCATAATGGTCTGTCTGCGGTTATCAAACCTGATGTCGCCAGCATCAATATTTCTTTTAAATCCCTTAGCTTAGTCCTGGATCTTGCTAAAGACGAGGAAAAACCAATTTACGTTTTGGCTTCGTAAGACGAAGGAGCCGTGAATCCATTCATCTACCATGTTTGCCAACTACATTTCTATGCTTTTGCACTGGTTTCTCGGTGTTTCGCCATCTGTCTATACTATGGCATGGCTCTTGGTTTGGTCATCTTTTGGCTTTACTATGCTGGTTCAGTTTGCATAATCCAACCCAAAGATTGGCTGTCTCCACTAACGGGTGAATTCGTACTGGCCAGCTCCTTCCCAAAACTTTGTACACGTAGTCACGTGGGCATGGTTGGGGAAAGCGCGCTCTTGAAATTATCAAGAAGGCACGCTCGCCAACCTCGTTTCCTTGCATAGTTTCGACTGTCGCTTTCTATTCTTCAACTGTGGTCATTTATCTCTTCATCTTGTAATGCAATAAATGGTGGCTCACTTGGGCCCAAAAACTATCCTAAATGTTGAACGAATATGCATCGTCAGAGTCATCGCCTCCTTTCCTTGCAACAGATGATGGTAAAGACACAGCACTTGAAAGGACCGAGACAGGACCTTCCAGGATAACCTCTCCGCACTCTCTTCGCACTCGTCAAACCAAGCGAACCAAGCTGCTTTATGACCAAAAGTATCATCCCATGGATGATATCATACGTCCGTCACAAGCTGCTAGGCGCCGCCGTGCCCATGGAGATATCAACTCTTCACCAGAAGATGAAAGTGACTGGTCTTCTGTATATGCGGACGGCGATATTGCAAGTCCAGCCGAGAGCAAACATGAGAAGAAAGCCAAATTGAAAAGCAACCAAAGGCATAGTAAACAAGTCAAGAAACGTTCGTGGTCGCAAGCTCGATCAAGAGAGCCAGCCCGGAAGTCAGAACGAAAGACAATACATCTAAATGCATGCTACAATATGAATACACATCCACAAGATGCCGATCTTGAACGTTTGAGCAGCGACGAGCAAGACTCCGATGAAGCACAGTCTTTGGACACGGGAAACAAGAACCATCATAAATCACCCCAACCCATGGCCTACCCTTCCTATCAGTCAGGAAGTACCAGCCAAACGGAATGGACGAGCTCTAACTCAGAAGTCGACATTGATCCCAATCCGACTGGCCTCGGCGAACTTTCGTCCTCAATGAACCGCGATATCCCAGAGAGGACTCTTCAAGATGAGCCAGGTAAGTGATTGCATGAAAAGCTGTAGCAATTCAACATACTGCGCTAGAACATGATAGCGCAGACTCTTTTGTATCTCTCATGCTCCATTTCAGTGTATCACAGATACTTTGGTCCTGAGTTCCCCATTTCGTATCTTACACTAATTTTTATCAAACAGACATTGGCAATCAGCCATCTTCGTTGACATCATCGATTGCTATGACTATGCCAACGGACATTCTACACCAGCAGCTTCTTACTGCATGTGGAAAATCATCTTACGAGTACCCTCACAGTGGAGGCCGAGACTTCTGGAATCCCCTGCCGGGACTCCCATTCGATATATATACGGAGCGCCTTGAAGATCAGAGATTAACGGACATGAATGGAACCTTGCCTTTGAACTTCGAACACGATGATAAGGAGAATGACCCTGACAACCTTGAAGTCGCGGAGCCTCTGAATGCTGTTGAGAGAATGCATGTCATGCCATTATCGCAGTATCAACAGACAAGCGAAAATGTGGAAATATCACATCATCTCTCTTTGGTCCGAAATGCATTTTACGATGATTCTCAGTCCAATGTGTTGCCGTATGGCCTTGGCGGTCATGATGGGGCTCACGATGAAGTCATTACCAAAGTGATTGCGCCCTAGAGCAGGCTAACGTTCGCTTGATAAAAAAATTACTGCTTATTTTGAGGTCCACCGAAGTTTCTCATGGAGAACTACGGTAGAAACCCAGTGTTATGATCTACTATGTGACGAGTTTGTTCATCCAACGACTAGAGCCGACTGGATTGAACGTCTCTCCTGCCGTAGTGAGAAGAGGAAGGTTTCGGAATTGACATAATGTAACCGACAAATTAAATTTCTGTCAAATGGGCCACTGACGCGTGAATGGGGTTCGGCCATCGAGAGGTGCTGATCCTCACTTCACTTCCAAGCTGACTTCCTACAACTTTTGTGATGTATCCAAATCTCTTAGCCGATGATCGCCGAGATAGATGTAGCCCTCAATGAAAGATCTTGGCATTCAAATGTGTGGATAAGTCATGCCATAGAAACTGATATAATTAGGAATGCAAGAATCGAAAGCAGGCGTGCATGTATGATGAGTTCAACGAAGAACGAGATGCGCTTTAAGAAGATGCACCGGCATGTTTTCAAAGATCTGACAGTTGGAGCGGTTGGAACAGGGCGTTGGTCGGCTACGTTCAAAGATGGATTCCATATGTATTGAAAGAATCATCAATCCAACCTATTCCAATTGAATGAAGGGTATTACGAGCATGCTTTTCTGAAGAGACACGGACTTTAGTTCGTTGAAATCTTCTGCCGTCAGATTTGCTTTCCTTCTATAGGTCTTTGGTCCAAATTGGGCTGTTGGTCGTATGATACAAAATCGATTAGTATTGCATCCATCTGGGCGGGGTAAAAGAAGACTTCGAAGGGAGCTTTGGAAACCAACCAGGTATCTTAGAGGCGCATGGTGATGTGGCAGTGATACATTCGCCAAAACAAAGGCCAATATTGAATGCATGGTCAGCCTACCAACATGAATGAAGGACATGCAGGGTTCAGGTATTATTGTAGAGCCAAATCAAGCAGCAATGTCAGCGAGAATCGGATGACATCCTTCAAAGCAGGTAACACAAGTTAATTTGGAGCTTATCAAGGCCATCTACCAAGAGCTAACACGAAGCATGAAACTACATCATTACCTATGTCCCTGAAACAAAGTCGAATCATTCGCCCTGTGCAAGCTCACAAGGCTGAACAATAAGTGTGGTCGTCCAAAGTTGGTGCATGTTCGGGCATTCTTCTGTACATTATGTTTTATTGTGGGGGGAAAAAAGGAAAAGGCAAATTACTTTGATCGAAAAACGAGCCACTGCACTTGTGTTGTATAAACGAGCTCGCGCAGTATAGTGATCAACAAGGATCCAGTCTGGCGGCATCGCTGGCTTGATTTTGTACAGCTGTCCCGTGGCTGAGGGGCTTATGTAGGGCCTGTTCATGCAGGGACATGGCATCAGCACCAACCAATAGTTACTGCATACTCTATGCTTACCCAGGCTTGCTGGTACAGCAAATATACAAAAGGTAAACCCCAAGGCACTTATGTGGCCCTGCCGTATGTATCTGGACATGCCTAAGTCACGAATGTCTACAGTACATACACGACTTCCCTTCCGTACCTACCACGGGAATAACGGGATTGCCACAATTGCGCTAACAATAGCCGTTCGAGTATGCAGTGTGATAGATCTAAGATCGCCATTGATCAGAGAGGTTGAGGCCACCGCTGCCATCATGATCTGCGCGATAGTCCCAAATGTTCCGACGATGATGCTGATCATGAAATGCAAATCAGGCATGATAGCTCGAGTCTCCTGCCTATCACAGCAAAGTATGTATAGCTCCAGTCTCCGTGTTGGGAAGGGAATAGATATGTCCAGGTAGTATCCCGGGGACCAGATGGCTGGTAAGTTTGCACTGGAGAGCAACGCTGCATTCAAGTCGCCATGGCTGCCAACCACAAGCTGTAAGAAAAATCTGCTCGACATGATGGCCCCCAGAGAATGCAGTCAGCCCATGTAACTGAGGCATTTGGTCAAAGAGGCCAGTAGCTATACTATGTACACAAGACCTAATGCAGTACCGTCGGAGAACGTTGGGGGAGAAGCGAGACAAAGAAAAGGTGGTCCGATGGGATTTGCCAAGCCAAGTAATGGCGCAATGGACCAACAATGCTGCAAAGAGCTGAAAGGTCAAAGGCCTAAAAGGACAAGTACTATGTGCTCTGCATTGGCTAGTGGTAAAATCTAGTGTGGTGTGGAAGACCAGAAGCGAGCGCGTGCGTGGTCTAGGGAAATGTGGCTTTGCCGGCGACATGGTTAGAGTGAGGACGGCGGGCGATCCAAGGCTTGGCGGCGAGGTCTCGCAGGGTCTATTTGCATCTTCTGTCAGCCCTGCCCTGGTCCATCGTGTCAGCCTACTATGGAATATGCAGCACACATAGTACTACGTAGTGACAGCTCAGCAGAGGCTGTTGACTTGATCCACCAGATGCCTGCACACAAGGTCGCCAAACCGTCGCTGTCCGCGGGCCGCGCGAACGAGAAGCTTGCAGCAAAAAGCCTCGTGGCTCCCCTTGTTATATGTTTGGGACCTGTTTCTTCGGGCAGTGTTGACGTTTGACAGTGATGCAGATGGCGTCTCCAATCAGCAGGTCTGGCATGTAACATGCGCCAACCAGGGGCCCTCTTCTCTTTAGCCATCCTGTTCGCACGTTCTCCAGCCCTTCTAATGTTCTAGCCAACCATCCAAACACGACTGCGCCAAAGGTCGCTAACAAGCCTTTTTACCGACGCCCAAGCTTTTCCCTTTTCGTCCATTGATCGGCCACACCGTATGCTGCTGATGTGCTCACCAGTTCGTCTCCATGCTGCTTGTTGTCGTTGTGGTTCTGCGCGTTGCCATCACGTCGCCTTGTCGTCTGCTAATCTGCCCGTCATACTCCTCGATTCTGGCAAGGATTGCGCTACGGGACCCGCGTGCAAATGAGGTCGCCTCAGTGACTGGGAATGTTGTTTCGGTTTGGGCCTTGTTGTCTAGGCAAGGCGTAAGATCTATCCGCGAAGCGGTTAAGGGTACGCACAAGGAATCCAGCCAGCCCCAAGCACCGCCGCTTCCACACTACCCTGCCCAAACTAACCAAAATTTCTGGCCCTCGCGGACATGGCTCGAGAACCGGCAAGCTCATTCTGGTCTAGTAGGCCTGGGGGGTGTGAAAGATGCTGTCGATGGATGTGCGGAAGGGGGCCAGTGTCAGGCTCCGCTGCTAACTGTCTGAGCGTTACGGTATACTCGGCCATTTAAACGTGTGTCGGGCCTACGTTTGTGGAGCATTTTGACAACTGAGGTTTTCTCCTTCTCTTCTCCTCATCGCGGGTCTTCACTTTACTTTTGCGGGGCTCATCAGGGGTTTGCTTGATTGTGTGTTGCAATACACTATACAGTGCATACCTTCCTGGTCCACGCCGCGAACCACCCGACCTGATCCCAAGACCTTTCTCTTCAAGCCTCGACCCCGGCCATAGCCGCATCTGGCTTTTCAAAAGCTTTGTAGCCTCAGCAGTCTAGCTGACCCCAAAGCTACTAAAAACGCCACTGCCGATTACGATATCGATATCAGCCTTCCCTACCCCAGAGCTCGAGCTTTTAAGTTCAACGCACTTCCCTCTCTCACGCTGGTATTCCCTTGACCAACTGTAATACCTCTTTCCATTGATAACTCTTCCACAATGGTCAAGTTCAGCGTTGCTACAGCCTGTGCGCTGCTCAGTTTTGCCGGCCAGATTATGGCGCAAAAGACCGTCAAGGTCATGCCGTTCGGTGCTTCAATTGTCACAGTAAGTCATTTTTTCAACACCTCCATCTTCTCCATGATCGTAACCATTGAGGTTCACTTTCGCTAACCAATCATCAGCGATGTTGGCGAAACAACCTTGAGCAGAAGCTCAAACTATCGGGCGTCAACTATTATGAGTTTGTCGGCTCGCAAAAAGGATCACAAGACTGCCTCACTCAATTCCCCGGGACCGGCAATGACCATGAGGGACATCCAGGGTCCCAGGCCACCGACTATGCGGCAAAGGGCAATCTCACTACCTGGCTCAATCAGCAACCACAGGTAGACGTCGTCCTCATGTTCCTAGGCCACAACGACATCATCCTCGGTCATAAACCTCAAGATCAAATATTCAAGGCGTACGATACATTGATCGCTCAAATGAGGCAGAAGAACCCCAAGATGCAGATTGTCTGGTCTAACCTCACACCCGTGGACCCCAAGCGTTGGGATACCAAGGACTATCCCAACAATGCCAAAGATATTGCTGCTCTCAGTGCAAAGATCAAAGAGTACGCGCCGACCAAGTCGACAACAGACTCACCCGTCCGGTTCGTGAACAATTTCGACGGCTATGACCCTGTTGCGGATACCGAGGACGGTGAGCATCCCAACAAGTCTGGCAATGAAAAGATGGCAAGCAAATTCCTCGGTGCTACTAGGGACGCTATTCTGGCAGTAAGTCGCCCGCGAGGTATATTACGGCCGGCAATGGTAACGAAGGTTGTTAGGCGTCGAGCATGACTGAAAAAGGCACCAAGATGAAGAACCAGAACGGTGGTAATGACTTTATGAAAGTTGTAAACGACTTTTTGAAGGATGACAAGGCTCGCAGATAGAGGCCCATGTGGCTTCTCCGAGTAATTCAAGTGATTCACCTCGTTTCCCTGTCAAACACTGAAATTGCACTGTCGGCAGATTTTAAGTAGAGGGGATGAGTTTGCCTTTACAGAAAAGTCCTGCACGCCATGAGCCCTAAGTCTCAGAGACGATCTTCACTTTTTCTGGGAAGACTCGGCGGCTTCCTTTGTTGCAGCCTGCTTTTTTTTTTAAATATTGTTAGTGATATCCCACATAGCACATGATAGACCAATTCATACCATTTTGTTTCGGCCTTTTTTCGATCTAACCATCTTTAATTCGAGCTCTGCCGCTTGTTGCAAGGCTTGCTTGCGCTGTTACAGGTCAATTTGTTGTTTGTGCGTGGCAATGGCGAACAAAAGCCATACTCGAGCTTCGGCACGATCAGCAGCATGCAAGTTGGTGGCAGCGCTTGCCATGGCTGATCCTGGGTTGCTGCCGTCCGTTGTGTCGTATGCCCCGCGGCCCACCATGTTTCGGTCTGACGATGGAACTGCGTTTGTAAAGCGAAACGTTGGTTCTCTTCCGAGGTCGCTATGGATGTGCGCAAGATTTGTGGCAGGGGCGCGTGAGGTGGAGGTGGATATGAATGGAAAAGCATCGTGGTGACGTGGGGGTAGTGGGAAATTGCATCTCGATAAAGGTGAAAGTGAAAGTGAAAGGTTGATGATAGCATACTAGGCTACCGTTGATGCCTAGCACATTACAGACATCAATATTGCGATGGATGCTCGAGTTTAAGCATATGTGATCACTGGTTCAACCACTAGATCATTGCCTCAGTATTCTGAAGTGTCGGAGCCGGAAATACATACAGTCGTATTTGCTGGATGCCTAGGGTCAAACTGGCAGTTGCAGATAGCCCCCGATAGACTAGCACTGTTTGTTTGATTAAACCCACCGAGAAGCCATTCACACATAAATACGAACACAGAAGCCATCACCACAGTGCAGGGTTCAACAAGATGAAGACAAAGAGAAACACTTGGAACTAGTATGTACATGTGGGTGCCTATAAATCTGAACAGCTCCCTCTTATTTGGTCAAGACGATCTTGAGCTTTCCTGGAACGTGTGTGAAAAGGTTGGCATAGGCCTTGGGGACAAACTTGCGCTGGTTTGGCTCCTGAACGAAATATTCGTAGCCCTGCTTGTTGGCAAATTTGATAGCGTCCTCCTTGGATTTGAATTGTATCCGATGGCCATTCATAAAGTCGGCCGACGATTGCCAGCCCATGAGAGGGTTCTCCCACCGATGGCCTTTGGGCAAAACATCCCAGTCCATCAGCCAATGTGAAGAGTTCCAATTGCCAGATTGGGTGGCAGTTTTTGTGGGCTTGTAAATGCTGTCTGGCATTAGCATGCACATAGAGGAAGTAGAGAAAGACGACGGGATGGAAATTAGCCATACCGGACAGTGCGCGCTTGTAGGTCAACAGGAGCGCCAGAAAGCACCGCGGCAGCAACGCTTTCACCAGGCTCACTGCCATCCATCACGCGCTTAGGGATAGGCGAAAAGTTGCTATAGGTTGGTTAGACAGAGTCCATGCAGGTGACTGTGGGAAAGAACGCACGAGGTCCGATAGTCGATGGCCACGTTGTAGTCGGGCTGGTGTCGCAATGCTTCGGCAGGGCTCTCCTTGCTGATTTGCGTTGACTCGCTGGCGAGTTTTGCATCGGGCGCATCTTGCGGGCTGGTTTTGGGGTGGTGCTGTTCCGAGTCGTTGGTGGCATAGGTGCGGTAGGCGGGGCCCAGTGCCCGGGCGGCAGAGGGCCGTAGGGCTGGAGCAAGCAGCCTGGAGCCAATTGACCTGGGCAGGGCAGACATGGCGGGCGGGCAGGCTGGGTGGTGATGTGGGTGATGGTGGTGGTGCAGTGGTTGATAGTGGGCAGTTCGCAACAACGTTGGTCGTCCAGCTCGGATGCATGGGGCATTGCTTGGCGCGCGGCCGGCAGAAACTCGCAGCTTCTTTGCTCAACCTCACCGTCGACCTCCATCTCGCGCCCCTCCGTCCCCATCATCTTGCCAGCCCAGGTGCGTCGCCCCGCCCGCAGCATCCCCCGTAGAGAGCGCAATCGGTGCTAATTGACCCCCAGCCGTCAAGATGAGCTTCATCCAAAAGCGCGGTCTCTCGACCCTGATCCCCCCCAAGGTCTGTCCGCCACGCCTGGCCTTCGCATTGCGCATCGTGCTGACCGTTTTGTGCAGATTGCTTCTCCCAATGTAAGACCTCGCACAGCCCCGTCCCCGATGGATCCGACTTGTCCCAGGCCCGCACGCGCAGTCGGGCCAATGCCAACGTACATGCTTCGTCTCCCAGAGGCAGCGCCCGCCTGCACCCACACTCGTTGCATCCCCCCATACCGTGTATTTCTAGCTAACAAGGCCCAAGGCCATTGGCTCCTCGCCCAATGCCGTCCGCATGCAAAAGGTTGTGAGCTTCTATGAGCAGCTGCCCCGAGGCCCAGCTCCCGAGGCCCAGGGCAAGGGACTTCTCGCTCGCTACCAGAAGAAACACATGGGCAAGAACCCTTCAGGAAGACGTATGTGCCTCTCTTTTGCATGTTGCTGGCCCTTGCGATGATGAGCATTGTGCTGTACTGAGCCAAAGGCGCAAACTGACACACGGCAGCGCTCCTCCACGTCATTGGCGCCCTGATTGCCCTCGGCTACGCACAGAACTACTATTTCCATCTGCGTAAGTTGTCTTCTGCAGACTTGCTGGCACCGCAGTGACTCACACGCTCCAGGCCACCACAAGAACAACACCCATTAAGCGGATGTAGCGCAATGAGTAGAGGGCAAAACCACGCCACGAACGGGCAGGACATGTAAATGTAAAGTAGACGTATAGTTGATCAATTAGAGCCTCGACCGGGCGCCTTCTGCCTGCCCCAATGCATGTTGCTGTCAATGCTAGTGATGATGTGTGTTTGATGAATCTGTGTCTACTGTCCTGGACACACAACTGTGACGGCTGCCCGTGGTCCAGTCAATGGGGGCATGTAGCCTCGACCAGTACTGCAACAATTGTAGACACAGGCAGGCAGTCGGTAGGCGGGACGAGGCTGGCAGGCAAGGTCACTTGTCAGGCGAGCAGGCTCGTGTGACGTGTGGGTGTCCGCAAGCACTGCTCTTACTACAAAGAGCCCTGGCCGCCAAGACCAACCGCCTCACGTTGCCTACTGACCTAGCTGTACCCATCTCCTATACTCTCCCCCATCAATCCGCCAACCACGCCCCTCGACTCCAAGGGCTCCTCTCACCCATCCCTGTTGTCCGGACGAAGCCACTCGCCGTTCGGAAACAACCAGCGCGCCCGCTTCTGACACGCGCCCGATCAACCGCAGCAGCAGCTCCACTTCGTCGTCCACCACCACCGCAGCCGCCGCTACCACTGCCACTGCCACTCCCCCTACCGGCATCACCACCACCCCTAGCAGCGACTGCTCCCCGACGCTCAAGCCCGCGCCCTTGCCGCATCAGTCCCCAAGCTCCTCGCAGACGACGTTTCTGCGGAAGCGCCCACTCGATCTCCGTGGCGGCTTGTAGCATTTGAACACTAGGTAATGTCCTTTGAGCTTTCATCGCCTCTATCCCTGTCGCCATCCGTTCCTATAGTTATCACGGCATTTGCCACTATCACGGCCACTGCCGCTGTCACTCCTTTACAACCCCCGCATGCGCGCATGGAACACAAGCCCCCCTCCTCCCAACGACTCTTGTATACCAAAGACCATTGTTCTAACTGCGAGTCCTTGGCTGCTACAGTTCCGCAAACTGTTATGGCAGAGCAGGTCACCAACGATGTGGTAAAGGAAGCACAGTCGGTGGGACGCCCTGCGCCCATCGACGATACTGCGTCAACTACCAACCTGTCAGCCACTAATGGCACCCTGCCCCCGGGCCCTGCAACTACACTCACCAAATCGTCCGATTCCTCTTTGAATGCAACACATCCGATCCGTGCAGACAATGCCTTGCTCAATGGCGACTCTGCCGACCACTCGGCTGCCGAGTCCCAGGCTGTGGCCGATGGAAGCGGCGGCTCAGACACAGATATCAGCCGGCCGGGCAGTGTGGATCAGTCAAAACGCGAGGCAGGCCATGTACGCACCGGCTCGAATGCCGTCAAGAAGGCGTCCACCTTCAAGTCTGTCTCGGTGACCAAGAACTTTCTGGCAAAATCAGCAGTATCTACGCCTGTTGCGCGACCGGGCGACAAGGCCACGTTGGTAACGCCCACTAACTCGACCTCTGCGCTTACTGCTGCGAGACCCCGTCTTGTTGCCAAGTTGGGCACCGGCAATGCGCCCAGGACCCTGACCAAAGTGAATGGTGCAAGCTCAGGCCCCGATGCGAGTAAAGTCTGGAACAAGAATCAGCCTGTGCCGCCCCCTCCACCAAAGCAATTCACGGATGAAGAGCTCAAACAACAGTACGGCATCCACCTCGCAACGCGCCTGCAAGCAGATGAAGCCGGGAAAGAAGCAAAATGGGCAGATATTGACGATGACGAAGATGACTGGGCTCCAGATACCGTCCAGTGGATGGATGGTACCAAGTCTTCTGGCGCTGCTGTAGAAACTGAGCCACCTGCTACCGAGGAACCCAAACCCGTTCTAAAAGCGACATCGGCTGCATTTTCAGAATTGTCTGTCGAGACCCATAAATCACAGGCCCCAGTTAATTCCAATGTTGCAAAGACAAGTGTGACTGGCGGAACAAAGACAATTTTGAAGCCAGGTGCTCATGGACAACCAGCGACAGGAAAGACAAGCCTTGTGCTCAAAGGGCAACCTGAGAAACCAACCTTGGTCGCTAAACCCTCGACTTCGGAAAAGAAATCGCCATGGGCTCCATTACCTCCTGTCGAAAAGGTCCCCCCAGTGCAGATAAACCCTCCGCAGCAAGCTCCACAGCAACGATTCCCGCAAAGAGACTCCTATGGCTATGATCCAATGCCTCCACTGCCTGCCAAGGAAATCGCTCCAGATGATTTTAATCGTTCTTGGCGTGACGAAAGGGGTGGTCGGCCTGAGTTGTATAATTCTCAAAGTGGTCGTTATGAACCTGTCAACGAAATGAGGCGAGGCTCAATGCGAGATTCTGGATTCCGGCAACAGCCCTCGGTGTTGCAGCGACCTTCTCAAGATGGACCTGCAGAGCCATCAGCCGCATTCCAAACCTCACGATCTGGTGTCGACGCGCCAATGTGGGGGAGGAGGCGGAACTCTTCCAACGTCAGTGGCAGTCATGGCCGTCGCATGTCATTTGACCGGCGAGGGACAGATATGCCCAGTGGCCCTATGGGGATGGAGCGCCGGGAATCGCAATCAATCAACGGACTCGAGTCATCAGACACAGGTGCTTCCCGACAGGCCTCTGTCGCTATTGCCGCATCCCCCAATGCTGCACATGTACATCCCGCCTCGCCTTTTGGCTCGGTAGCTTCTTCTAGTGCACACGATCCACCAGCGCCAGCCAATGCCCCGCCCGCAGAAGATCCTGTAGAGGTGCAGAAGCGTTTAATGGCCGACAAGATTGAGCGTGCTCGTCTGAAGAAACAGCAGGAACAAGAAGCGGAGAAAAAGGAAGAGGCTGAGCGCAAGGAACGCCTCGCAAAGAGGCTTGCGGCAATGGGACTGCCTGCTGAGAAACCCAAGCCCAAAGAACAATCTCCAACTCGTTCTGTAGGGCGATCTCCGCAAAAAGATAGAGCGGTGCCTGCCACTGTGCAATCACCACCAAAGCCGCCCGTTCCAACGTCTGATGGCGAGGTCGCTCAGTACGGCATGATGAAAGTCCATCAGGCTCAGCCAGTCAAGAGGACATCTCCAGTCGACTCATCGCTAGTCGCAAAGGGTTCAGTATCCACAAATCCCATCACAGGGTCTTCGCCGGTAAAAGCACAGACGGTGAACGAGACACGTTCACCTTCACTCGCACAGCACACCGCCCAGCCGTTTGACGCTTTCCGCGACAATGAGAAGATTAGGCAGCCAAGCGACCAATCAAAAGGCATGACGCAACAACAATCGGAAGGCGCCATCTCTTCAGGACCTAAGCCATCCACACCACAGAACAATTGGCAATCTGCAGCTCCACAACCTCGACCTTGGACCTCACAAGTCTGGGGACCCCCTCAAACACGAGACCGCGCTCTTGGTAACGGGACCTTCGTCTCCAGCTACGATCGTAGTCAGCCTCGCTCAGTGTCTCAGCAGCAACTGTCCGCACAGGCTCAACCTGCATCTACTGCACCCGCCCCTCTTGGTCTAACACCGCAGCCGGCTAACTCACTACCTGCAAGCACATTGTCTGCAAACAAATCCATGGCGCCTGCAAAACAGGGTCCTATCAACCCTCTTGCGGATAAAGGATGGGGCAATTACGCTGCTCACATTGCTCAGGATGATCGGAATTTAGTGAGCAAAGCACGACAGGATTTGGATCGCTTGGGAGGCGAGACATTCCGGCCAGAAATTCGAGAGACCTATAAAGATCAGCGCGGTCAATCTCAAACTACACTTCACGACAAAGTAGCAAATAATATCGCTATCCATCAGGGTAACATGAAAAAGGATGATGTCGTCAAACCTGTGCTTGATGGAACATCACCACAACAAGCACTAGGTCAAGTTCCCGCACTACAGCAAACTGCTGGCCCTCGTGCTTCACGTTTCTTCCCTCGGTCCACCGACGCTGCCAACCTCACACCAACAGCGACTTCAACCAAGATGGATTCCCCTCCACCTCCACCTGAAACGGAGAGCCATCCTGCCTTCACTGGTAATACAAATCACCCTCTAGTAAGACTCCCAAAGCCATCGCCTGTGGTTCGACTTCCTCCGCAAGCATCTGGGGGTACAGTGTCAATTGAAGGCCCAGTCAGCATGCCTACGCGCAGTAACCATGCACTTGGAGCTCGCCCACTGGCAATGAGTCCTGAGTGGCAAGACAGATTCAACAGTCTCCTCGGAAAACCGGGCGCGTCAGCTGCACAAGCTGCTGTACAAGCCCCTGCGATGCGAACAGTTACCACAGTACCACCTAATGCACCCTGCAAACCAGGGTCACTGCCAGTAGCAGCCTCATCTAAAGTGGTTCTCGACGTTCGAAGCAACACTGGTTCAGCGACTGTGTCTCTGCCAAACGTCCCCTTCAGGAGAGTGTTTGCAGATGACCAAGGTAGCGAGGCTATTACACGCAAGGGAACCGAGAGTCTTTTCGAGGATCGCGAATTCGGCTCATTGCCAACGGTCAAGATGTCGCAGGTTGCACATCTAGCAGCCAACGAAGCCGCTGTTACTCCGCCCATGGATGATACAATCCTTGCTCGCTTCAAGAAGATTGAAAATCCCTTCACCACGCGCAGGCTCGAAGCGTTTGATTTTGAAAAAGGTGTCCAGCGGATTGAAGTTGTGATTCGGCTGAACAGCACACGGGAGAGTGTTACCAGAACGATGCCACGAAGACATCGCTGGACAAAGGCCAACAACCAGTACACGAAGCCGAAGCGTAGTAATATCCCTAATGGAACCCCTTCTAGCAATGGCAAAGACAAGTCCCGTAACAAAATGTCGCAGCAATCCCATGAAGGTCAGACCAATAGTTCGACCCGCCCTTCAGCGAACACGTGGAGCAGCAACAACCGCCCATCTCCAGCACATTCAAGCACGACTTGGGCTCGACTTGCAGCTGCTCATGTTCATTGAATGCGTAGCTTCTAGTTCATGGTGGATATCCATACAAGAATGCTGGTATTGAGCTGGTATCGGGCCATGCTCTCGCTAAACGCGCCATGTCAACTACGGTTCTACCAAAATCAACTGAGTCTCAGCTCGTCAAATGACATGCAGCATTGGCCGTACTCTTTTTACTTGTTGCGTCTACACACATTACATAAATGAGAATTATCACACAAAAGGGTCCTCATAGGCGCATGGCTGGTCATCACTGGTATCACGAACATCATATGTTCGTATCTGCGGAACCCTTTCTTCCTTTGTTTTCTTTTCACTGTTTTCTGCTCCTCTTCTACAATAGCATATCTCCGACTTTGTGACACAACGCTTGAGTGGACCACATCGTCGAACTTATTTGAGAGGCACTATACTCTCGCTTTCTTTTTTAACAGCTCGTTCCTGTATGTCCGTTTGTTGCAGCACTGTCTGTAGAGGGCGTTATCTGCTACTATGTTTGAATGTGGATGATGATACCGAAGCGACGGAACATGGTGCTTCGAAATGGGACGAGGTAGATGCTTTGTACTGCTAATACTACTCTGTAAACATACATTGATCGTGAAAAGATATTGTACTGAATCCCGGTGCGATACAGTAACTCGCGAGAAACTCTAGATGGCTAAATGTACGAAGGATTTAGTAATTGCGACTTGATGCTCTCCTAGTGTCGCTCATACACTACTACTTCATACTGTGTTTCTTTCCTGCACATTTTGATCCTATTTAGGGCCATGGTTATCTGCTTCCATCGAAATAATTGATAGCCTCTAAGTTTGTCTTGCCAATTTCAAATCCTTTCGCGGCTGTGATCAGTCCGTCCAACCAATCTTGATGACCCAAAAGCATTGGATTCGGCTTCTCCTTCGCCATCTCTTGAAATACTGATCCCCTCTGACTTTCCTGCGTCAATATTCGTACCCGTTGGCCGTCTAAATCTTCGATCAGCCATGCATGATATATTTCCAATCCCTCCGGTGTTCTGCTGCTCCAAGCCATTCTCCCTGCGCTCCCGTTCGACTGTGGCGGGTCCGACTCCTCAACCGTGCAGGTCAATGGCGGGAATCCAAAAGTGCTAAACTTGAATACGTCGCCTTTGTGTAAGAACGTGCCGGACACGGGAGGTTCTATTTGACTGCAATTTTTATAGTACCTCTCCCATTTCGATATGTTCGCAAGCAAGGCCCATATCTGCGTACTAGTAATATCTTGCGCGATACGCTCGTTGGACACGAAATTATCAGTCGTGCCTGGAAGGAAATGTTTGGGCCATAGTATGGACGATTGGGTCGCCATTGTACGTCGTCTGCTAACGGAATATTGAATGTGCTAACTTAAATGTCTCGAATTCCACCCCATTTAAGCTTATGGCCGATTCTTTATAGTCGTTGTAATGCATTGAGCTAAAGTGTAATGACATGTGTATTCGACACTATTACATGATCAGCAGTATACTGACGTCATAATTTTAGATCACCTTTGAAGCGATTATTGGTGAGCGACGATATATGATACACCCTAATAATTTGTGTACTCATTGTAAGCATTTACGTATCTTCTTGGGAATGGTGACCTATTCCGATAGCGGGAGATAAAATAGGTTCCTTATTCAATTGCCCCTATTCATTGAAGCACATGTATTGTACGCGTAACTGGTTTTACACGGACATCAGAATGTTAGTACTTGTTTCCCAAGTATTATGGTACACTACATAATTAAAATGGCATTCGGACACAAATAGATGATGAGAGTTGCACTTGTCCGAGCTCTGATTTTCTCCAGGGTGGAATCGTGCAACTGTCTTGCCACTAGCCGTACGACCACCACCTCAATGTCGTGTGTGTAACAACAGTTGGACTCCACATATGGTTCGAGATGACGGTGAATCTAACACGTTTTCACAGAAGTTTAAGGACAAGAGTGGTGCTTTGCGAACGAAAATCCCGTTCTCCGGGACTATTCTATTACATTGCACAACACGATTCCGCCTACCAGTTTCAGATAAGTAGAGCCATGACAGTACACATGTATTTTAACAATTATATTTTGTGTATGTTCTGATATCAATTCCTTCTTGCCTAGCCTTCTCAAGCCCAAGTTTCAGTCAATAGCAATCGTCTAACATAACATTGACGTATCATTTCCTGATGAACGCTCTCGACTTTCTCGTTGACTTGGTCATATCCGCCAACGCATGCAAGGATCCCAAGGTATCAGAAGAGCCTCTTGAATCCCACCATTCTGTTTGTCGACATAATAATTTCCTGTCAAAGGATCGATCACCACCGACTCTTCCGTCACCATTGATTGAGCGCAGCAAAGGCAGGATGAACGAAATCCATCAGGACAAACTATTCTGCATCGAAGCACAGGCGGCAAATGCTTCCGAGACAAGCTTGAATATCATGACACACCATCTGGTACGCATGGAGCAAACCCCTGGAGGTCCTCTGCACTCGCAACAAGTAGACACAGGCCTACAAACACCTTCCAACCCCAGTGAAGAAGCCTCAGGGTGGCCGCAATTTGGCCAACGAACGGACCGAAGCTCTGAATACCACTCAGCATGCCATTTGAATCCCATCAGCGGAGACACGTTGTATCGACCGTCTAAAGACTTTTGGATTGATTCGTTATGTTGTACGTTAAATCGAAACAACACGAGGCTAGTGGTTGGACCGCAATATGAGACTTTCACAGCTCAACAACCGAGTCAACAATCCGGTACATACTACACGCCCGATAATTGCGCCCAGTGTGAGCTACCGGGATCTGGGCTCGTATGGATGGGAGATACCCTAGTTGGTTCCGACCTGGATCATCGACCAGCCAACTTTTGGACGAGATTGAGAACGACTACTTGACACTCGTGAGGAATATAAATTCGAGAGATATACAGGAGACATGTGATATTTTAATGGACTATCCCAAGCATAAACCCATAGTTCTCAATTCGATCATGACAACGTTTGACTGTTTATACAACATGCGTGGATATACATGTTGCTACCCTTTTCACGCAGGGCAGGCATGTGAATCCTGGGTTCATCATGCTATGGAATTTAGTTCCTGCATGAATGACGCCTCTACAGCAGCGAGATGTTCCGGGGTTGATGTCATACTCGCCATTAGGTAAACGACGTTACCCAGAACCCTCGAATGTATTGAACTACGGTGCAATAGTGCGTCACGTAATCCAATAGCAGCCGACGATGTGTAGCCAGATCCTGTTCGGTCAACCAAAGAAACTGCTAAGACTGACCCCAAAGCGTTGACATGATCGATGCTTTTGTGTTGCGAAAGCTCAAGCACAAATTCTTGTGACCACATACTCCACAAAGTTGCTCTTACTTCTTCTTCGCTACAGTCTGCTTTGCTCGAGGATGCCGTGCTCATTGATGATCCTTGCCAATTATTCCTATATTTTTTCCACGCAGGGTCAGTCGCATCGAGCCCTTTCATAATTTGTAGGCTCGAATTTGCGACATGGCATCCTATAGGGTGTGCCGTATAGCTGTGACCGTGCAATAGAGCTTCGGATTTCTCATCGCCCCAAAAGGCATTATAAATGGATTGACTTGCTGCCGTTATCGACAATGGAAGTAGGCCGCCTGTAAGCAGTTTGGCATGTATACTGATGTCTGGGCGTACACCGAGGAATGATGCTGACGAGAATCGACCCAGGCGATACAACCCGGTGAACACTTCATCAAACATGACAGGCAAGCCAGTCCATCCATATTCATCCGTATCGGCTTTAGGTGCAACACTAGAAGTTGTTGAGAAGTTGTACCGGCGTACAACACGCACCAGGCTCCTCTGGAATAATGGGTCAACAAACCGCATTCCGCCAGCACCAAGAATTATTGGTTCCATGACCAATGCGCCAAACTTTCTCCCCTCTTCTTTCACCAACTTATCCAGGACTTTTTCGATATATGCCTCATAGACCGACGAGTTATGCCTGCGATCGAGATCGAAGATGGCACTCATATTCTCAAAGACTTGTGGCGGACCGAGGTCGCCCTCCATGCCTTGTGGTGGCTCGACGAGCCAGCGTCCATTTCTAAGTTTGAATGTGGGATAATCAAACCAAAAGCCGCGACCGCGATACCAGTCAACCTTCTGGTTAAACACACAGGGCTCTGATGCATCCATTGCTCCAATTGTGTCCCCGTGATAAGAACCTTGCAAGCCCAGAACACCAACGGCCTCCGAGGATCCATCCCATTCATAATGTTTGCATGAGGCTCGAAGTCCCATTTTGATGCCAGCTTCGGCCGCTGTACTTCCGTTATCCGTGTAGAATACCTTCTTGAGACGAGGGTTGGCCAAGCCTTTAAGCACTCGCTCAGCAAGGGTAAGGGCAGGCGCATGTGTAGCACCAGCAAACATTATATGTCCGTAACGACCAGCTGCATAAGCAGCCTCTAGTGCTAGTGTCGAATTACCATGGCCAAGGCCCTGGGGTCTAGTCAATTTCCACTGAATGCTGCATATTTCCAGGTCCTTTGACTAACCTGTGTCCACCATGATGCAGAACCATCGAACGCTGGGTACCATAATGGGACATCTTCCGGGTGTTTCTCTGCGTCAAGAGTGACATTTGTATGCTTGACTTGGAAATAGTCACCATATGCGGAATCAAAAACTAGGATATCATCTGCTTTCTTGATGTGTTTGTGTTGAGTGAATGGATGCCAAATTGTGTCCTGGGTTCTCGATGCCAGACTCTCAGCAGATCTCAGCCGCCTTGCATGAGCCTCAATCAATTGATCGGCAACCTGATGTATCTCTTTATTCTGGCTAACTGTCCTATAGTATGAGGACATCCTACTAAACTCTTCTTCTTGGCTGACTCCTTCTAAACAGGGAATCCAAGGTACAGCAATAGTGGGGATATTTTTGTTGCTAAAATAATCTTTGAGATAGGCAGCGTTGTCATATTTGCTTCCATCGTCGAAGCATATAACAGCATCAACGTCATAGCCTCGCATGATCAGAGACTCTGTCGCTGATATGGTTGATGCAATTCCGCCGAGTCTATGATCGCCAACAAGGACAGCGGGAAGTCTTAGAGGGCGAAAAAGGTCAGCTTGTGGGGTTCCTGATGGTCCAGGGGACAAGACACCGCCAGCAGTTTCAACAATACCCATTCCCATATTGGCTTCTGCTGGGTTTGCAAGGCTTGCTGCTGTGTTGAGGCTGGCATAAAGTCGATGATTGAGTTCCTCATCGCCGGGCTTTACACTATTAATGAAATTGCTCTGCGAGTAGTGCTGAGTTGACTGACAATATGTGCTGCATCTCGGGCAGCTATGTGCGGACTGACAGGCTCATTGAATTGAAAAATAGTGTGCACGTCTTGTCCTCCCATAAATTTGCGGACATATCTGTATATAATCAGCCTATGTACATGGACGAGATTCGCAACACCATAGACCTATCGTCAGCTTCTCCCATAGGGCCCGTAGAAACAGGCTTGATATAATTCACTCTCCATTTCGACTTTTTTAAATGACTGTTGAAATGCGCTCCGAGCAACGTAGAAAATACAGTCTTGCCGACACCTGTGTTTGCGCCATATATTTGGATTGCGATGAACTTCTTCCACAAAGCAGCCGGCACCCTGGACATTTTTCTCGCGTTGAGAGGCCGACACAGTCAGTAAAAGATGCTGTATGGGTTGCCAGTACAGGATTATGAGTAGATAATACGGACGCATGCACAGTGGATGCTGCGGGCTCCGATTCAATCCCGGTGGTTGACGCTAGGTCGAGAAGAGAAAGGATCGATATGTTCCTGCGTTCTACCGCGTACACAAATTTGCTCAACCAGTCTAGTATCCGATGCTATGCGGCTGACTGAGATCGCTGGGGGATCTAAAGTACCCATGAGTCAACGTGTTTGTCAGACGGAGTCGCTTTTGCCAATTCGATTACGAAGCTACCCAGCGCACTAGAGCATATCCTGCCCTCCTATCCATATTCACAGTTTCGGCTTAATTGTACTCACCTCGGACCTCCCACCTCCAAAAGACTGGAATCTCTTTTTGGACCTAATCGCGGGCACAATAGCTGTAGTGTATGGGTGTTGTTTGCCAGTCGTTCTTCACATCCCGCCGTGCACCTGCATTCATAATTCATAATTGAGGTGACATAGCAGTTCCCCAGCACCCTAGCTTACTAGTGGTCTGTAATGGAGAGAAAGAAATGCCGAGTCACGTTGGAACGTAGGTTCGAGGAATTGCTGGATCGTCGGCGCACCAATTCGACTCTTCGGACACTCACGTTGCCCAAGCCAAGCCATGTGGACTTTTCCTCGAATGACTTCCTTTCGTTATCCAAAAGTCCAATTCTGAAAGACGCGTACCTTTCTCGACTTAAGAAAGCGGATATCCCCCTCGGCAGTGGAGGTTCCCGGCTGTTAGATGGTAACTCTACCTATGCCGAGGATTTGGAACGAGAAATTGCTGCCTTCCACGGGGCTGAATCCGGCTTGCTATTCAATTCGGGGTTCGATGCAAACGCTGGGTTTTTCGCTTGTGTACCTCAGCCGGGCGATGTCATTGTGTACGATGAACTTGTCCATGCTAGTGTACATGATGGTATGCGCCTTAGCCGGGCTTCAAGCAGAGTTCCATTTCCACACAATTCGATATCAGGGCTTACTGAAGTTATCAAGGAACTCTTAAATGGATCTCAGACATTGAGGCAAGGAGAGAGCAACATCATCATCGCAGTTGAAGCAATCTATAGCATGGATGGAGATCTAGCACCGTTGGAACAGATTGTCGAGATTGTCGAAGATTTGCTCGGAAAGGACAGAGGTCACATTGTGGTGGACGAAGCCCACTCCACCGGCGTGCTAGGGTCGCATGGTAGGGGCCTTGTATGTGAGCTTGGGCTGGAAGACCGTATTTTCGCCCGCTTGCATACGTTTGGAAAATCTCTGGCTGGTAACGGGGGTAAGTTCCAAATACCCTTTTTGCGAGTGTTGTTGATTATCAATGAGACTTATTTGTATTTAGCAATCATACTGGGTTCACTTACGCTCCGGCACTACCTTGTCAATTACGCTCGCTCGTTGATATACACAACGTTTCTCTCATATCCTTCTTTGGCTCTCATTTCTGCTTCCTACAGTCTCCTACAATCGGGGGCCACACTCGCCCTCCAGGAGCACTTACAACATTTGACGCGAACCCTGTACCAAGCCTTACGCGACCTGCACACAAAGTCCCTGGCTTCTCGGAAATTGCTTCAGATCCCCACTGCATGTCCCAAATCACCTATTTTTTCGATCCAACTAGAGAACCCCAGAAATTTGGCTCAGTTTCTGCAGGATCACAGCATGATGGTGAGAGCGGTTGTGCCACCCACTGTGCCGTTTGGTACCCAAAGAATCCGGGTGTGTTTGCATGCAGGAAACAGTGAAGCTGATATTGAGAAGCTGGTGCGGACCCTGTCAAGCTGGTGCGAGGCAATACTGCGTCAGCGAGACGACCATGATGGATGCAAACTTTCGGTGCAATCTCGCTTATAGTTGTAATGTTAATCAAATACAATACGATTGTCACTTCCCAAGCATCTCCTCGAGTCAATTGATGTACGAACGCAATCGGCAATACAAAGTCACGGTGGCAACTATATCTAATCTCAAAGGTGGTAATCATATTGATGGTGAAATACCAAATTGAATTTTACAAATTAAAAATATGCTAGGCAGCTATGCGTGTCTCTGCATGCTGTTCAGCTGACTCTTGGGCAACAGCTGGCTCGCCTACTAATTTCTCTGGAATTGTTTCTTCCATTGCCATGGGTCGTAAACCCCATTTCCCAAACATGGCTTTGTCTTCTTCCCATCCATTACACGCAGTCGTCAGCATTTTCTCACCAGTGAAGACGGCGTTGGCTCCGGCCTGGAAACACATGATCTGCTTCTCTTCGCGCATTGTGTGTCGACCTGCTGCAAGGCGAATAATGGTCTTGGGCATGACTAATCGCGCAGTGGCAATGGTACGCAGGATGGCGTCAAAAGAGATTGCCTGGCTTTCGCCTAATGGCGTGCCTTTGATCGGAACCAGTGCGTTTACAGGGAAGGACTCGGGATGGGCGGGCAGTGTTGATACAGTGTGTATCAGGCCAACATGGTCGCGTGCCTGCTCTCCCAGTCCCAGAATGCCTCCTGTACAAACGTGAATGCCGGCCTCTTGCACGTTTTGAATCGTCTTGAGACGCTCGTCGTAGGTTCGGGTGGTAATGACGCTAGGGTAGTGTTCTCGGCTTGTATCCACGTTGTGATTGTATGCAGTCAAGCCAGCAGCTTTGAGTTCCTTGGCCTGCTCAGCATCAATCATGCCCAGAGTCACACAAGCCTCCATGCCCAAAGCTCTCACACCGGTCACCATGGCCTTGACGTTTTTGAGGTTGGTCTTGCGGCCGCGCATATCACGCCAGGCAGCGCCCATGCAGAACCTGGAGCTCCCATTTTCCTTTGCAATACGCGCAGCTTCAAGGACTGACTCGACCGAGCTCATCTTGGTTGCCTTGAGTCCAGTATTGTAGCGCGAGGACTGGGCACAGTAAGAGCAGTCTTCGCTGCAGCCACCAGTCTTGATGTTCATGAGGGTGCACATTTGGATTGCCGCAGGATTGTGGAAGCGGCGATGGACAGTGGCCTGGATGGATAGGGAGCAAGCGGTTAGAGCCAAGTTTCGATAGCATAGGCGAGGGTAGTGGAGTGGAGTGAAGTGGCAGGAGTTGTACATACCGAGGCATAGGTCAATTCAATCAGGGAGGTGTTGTATATCTCCGAAATCTCCTCCTTGGTCCAGTTGGTCCTGGGGGCGGTGGCTTGGGCAGCATCCTCAAAGACAGAAGTTGGTCTGCTGCGCCTGGGGGCAATCTGCTGGGTGGTGGGATCGATGGAAGCGTCGAGCACCGTGCTGAAAGCCCTCGCGGTGCGAAACGACGCGGACTTGAGGCGGATGGGGGTCAAACGCACCAGCTGAGCCATGCTGGAGATTCAGAGGACGAGGCCACTGGCGACCGGGACAGCAGACGGAGAGGTGGGAGAGACATGGAGGAAGCTGCGTGGAGCTGACACATACATGGGCTCTGCGGCTAGTGGGGGGTCGAGTCGGCCTGTTGACTCTGTTGACCACGGCTGTGAGATGGGGGTGAATGGCTGGCGCGTGATTGGCGGGCATGGCAAAAAAGGTACCCAGCAGCTTCCCGCTCAGTAGCGCGGGGCAGAAGCCAGCCACCAGCCCTGCCGCGCCCATTGCCCCAATGCCCACCCTGGCCCGGGCGTTCCCCTCCGCTGGCCGTTCATTCACCCGCCGCCCTCAACACTCAAACACCATGCCCAAACAGTCGCACCCATCCGCACGCTCCCACGTCCCGCCGACCCTCGACGGATACCCTCGCCTCTCCCGTCGACTCCCTGCCCGGCCATGCTGCATGAGATCCTGCTCTCCCTGTCTGGCCACCCCTCCCCGCTCTTCGATGCCGCTGCCAGTTCCCAGCACGTGACGCCTGCCCTTGGACGCCTGCTTTCGCCGCCAGAGACGGAGCTGCTGTCTTCAATCGGCCATCTGTCGCGTTTGCATCGCCGCACCCGCGACCATGTTGCCAAAATTGCTGCATCCCATCCATCAACCGTGTGCCGCGCGGTTGCAGCTTCCATTTCCTCACATCATCTGCACTCATTCCAGCAAGCCATCTTGCAGCTTGAGACCCGCATCCTCAAGCAAGATACAGCAACTGTCGGCGCTTACAACATTGTGCCTCTGGCCGGCATCGCTTCCGAATTCTCAGAATGGCCGAGGATTATGGAATGGCTGTGGAGCATGAGCATCTTCATGGCCCCTCCGGCTGAAGCCACCCCGCAAAAACCCGACCAAGATCCTTCTTCTTTCTCTTCATTCTCCTCTTCTCCATGCTCAGGTGCCCAATTGATTGACAAACTTCGTGCAGAAGCTCAGACAGGTTACCCGGACATAGGGCAAGCTGCTCGCCAGCTGGGCCAAGTGGCCGAGGCCTCGTGGCTGCGTCAGCTATCCTCGTGGTTATTGTACGGACGCTTGCCTTCCTTTGGCGTGTCCGACTTCTTCATTCATCAAGACGATGACGACTTGGATGAACCCTCTTTTGGCATACATTATGCTTTGCTTCCCAAGTTCGTTACACGCCATACTGCTTCCTCGATTTTGTTCATTGGCAAGTCACTCAATCAAATTCAAGCTCTATCGGCTTCCCAGACAGCATTCAGTACCTCCTCAAATGTATCCAAACTTGAACTTCTACCAGCCCACATGGGCTTGCTGTCAAAAGTCAACCCACCTGTATCAACAGTAGCCCTCTCAGAAGCCGTTGCAAACATACGATTGTCACTGTCGCGCAACTTGCTTCAGCATCTTCTGCCACGTGAAAAGATTGTGGAAACGCTTTCCATCTTGTACCAATTCTTTCTCATTGGTAGAGGCGAGTTCGCCATGACCCTGATCGCAGAGGCTGATACCCGATTATCGGCAAGACTACAAGGCTCATCCTCCACCAAAGCTGGTCATTCTATTGAAGGATTCATGCTCAAGCAAGCCGAAGTGACCCAAATACTGACTCATTCGCTATCTACTCTCTTGACGTTGACCGGCGAAGACGACCACACGGATGACATTTTGGACGTTGCTAGCCAATCCCTACACCTTAATATCCACGACTCACAAGCACATCGTCCTGGTACACCTGGCCGTGCCAAAGATGCTGATTCCATCTTACCGCAATTGACCGATCTGTCTTTCAACGAACTACTGCTCTCAGTACCAGCCTCTCTGACTATGGAAATACAACCTCCACTTGACTTGTTCATAACAAAGGCGGATCTCAAAGTCTACTCAATTATGAATGGGTACCTGCTTTCTTTCCGGCGGGCTCATCTGCGTCTTGCTCAGCTTTGGCGTAATAGCTCTATTCGAAGGGAGCACCCATGTCCCCCAGGCTATCAATACAGCAATTCGGTGCAGGGCAAGGCTATGCTCAACAAACGACGCGAGAGATCAATGAAACGGACACGTGCAATGCGCAAGGTGTGGGCCACGTGTAGGGCCACTATATTCTTTTTGGCTGAGAGCGAGGCATATTTTCAGGGTACTGTCGTTCAGGAATTGTTCAAACACTTCCTCTGTTGGGTCACTGGATCGAACCATATACAGTTAGTGGACTCCTCTTATGCAACGCCACAGATGATGCCCTCGTCTACACCACAGAATTCGGCTATAGGCGATGGCTCTCCGCATCAACATGACCCCGAGACACTTGCTCTTGCTCATCGCCAGCTCATGTTATCTATCACATACTACCTTCTACTGACGGACATAACTTTTATAAAGGCTTTCCGTGGCTTCTGTACGCACGTGGATGAGCTGGTGGCGTACATAACTCGAATTACAAAGATACAGCAAAATTTGGATCTGGAAGAAGACGAGGGTGTGGAAGACTTCTCTCAGAATTATCGAAAGGAAGAAAAGGAGGTTAGTTTGGAGCTAGATCGTGCAAGGAGACGTTTAGACGGTGATCTCAAAAGCTTGGTAGAACGGCTAAGAGAAATTGACAGTGAAAGAATTGGGGCTTCCATTCCTAGTTTTGTGAATGGTATGACGATGGTAGAAGGGATGTATGAGCCACTTCGTGCTGGAGGTATTGATCGGTTATTGATGAAATTAGACTGGAGTGGCGAGGATAGCAAGGAAGACTACCAAGACTTACTTTAGTGAATGTGAGCTGAAAGAGATACCAATCCCAGCAAAAGGGATTTCGTGTGATTACAGTTGGATTATCAGCTATTATAAAATGCTGAGTAAGTCTCGGAACAGGATCCGCGCTATCGGAATGATGTTAGGAGCTATGACATAACCAGCGCAGTGTTGCCCCCCCGCACATGGGAACCTCGACGTGCCCATGACATGTTTATAAGACAGCACGATTCTTCTTGATTAATATATACTTTCTCATGTTCACAGCTGTGACGCGACCACACTGTATTGCACTACATCTCCAGACCGCGTTTGCTTACTCACGACTGTTCTCAACGGTACCAATCCTATCAGCCATGGATCAAAAGAAATCCATATTAGACTGGGCCGACAAAAGCGGCGAATTCAAGAGACAGCAGAGTGTCTTTAGGAATTGGATCGAAAACAAGCCTGGTGCCGAATTCCCGCCAGAGAAAGGACGGTACCACCTTTATGTCTCATATGCATGCCCATGGGCACACAGAACACTGATTGTGCGGGAGCTTAAAGGCTTGCGCGACATTATATCCTTCAACAGTGTGCATTGGCACATGGGAGAAAAAGGATGGCGCTTTGCCACGGCAGAAGAGACACTTCCAGGTGAAACCTTCCCTGACCCGCTACACAAGGACTTTACACACTTGCGTGACATTTACTTTGAGCAAAATCCGCAATACGAGGGCCGCTTCACAGTCCCCACCTTATACGACAAACATACAAACAGGATCGTCAGCAACGAGAGCAGCGAAATCATCAGGATGTTGTACTATGCTTTTGATGACCTCGTGGACGACAAATATAAAAGAGTTGACCTTTTCCCCGAGCAATTGCGCAAGGAGATTGAAGAGATGAATGATTGGGTGTACAATGATGTCAACAATGGCGTCTACAAGGCTGGTTTCGCAACGTGAGTCTTTGTATGCCATAATTCCTCCCACAATCCAGTGTTGATCACACATGATAGCACCGAAGACGCCTACATTAAGGCCGTAACCCAGCTATTCAACTCTCTAGATCGCCTGGAAAGTGCTCTATCTGAGTCTTCGACACCTTACCTTCTCTCTTCGCCTACTGTGACAGAAGCTGACATCCGCCTTTACACAACTATTGTCCGATTCGACCCTGTTTATGTCCAGCATTTCAAATGCAATATCCGTGATATCAGGTCTGGTTATTATCATATCCACAAGTGGTTAAGACACCTGTGAGTATCAGGCCCAAGATATCATTGCGCCACGTACAATTACTGACAATGAGATCAATTGCGTAGCTACTGGGATTATCCAGAGTTCCGCGACACAACCGAGTTTGAACATATCAAGAAGCATTACACCAAGAGCCATGGGCAAATCAACAAATACCAAATCACGCCAGTTGGCCCTTTGCCGAATATACTGGGAAAGGACGAAGAGGTCATCAGTCTTCAGGCCGCGATGAACAAGTGAAACCTCTACAATGAGGCGTCCAACACAGGAAACCACCATGTGTTCCACCACATTCAATAGCCTGCCCGAAAATGAAATAATGTGAAATACAATGCCTTTTGTACTAAGATTGCTGAGTTTATACACTCAGTGGCTTTCGACCCAGGGCGCAAGTAAATGTTTTCCTTGATGGGTATCTATCGTTTTCGCTCCGTTCAAATGTACAGCAATATTATTACATGTGTCGTGATCCCAAGAAAAAGGGCTTTGGGTCGCTCAATGATCATAGTAATGATGCTCCAACATGACCCAGAGTTTGCTTGGTGACCTCGTCCCTGACTTGTCCCACTTTCTTGGCTGAGTCAAGAATAGCACCTTCAATGGCCTTCAGAGCCTCTACCAGCTCACGTCTTTGATCCCGAGGAGCGCTTCGACCACCAGTCAATTGTTGAGCCTTTTCCACAGTACCTGCCTCCATTGTTCTCAGGTGCGCCTCAATTTCGCGAATCTGGCGTTGATAGACATCGAGAGTGCCACTCAACTCATCTGTCCGGCGTCCAAAATAACCCATCAGGTCTACCGGTTTTGTCGGATCGTCATCGTCCAAGGTACTCGTAGCAGGCCCTTTGGCGCTCGAAGCGGTCAAGTTTGCGCTATTTCTGTAATGAAACTGCGCTGGAAGACGTTGATTTTCAATGGCACGGAAACTCAATGTCGCGTCTGCCGCGTCTTTCTTGACAAGATCTTTCAAATGGGCGACATTGGTAGAGTCATTGTCTAGTCCAGTTTCGACCGTGGCAAGAAAGTTTTCAATGTATGTGACGTCGGGTGCAATGGTTGCAATGTCATTTTCGCTCTTGGGTAAAGTCTCACGAATCTGGTTACAATAATTAATTTTCTGTTGTATGCCTTGATCCAACTGCTGGATGAGCGTCTGTATCTCCGGGTGCAGGTCGTTGAAGCGTGTGGTTCCTCGTATCGAATCGAGCGTCATCTGTACGGGTTGTGCGCTGGCGCCCATTTGTGAAGGTCCAAGTGTCGAACCGCCCAACGGGGCAGGCATATTTTGCGAGTTGACGGCACCAAAAAGAGAGTTTTGTTGTTGGGGCTGCGACTGTTGAGTGGAACCAAACAAAGAAGGCGCAGCTTGAGGCTGTTGTGTCGTGGTACTGTTAAAGAGAGACGGCGTGGTCTGTTGTTGCTGTGCCGAAGACGTGCTGGGCATAAAAATCAGCACTTATGCGATCAAGAAGCAGCAGAACGCCCATACAAAAGTGAGGGTTTGGATTGGCCAGCGCCGCCGAAGAGGCCTCCAGATTGTGTAGTGCTTTGACTCTGCGCCTGGGTGCTAGCACCTAAAGCACTACCAAACAACCCTCCGCTGGCAGGGCCAGGGGTGGTCAGCTTGTTGAGGTTGCTGTTGCCGGGAGCACCACCAAACAAGCCACCGGACTGTGGTTGTGAAGCTGTGGCCTGGGCACCAAAGAGACCGCCACTGCTTTGGGGCTGGCTCGTCGCCTGGGCTTGGTTGGAGTTGTTCCCACTATCTACCGTTAGGCTTGTGTCTGGGGAAGGATATGGAGGAGGGTTTGGACAGGGAACCTACAAAAGCCCACCAGCGCCACCGCCAGCGCCGGTATTGATACTGAGTGAGTTGGAGCGCCCAAAGCCAGCCATGTTGCGCGTTTCTCGGGCGTGTGTGGCAATGTGGGAGAGGAGGAGATTGAGGGACGGCGAGAAGGATGGTTGTTGCTAGCTTGATGTTTTCCCACCACCAGCACCCATGCGCTTGTCGCATCAAAGACACGGCAACGCCATGTCGCACGGGCCTGCCCCTGCCAAACAAGCCATCAGACGCGTTCCTCTCGGCTAATCATTCCTTACAAAGAAACACCCAAGCGCAAGCTCAACTACTCAGTACCAACGGAAAGCCAAAACACCCCAATCAGTCGCATCAGTCGCACCATTCTTGTAGCCCACCAAGCACAATGGCCTCTGACCCCGAAGACGACGAGGACGAGTTCTACGGTTCCGCCGACACCAAATCCGCGCAAACAAAAGTTGCAGCCAAAGACGACGATGCATCCAGCGGCGACGAGCCCATGGATGAAGGAGCCGACTCTGGTGACGAAGACGACGAAGATAGTGAATCCGTCCGTGATATGCCCTCTTTTCCCCTCACTTGTAAACTTGGGCGCTGACGAAGCTACAGGACCTCGAGATCATCATAGATAAGCCTACACCTGCTCCTAAACCCGTAGTGTACGCTCTATTTCCACCTTCAATCGTGAGCTCACTCGGCTAACAAGACCTCACAGCCAACAACAAGCCCAAGAATCAAAAGCGATCAAGATTGAACCGCCTCCGCAATCCGCGTCTGCTTCCTCACAGGCACCCAAGGCACTTGCTGCTGGAACCGTTCCCCAACTTTCCTCTATACCCGGGACAGCATACCCGCCACAAAAGACCTCTTCTGTCGATGTTAATGGGAACCCTGTCTACCCTCCCCAGGGCAAACCGCTCCTCCAGGTTGATATGGACGCCGACTTGGCAGAGGAACAAAAGATTTGGCGCCGACCAGGTGAAGATCAGTCAGATTATTTCAATTATGGCTTCGACGAGTTCACGTGGGAAACATACAGACAAAGGCAGCTTAATATGGCCAATACTATTCAACAGCAAAAGAATGATATGGTGCAGATGCAACAGATGATGGGAGGCGGCCCAATGCCTGGTATGCCCACTATGGGTGGCCCGACGCCAGGCCAAAACAATGCGCCTGTGGGTGCTCCGCCTGGGCCTGGAGGCTCAGTGGGTGGCAATGGCGGCGCTGGAGGGCTCAATGAGCAACAGCAAATGGAAATGATGTTTCAACAAATGGTAAGCCAGGGTATGGACCCCAGCCAAATGGACTTTGGTAGCTTCATGCAAATGGCAGGGCAAGGTATGGGTGGTGGATTTGGGGGACCCACAGGCCCAGGAGGGCAACAGGGGGCCTATCAACAAGGCAACCAGGGAGGCGGCGGCCGTGGGGGAAGAGGCGGCAGGGGTAGAGGATGGTGATGAAGACCGTGGTACGAATGCTCTCGTACAAACAACCACGTCAGGTCAACGAACGCTTGGGAAGTAGATTGGAGGGCAACGGCTACAGAGCATCATTCGGGCGTTTTTATTTTTGGTGTGGGCTATACTACGATACCAGGGACTTGATATCACATGACATGTAAACAGACAATGATTTGCATTGGATGTTTATGCCCTTTCTTCTTATCTTTGGAGATCTCGTCATACGCAATTTAACGAAAGAGTTCGCCATGAGCATCAACTCCATCCTGCTCCATAATCACTTAAGTAGTGACCAAAGCTTCTAGTATTGTTTTGGAAGCTTCTACAATTTCGATGCCTTTTTCCGTCTTGCATCAATTGGGTATCTTTACTATTCTTCCTCCTGGAGTTTTAGGCCGTTTCTCAGTCTCGTTCCACCATGACCACGCGGCCAATTTGTAAGCGCTGCCTTGCAAGCTCTGACTATATTTCCATGGCATCGGTGCCTTTGAGAATGTGTGCCGGTATGCGACCCTCTGCAAAGTCCTTCTCAAGCTTTGCGATTTCATCCAAACTTTTGGCATTCTGAATAGCCGTGCGCATGCGTTTCTTCTCATCTTCTGTATAGATACGCTCCCTGCCCGAATCAGCATCACCATTAGCAAAAGTCGGAACCGTGAAGCCTTTGCTCTTGATTCCCATGATCTATAAGCCCAGGTCAGCCAAGTCAATACAAGGTAAGCTAGTGAGCATCAGAACGACGAACCTTGCTGGCGAGATTTGATGGCTCGTCTGTTGTTCCAAAAAGGTCTACAGCTTTCTTGCGCTCCGCATCACGGACTTTGGCAAAGTCCAAGTAGCGGACCGTTGGACAACGCCATATGACCCAGTAGCGATAATTCTACGCACCATCAGTATCTAAATTTGCACCAGAACCTGTCACTTGAGCATTTCAACTCTCATGTACGCACTTCTTTGCTTGTGACCGGATTTCCCATCAGGGTAAGGAAGATCAACTTGTTGAACCCTGTGAGCGGGTCCAAGTCGGCCAGCTCGGTGATTCTGTTCTTTGTGAGGACCAACGTCTGGAGGTTGGGTATGCTAGACGAGAGATTTGGCTGGATGTTCGTGATACGGTTCTGGGCGAGGAACAAAGAGCGGAGGCGGGGTTGCAATGGGAAGTTGCCTAATTGTGCGATATCGTTGTCGGTGAGGTCAATAGCATCGTTGTCCTGCAAAGCTCGTGTCAAACTAATGCTGGGTGCATGCACAAAAAGCGAATGGTCAACTCACGCGCGCGGCGCCCATGTTTTCAATGGCGGAAATTTTGTGGCCTAGAAACCCAAAAATTGATATCAATTCAGCTCCAAAGTGTAGCATCTGCCCTTTTCAACGCACCTCGCAAATCGAGTTCACGCTCCGTGAGACAATTGATGAAGGAGAGGGAATTGCCGATTACATCTGTCGTTAGTCTCATGACGGCGATCTTGATGATTTTGAGTACAGTCCACGTATTTCGGCAGAGGAGGGGAAAACTAATGATTCCGTTTTGCAGTGAGAGGAGGCGAGGTCGGTACGTGTGACATGTGTCGTAGTGTTAGTGCAACAAATTCACCAGTCGCCTACTTGCAGTCGGAGCGTCTGTCAGATTCGCCGATGCCAAGACTTTATCACGATTACAAGCAAAGGCAAGACTAAATTACAGCCACAAAGACGTCCTTCGAGCTAACCCAATTGAGTTTGTGAGTAGTGTATTGTGCTAAACGCTATCTGTATTGTTACATGTACATGTTAATAACCCCTGATCGATCAGCCGAAACCACTATTCCGTACGGTTGTTCCAACAGCGCCACATCTAGGATATCGTCCAGGTGACTCTTCAGCAAACGCTGCTGTTGCAAAGATATCAGGCCTGAGCGGGGCCCCCTTTGCGGCGCCCTCTTACTCTGTGCATAGCTTTTTCCCTCTCTATTGCTAGACGACTGACTTTGAGGCTGTGATAGTCTCTCTGTGACAATCATAGTCTCGAAACTTGGCTGATTGGCTATGTATTGTGGCTTCGCTTCATCCGCGTCCATGCCACTGACAACCATTGACGCTTCTGGCCGATTTGTGTCCCAATATCTAATTTTCCAGTCTGGGCCAGCCGTGAGAAGAAATGTATGCCTCGAATCTCCTTTTTCATCTACAGCCTGTGTGTGCACTGCAAGCGCGCGAACGCCACGGCTCACTGAAGAATTTGCTGTTCGCTCGAGAGAAGTTGCAAAGCGACCCAGCATGCCACCTGGCTTTTCTTCGTCAAGGCCATGCAGGGTAGTGCTTTTGACTACCATATCTTTACCAATCCCAGCACGGTAAACTTCCTTACAAATATGTTTTTCGAAATCCCATACTGTGACTTCACCTTGTTCGCTGCCTCCAGCGATATATAATTTGGTCTTCTTTGATTTAGGCATAGACACTGGATAAAGTCGGTGTATCGGCGCGGCCCCATGGGTCACCCAAGCCTTCAGACGAAGCTTGAATCGGAGGTCCCACAGTGACAAAACGCCGTGGGAAGTACCTAACAAGAGCCAATATGCCCGCTTGTCTATGCAGAAACAAGTTGGTGTACCATGGTCCAACGGGTTTTTAAGCGTATATAGAACCTCCATTATTCGCAGGTCCAGGGCGATGATTTTCGAAGTGTTCGTGGCAAGTAAGAGGATCGATTTGTTCTCGTCATCGTAATGCTCTGACCACACTGCATAATCGCCTTCAGGAAGTTGATATTCGCGAAGGAGTCGCGGCCTTCCGAACTTGGTGCCACTGTCATGGCTTTGGTGACAATCTATGCGCACGACATGTACGCTGCCATCACTGCCTGTTGCCACAAACGAGTAGGTTCGTTCCACGAAAACAATACTTGTCACCTTGACATCTTCTCCAAGCCGATAAGTTTGTCGAGATCTTCGAGTGATATTCCGTTCCAGCCGCGATGTATCCCAAACCTTAACACTTCCATCATCTGAACCACTAATGAAGAAAGTTTGGTCTGGAGCAACTAAAATACGGTGAACAGCGGCTGTATGCTCACTAAAACTGGCCACAAGGCTGCCCTCAGGCCGCCACGGGCTTCCTGGTAGTGCTTGATGAGCGTCCTTGTATTTGACAGGCTGCAGGCGTGGACCAGTTTGAATGCGTGGCCCAAATTCCATTTCGCCGGAAGGAAAGCGCTCCAGCAGCATGGCGTCAAGCAACTTCAGAACCGCAGGGTCATTTCCCGTATAGTTGTGCGCGTTGCGAAACCTGATTAGAGAAGGGCTTCTTGGAGGTTGATCCAAAGCAAGTGGTGAAGTTGGCTGACGAGAACGGGACGAGTCCCGAACAACAGCTCCATCGACTCTTCCGAATGCATTTGCAGAAGTGGTCCCAATCTCAGCAAAGGCCTTGTTTTCTCCGTTACTAAGTAATCCCAATGCACTGTTTCGATGTCGCAATGTATGTACATGATCTGCAAGGTCCAGAGAGCCCATAGGTGTATTGTTGGTTGGCGACCTTTTTGGGACTTGGAGGGAGCTCCTTCGGGCGTCCACTACATCGGATGACGGGGAGCTTTGATTGGATCGCGCTTCAACAAAAGACGATGGACCCTTGTGCTGGAATGGAATCGATATGCGATTCGTGCCGCTTTCTTCGCGCAACAAACGTTCAGCTCGGTTTTCTACATGTGGTATGCGGTCAGCTAACGCATTGGCCTCTGTGGTAGATGCATCAAGTAACGCGTCGCGGATGGTTCGAGGTCTCTCTTGATTATCGTACTGGTGCCGAGTTCCGGATGTCCGTCTTTGTTGAACAGTTTGTCTAACATTTTCGTCAAAGAGTACAGTGAGAGCTTTGACACCAAGATCTCTCAGAGCAACAATGTTGTTGAAAGTTATCTGCGGAGAGGCAATGTCATCTGAGCGCCGACGGTGACTGACTCGCCAAATGAATTCTCTCAAGGCTACAAGCTTGAATTCGTCCTCGGCTGTCAAGCCAGCGTTACGGAGCCTTTGCAACCAGAATTCATCTTCTTCATTCTTTTGAACACGATGAAGGACTCTCTGATCCAATTTATGAGCAGAAATAGCCGGCAAGCTTTCTTCTGTTGTTGTAAACGCAAAAGTCTGGTGAAATTTTGCTGGGTTCCAAAACAATCCTTTCTCTGATTGAAGTGCCCAATTCGATGCCATGTCCATGAGTAGCCGACTGAGCGGTTTTTTCAGACATTCGAGAATTCTTACTTCTGAGAAATTAGAGGGAATAACTCTGAGATAAGGTCTGATGAAGCATATTAGAACACTGTGTTTGTCAGCTACAGATAGATATTTTGATGCAGCGGAGATAAACTGCGCCGATGCTTCCCTGATCCATAGATTAGGATGCATCGTCAGCCTGGCCACAACGTCGACCAGCTCCCAAGTTTTGGAGCGCTGAAAAAGCCCAAGCTCTGCCATTGATGCCAGAGCCCTGATGACTTTTTCTACAACAAAGTCCTCGGGATCTGCAAGCGCTTGCACCATAAGCGGTAAAATGTAGCCTTCCAAGCTTGCACCACCCACGAATACAGCGACTCCAACAATAGCTTCGAAGAAAGCGCATTTGAGCATCCAATCTGGGTCATTGAGATACGTGTTCAAATGGCTCAAAACGACGTCGTTTGCACGAGGGCTACCGAAAAAGACACACAAGTCGGACACAGATCGAAGCATACCTCGGCGTACCGAAGCATCTGAATCCGTCATGAGTGCTTTAGTGTGCTTTTCAAATGCTTCGAGCAGGATGCGACGATCAGAGTCGAACTGATTACGATGAGCAGCTGAAGAGAAATCCTCTTCAGTCTCGGGATCTGTCGCTGGTAGCGAACCTTCTGCTCGTAACGCCTGGATCATATCAAGATATCTTGCTGCTGTAGTTGCCAGAGTGCCAATACAAAAGGCGTACTGCATCCTGACTAAGGGTGTGGAAGGGGCAGATTCTGGCAAGTAAGCTTCCAGCCTTGGGAGGATGTACTCAGGAAAAATGTGAGCGTTGAGAGGCGAAACCACTTGAACCATAGACAGTATTTGTGTCAAAGTACGCAGCGCAGCAATTTTGACTTGTTCCGACTTATCCGTCAGAAGTTGAGCCACATATGGAACGACGCGGTCGAGTTTGGCTTCATCCGTCAAGCGTTCGGAGAATCCCATAAGGAGTTCAAGCCCACGCAGTCGAGCCGATGCTCTTGCTGTACCACGAAGGCATGAAACGATGATCGTCAGGAACACTAGGTTGCCATCGTCGACCGAAAGGCTCGGGGTTGGCTCGGCTTGATGCTGGTAGTTCGGTATATTGATGAAAAGCGGGAAGACACCGGCATTTGGCTTTGGCGGTGAATGAGAGATGCGAAGGAACGTCTTATCTCCACTGCTCGAAAGCAAGTGGGAGATTTTATCATAATCGTTATAAATTTGTTCGATCCTTTCATCTGGTTCCCCCAAATGCTCGGCGCCTGTGGTTACTGGCTTACGACCAGATGAAGGGTCAGTTATGGAATACATGTATTGCTGCAGAAATCCGTAAAAATAACTCGGAAACACTCTATCCCTCCAGTGCGTAAGGTAGTCGTCTGCTGACATTCTCGAGTTTGGGTCTACCTGGATCATATGAACAACAAGTTCCCGGATATTGCTGTCCTGTATCCTGCTCAGGAGTGAGTGTTCAGGGTTGTACTCGCCTTGCCGGTACTTGAAAAGCTGACTCAAGGAGAAGATAGGAGATTCCAGGAAGAGTTCAGCGATAACACAGCCAACGCTGAAGATGTCCATGGCCCAATTCACATTGCCTTCACCTTCAGGTTGCTGGCCAGAAGCCAAAAATCGCTCAGGGGCCAGATAGCAAGTTCGGCGTCCAGAGAGGTCAAAGTAAAAAGAGAAGTCGGCTGGATTGTCTTCAGGTAGATGGGCGGGTTTGTACGAAGATGAGAAATCGGCGAGATAGAGCCAGTTCCAAGAAGTGACAAGGATGTTTTCCGTTTTGATATCACCATGGTAAATGTTCCTAGCATGGCAGTCTCGTACAGCACAGAGAAGCTGGAAGGATAACCATTTCTTTTCAATCTCTTCCAGAAATGGACGTGTGCTATGCAGCATTAACAGCTGCACTACGACAAGAATGAATTCGAGATTACCTGAGACGGTCGTATAAAGAGCTATGTATGTACTGTCGTACTAGGTAGCCACAAGCTGCGGTCTCGATGATTCTGTGATAAGGCAAAGCATTAGGAACATCAGCAAGAACTTTGCGTTCACCTGTTAGGTGTCAGCAGGATCACAGATGAACGAAGGGCTGGGCCGAACTGACGAAGAAGCCGTTCAACGTATGCTTGGAAGTCGAATTGTGCATATGGCTTCATTACTACGCGTGCCACAACGAGTCCATCCCTGTGGCGGGCTCTTACAGCCTTCATAAAGCGAGCAGCGCCCAGGGCCTTTTCATACTGCAAGTCAGCCAGCTCCGGCACATCAATGTTAGCGGAACCGGCAGACAGCGTTGTGAGCGAGAAACCTTGACCCATGGTGCTAGTTGGTGGATGAGGACAATAGTGCAGGGCGATATTGGTACGTCACTACCCGCATATTGGCCGCTAAGGGAGGGCGAGATCTTTCGCTGGCATGAGCATGAGGGTGTTTGCACGTTCTTCACTGGTCTTGAGGCCAAAATGAAGAGTAGATGCAGTGTCTGGTGTCATGTGCCGTCCAATTCGAGGTCACCCTTCACTCGCGCCAGGTGAGCTCCGCCGCTAGATTGAGAAGGGCAAAGTGGGAATGGAGCTTGGGCCATGCAGTGCTTCGTATCACAAATTCATAGGTCAAGCAGCAAAGGCAAAGCTGGCGTGCCCCTCGATTCCTCACAACACGCTATGGCCAGCAAGCAGCAGCAAAACATAGTCTTTTTCCACCCAGATCTGGGCATAGGCGGTGCCGAGCGTCTGGTCATCGACGCTGCTGTTGCATTGCAGAACCGCGGTCACCGCGTCACCATCTTCACTTCGCACTGTGACCCCCGTCATTGCTTCGATGAAGCCAAAGACGGTAAGCCCCATGTCGCCCTCTACAACTACCCGCCACTCATGCAGAGACAAGGCCACTGAGACCTGACCCGACGCAAAGGAACTCTCGACGTGCGAGTACGCGGCAACACCATTGTGCCGCCAAACTTGGCTGGACGTTTCGCCATACTCTGTGCCATATTGCGCCAACTGCATCTGATACTACACATCGCCCTCTTCTCGAGCGAACTGCCGAAGCTCGCGCCCACGTGCTTTTTTGTCGACCAGCTCAGTGCTGGCATACCTCTCTTGCGTGCACTGCAACCTCACCCCCGCATCATTTTCTACTGCCACTTCCCCGACAAGCTGCTGGCTAAGAAGGGCGGCTTTCTCAAGTCGCTCTACCGTCGACCCTTTGACTGGCTTGAAAGCTGGAGTACAGGCTGTAGTGACACCATTGTTGTGAACAGCAGCTTCACCAAGGGCATCTTCGCCCAGGCTTTCCCCGGCCTGGCACACCGCAGCCCCCGTGTTGTGTATCCATGTGTTGATACAAGCTTAGTGGACACAACACAGGTCGCCCAATCGCCTTGGAAGGGCAAGAACGTCTTGCTTAGTATCAATCGATATGAGAAGAAAAAAGACGTAGCTTTAGCCATCAAAGCTTACGCGGGGCTATCACCGCATGAGCGCAAGGATACACGGCTCGTTATTGCTGGAGGGTATGATGGAAGAGTGGCAGAGAATTTAAATACCTACACGGAGCTCTGCGAGCTCGCAGATGAGTTGAAACTCAAGCACATGACCGCAAAAGCCGACTGCTCTACCTTGGATGTACCAAACGACATAGCCGTTCTATTCTTACATTCTGTTCCAAGCTCTATCAAGGCCATGCTGTTATCAACCTCACGCCTGCTTGTCTATACCCCACGCAACGAACACTTTGGCATTGTTCCGCTCGAGGCCATGTTAGCTGGCACTCCAGTATTGGCAGCAAACGAAGGCGGGCCCACAGAAACAGTCGTCAATGGATACACTGGCTGGTTGAGGGACGTCAGTAAAGTTCAGGAATGGACTGATGTCATGCGTATAGCGCTCCAGGGCGATGGGGAGCAGAAACTCAGAGATATGGGTAAACGGGGTCAAGAGCGTGTATTGGCAGAGTTTTCAAAGACTAAGATGGGTGAACGCCTGGAAAAGGAACTTACGGCAATGTTGCGGAATAATGCACGACCGCCGCTGGTGTCTCTCGCTGCCACATTATTCACCATCGCCTTGATGGGAGCCTTTTCGGTGTGCTTAATGATGTACAGCAGTCTTTATTCATGAAAACAACCTTGTATTCAATCAAGGATCGGAGACGTGATTGAACCATGATTGAATTATGCCAGACACTTCTGATTTTAGCACCATGATTTTCAATAGCTAAGTAATGATGTGTTGCAATCCTTTCATCCAAAACAACAGTAACTGAATTTGGAAATCACAGCCTGGTTTTGTTTTTTATTTTCTGATAACTTTGATGAATGTCATTGATTACTGATCACATTTACCCACTACAGTGTATGGTTTGTGGTGGTAGTGGTGGCAGTGTTGGCAGCGTACAAAGTGCTGACCTAATCGCGTCTTGGCATTCTGAACAGCATCTCAACTCGTTGATTGCAACCATCCACTCTCATCTTCAACATCCTCCATATCTTAATTTGCCGGCCGCCAAACAGCCTTCTGTGAGATGGTGTCTGACCGTTTGTGCGAAATCAGGAATGCCACTCTGATCAAATGCTTCTTACCCATTCCTTCAAGAACCAATAGCTCGGCTGGCATCGAGACATGAATACGCCCGCAACTGGCTGACCTCGACTCTGCCATAAAACGTGTTCCAATATGTCTAGATCCGTTTCTAATGCGAAAACTACAAAGGTTCACAAACTATGTACGCTTTGGACGCACGATGACAATTTCTCAAGAGATGATATCGTGTTCAATGAAGACAAATTTCCCGAGCTGCCAACAAAACCTGGGACCTTGCTTCAAATCATTCCCGTCACGTCCAGTATTTCTGTACGTGACTTCCAAACAAAGAGAAATACAGAACATGTGCCGCCTCATGTCAAGACTGATGTCACTGCAAGAGATTCCAGGGTAAGTATACCAGGAAGAAGTCGCCGAGGTTCAATCACAATAACCATTGACGAGAATGGCACAACAACCGCGGGAGAGAGGGATCTTGATGCAGACAAAGCGTATGTATTTGCAGCTTCAACCATATCTGCCGATTTGAAATCGAAACATGCAAATCTGCAAGTGTCTATATCTGAGAGGATCGCAAAAGTGTTTGGGTTCCGGAACAGGATGCAGGTTATCGTCGCCGAGGTAAGCGCCGCTCAAATGACTACAGTGTTGGATAGGATTCCACACTTTCCACAGTCTACATACAGCCCATCGCTAACCGCCGTAGGCTGATGAAGAGAAATATGAAGCGCATCACGTTGAGATTGTATTCCGTGATGAATATCTCGCCCGCGCCGATATGTGGCGCTTAGCAATCTCGGAATTGAGCAAAAGGACTGTCTATCGAGGACAAAAATTGCTTTTTATGGGTACTATCAAAGCAACCATAAAGCATATCTACATCAATGGCCAGTCCGTTTCTTCGGGCTTTTTCTCACCAACGACCAAGCCTGTATTTCGTAGTGAGTCTGCGCGTTACGTCCTTTTTATCCAAATGTCCAAGGAAATGTGGTATTTCGATACAGAGGGTGCTGGTGAAATCATGTTCAACAAGGTTGTGAGCGGCTTTCTGCCAGATCTTTTCAAAAGATGGCTGAAAATCAATGCACGACATTTAGTTACTATAATCCTTTTCACGCGAATGCAGTACGACAAAGGAGCGCTATCTGATAATTTGGATAGCTCAACGAATGAGCGTGGGCCAAGATCGCGGCCTGAAGATTACCGCGACTTTTACAGGGTTGTTGTGAGCGATATGGCTAGCGGGGACTGGATCAATATTCTCTATCAGCTAAAGAAGGAATTCAGATCCTTCCTACAGGAAGTCTCTCTCATGAATACAGCATCTGACAAGAATAAACGAACAAACTCTGACAATAATGGGCGCGATCATTCAAGGCCTGAAACCATACTCGCGGGCAAACCATCGTCAGCTAGTCAAGGCAACATTCTCGAGGCCATTAATCTTGCTGCAGCACAATTTGCGAAGGATTACATAGATCGCGACTTGGTACGGACTGGCATATCAGTCATTGTGGTGACTCCAGGAACGGGCGTATTTGAGGTGGACTACAACATGCTCAAACTGACCACAGATACGCTTATGGGTTCTGGGATTGGTATCGATTTAGTGTGCCTATCACCAATGCCCCTACACTCGGTTCCTTTATTCAAGTATCAAAGTCCTCGGCAGGCCTCCGCTTTGAAAACTACGAGTACCAAAAGTACTGATGGAAGGATCAGTCCAATTAGACGGCCGTTTGATCAAGATGACAAAACTCCCCGACAATACGATCCTTACCTTGGATCGATTAATCATGGATCTGCCGAGACTTCGTTGCACTCTTTGCAGACTGAGCTAGTGGAACTACCGCATGAACCGTCAGAAGATTGGAGATATGCAATGCCTTATTGGGTTGATGTGTCCTTCTGGTCTGGAACATCTGATGACAACATAGACCTGACTAAGCCGAGAAGAGCGGATAATGTTGTGAGGAGATCCAGGAAACAAGGACGCATCTTTTCTTTGCGGTGTCGATTGTATGAACTGCAAATGATGGGTGTCATGGATAATGAGTTTGGTGACATTTCCATTCCATACATGGATGAAATTTCACCACACAAACATTCACATGAACAGGCCACAAAGTCAAGCAAGGTTCGCGAACAGGAAAATCTGCCTTTATGGCAGACGGTAGCAACCGCCCCGGGATCTTACTCTTCACGAGGCGACAAAGAATATGTTGTTGATCAACTCGATGAGATCAGAATAGCTCGTAAGGCGTGGATGGAAGCACATGACGATGAAGTCTTTTCGTCTTGCGCTAATAAAGGTGCTGTGTATCATCAACTCACTCAGAGCGGTGTGAATCGAGAGGAATCCTCCGATGTATCCAGGGATTCTTGTTTGTCAAATTCATTCCGTAGTGTTGGCCTGTCGTTCAGCAAGGCTATCCGGCTACCTCACGAAATCGTTTCTCCCAAGGAAATGTATGAAGGTTCTAAACCCGTCCATGGACTGTCTCCTCGAAGTAAAGCAGACCATGTCCCAGGTCACAGCGTCACTGGTGTTCCACGTGCGGACGTCCTCCGGCGTCAAAAGACTTTGGCAAAACAAATTGCGAACAATGACGGCTCAAGCCATCAGCCATCAGCCAATTTATGCGAAGCCCAAAAAGAGCACCAGGCGTTGCGGACGATACCTAGTCACTCTCCAATTTCTAGTAGAGGGCAATCTCCATCACGCAAAAGCGATTTGATTGCAAATATGATCAATCCCACCACATCAACGGGAAGGGAGGCAAGAAAAAGACCTTCTAATTGGATTCTTCGACAAATCAGTTTTGGGGGAAAGGCCGCGGCTGCTCAGCCCACCATATCGGATGCGACAATTGACATAAGCCACGGGAAAGTCAAGCCAGCTATGCTAACAGTTGAAAAAAACCAGAAGGGTGCTATCGCCGAAAGATTGGCAAGCACAAGGTTGACAACGGCAGAGATGCCCTCTCAACCAATTGCAATCAGAGCTGTATCCCGTACAGGTCTATCAACTTCGGGCTCGCCTTCTCCAGATAGAGGTGGCCGTTCTGTAGAAACTGTTCGAGGTGTACGATCCGATAGAAGCACCATAACATCTCAGCCAAGTTCAGTTGTTAAGACAGCCGGCTCAACCTTTCTTCTTGCCGGGTCGCGAGCGCTCGGCGAGACAATCCCAACGAAACCGACATTATCATCCAGTGGCGGCGCAAAAGAAATACCGCGAACGTTGTCTCCAACGAGTGCAATTGCACCATGGGCAGTCCTAGTTAATCCTTGCAATCCAAGGAAGAACAGCATCAATCCAAGAAATCAATTTCGAAGATGGCATCATGTTTTCCCACGAACAATTCGCACAGGTACTGTCAAGTGGCGTTCACTATGTTCACCCGCGGCAGTGCCTTTGACGCACGAATGGTTCCCCACGGGTGACCAGATTGCAGCGGAGTACAATGAAAGCCCCTATAAAATCACTCAGAATGAGGATGATGACCTGCTCGAGGGATCAAAATCTAGGGAATCACTTATACGAGAGCTCATTGCTTTTCGACTCTCTCATGGTTTCCAAATCATTGTAGGTTCTTCGGTTGCAGAATTTTCCGGTCAACAGGAGAAGGATTTGGCCAGCATTTTAGCTCCTGAGTACATGTCTGCCGATGGTGATACAGTTTTCATGAGCGTAGGCAGCAGTATTCATCAATTGGTCTGTGTGGCTGGCGGAGAGGTTGAAGTAAAGCGATATAATCGAAAGCCTACAACAGCCTTAGAATCATCTGCCGGAATTGATGCGCCTTTTCCGTACAAGGCATTCATCCGGACAGCCTTTGAACAACACTACGATTTACGGAATATTATTCTTCGGCCACCCCGTAAAGAGTACAATTGGAATCTCATTGATACCTTCCTGGCTGGTTATCATGACGAGTTTTCTGATGTGCTTCGATTTTGGAGAGCTCGTTTTGTGTTGATACCAGTAGAAATTCCAATGATGAGCCGTCGACCCTTGCCTATGCTTGCTGAAGATTCAGAAGAAGAAATACGCCTGGAAGGCATCAGGAAATTGACCCAGCTTTGGCAAAAGTTTCGCTACATACCACCTGAGGAACGCCACACTCAATCAGGGACTTCCAAAAAGCAGAAAGATCCAAACCCTCTTGCAATTGAATACCACACACGAGATCCTTCTGCAATAGTTGCAGCTGGCCCAGAAGTTGCGTTATTCACTCAGACGGAGAGCGAGCTTCAGAACTGGCTTTTCTCTGACTCTGAAAAATATCAAGCCTCAAGTTTTGATCTTAAAAAACTTGCAGAAGACTTACAAAGCGAGAAAGGCATACAGATGATAGATAGACGCTGGCATTGGAAACTCCACTATACATGTTTCGTCGGCTTTGATCTTGTCAACTGGTTACTAATTAACTTCAAAGATATAGAGACGCGTGATGAAGCCGTCGAGCTAGGCAATGAATTAATGGCCAAAGGGTTATTCATTCATGTTCAGAAGCGACATCAATTCCGTGACGGAAATTTCTTCTTTCAAATCGCAGCTGAATATAGGGCTCCTCGACCAGAGTCACGTATGGGATGGTTCGGTATGCGCAAAGCAGACAAATCTGCTCCGTCGACACCACTGACGGAAGGTTCCCGTTCCTCACCTTCGTCAGCGAAAAACAATCACGGTGGTTGGCCAAGGCCTGGTACTGCTGATTCGTCTGGCACATCTGATTCTGGCCAAGAAGGGGAGAAGACACCTACACGAAGCAGTACCTCAAAACGCAAAGTCAAATTATCAGGCATGATGCGGTACGATGTCGACAGCCGTAAACGCTCTTATCGGCCTGAAATCATATCTCTGCATTATGACCGACTACACAACCCTGACAATTGTTACCACATCCGGATAGATTGGATGAATGTGACTGCGAAGCTCATAGAAGACGCAATTGTTACTTGGGCGACGAGTGTGGAAAAGTACGGTTTAAAGCTGGTAGAAGTACCTATAGATGAGTGCTCAAGTATCGTCGACCATCACCCTTTCCGGTCACCGTATTCTGTTGAACTTGCTCTGCAGCCACCTCAGGCCCCACAGGAGGCTGCTTGGAACTCAATAAACCTCCCCCCTCAGTACTCCAAAACTGACAAATTTGCATACCACAAGGCCCTACTCAGGAGATTGAACTTTGTCTTAGATATGGAAGCCGCCAACAGTTTCCCAACGGGGGTCGAAGTCACTTACTCATGGGGAAAGAATGAGTACAAGTACACGCAATTCATTCACCGTAGTGGCACGCTTCTAGCACAAATTACAGATGAAGGCAATTTTCTACTCCTTGCTAATCGCCTAGCACATAATCGCGCCAAGGATAACAGCCGCATCCGAATTACGGATCCTTATGACCACAAGAAGGTGTCAACTTCAGCAGAAGGCACACAGAGTACTCGTTTGCCATCCACGCCTGCTCTGGAACGTGCAAATCCGCACCGAAGCCCATTCTCCAGTCCTCTTGCGCGTCCGATACAAGACTCAAGTTTGCTACATATGGCGTTCCAGGACAATAGTTACAACAAGCCTTTGGGCAATGTATCACCACAAACGCCGGAGCAAGTCAAGGATGAAGTGGAGGCTTTCTGCTCCGATGCGAACCTCCTTTCGAGCTTCTACAGCGAAGCCTTCAAGCAAGCGCCTTCGCCTTCCCCGCGGATACTTCCTGTGCTAGACAATAATATACCAAACTTGGGATTACCTCCAGCGATCAGCATTCGAGAAGCGAGTCCAGCAAACACGGGTTGGACGCTTAGTTCGACATCTATTTCTCGAGGTGGAATTGGAAGTATACCGGAGAGTGGCATTGCAGGACGAAGACAAGGCAGTGAGACTGGCAGTATGTTGACTTTGGGAAAACGAACAAGTATTGTAGAAGCCAATGCGACTGACGGGCCTCGGAGGCAAGGCAGCCAAGGAAGTCTAGGTGACGAGGGGCCTACGCGATCGTAAGAATAGTTGTCGCACTATGCTTTGATAGGTCATGACGATGATATGACTATTCTACTTTAGGCTCGTGGGCTTTTCTACTCCTTTGTAGTTTGAATAGCAATTGATTGTGATGATGAGCATACCATTTTGAGGGGGGATGGCGTGTGAAATGATAGTAGCATGTGGACGCGGTGAGGCATTCACCGCACTCGTGATCAGTATTTGCATAGTGCCCAAACTAACGTACTGTAGGCGGTCTCGTGATAAGTTGCAGAGCAAGCAAATGGCGAACAGGCTGTAAGTATATGGCGGTCTGGATATGACCAGCAGGCGATGCGGGATATCCTGGTGGTAGATCTGCAATAGTGATTCTAGTTATGAATATTATCAACGTGATAGGTATTTGGTAGTCGGCGACTCGCCTCACATTAACACGTGATTAGGTTCGTACATGTGTACGAAGTAGGAGGCCTGGAGTTATCTCACCGCCTGTCTCCCAACCTAGATGACTTAGCAAGTAAGCATGTCTCCACGACACACAACGGCCAAAGACTGTCCACATGACACACAATGTAGACTAGCAAACGATCTTACAATAACAACAGCATGGCCACCCACTTTGTATAGGCACGAGGCTGCTCTTGGCCCGAAACGCACTTTCTTCATCGTCGTTGTATGTGTCGTTGGTAGTAGTTTGTTAGAAAACTCCCCGCAACGCGTCAAGTGAACCCCGCAGCAACAACAGACACACACTTGCGCTACGCAGCAACTACTACTATCACTACTCACTACTACTACTACCATCACCACCACTACCATTACCACTATCACCACCACCGCCATTACTCTTTCAACCGCGATTAATTGTAATTGTAATTGTAATCGTAATCGTAATCCTTCTCGTCCTCGCCGTTGTCGATAGCAGACAGCATCCAAGCTAGATCATCTGCCATGGGCTGCACCATCACCCAGCCAGTTGGAGCCCACACAACGACGACTCTCGCCCACAGCAAGTCTGCCAGCATTTGCTGAGACAAGCAGCACGCCCGGCTTCTCATGGAGGCATGCGCCCATTGCCAGTCATGATTGGCCAATTCTTCAGCAGCCGCAAAGGCACCGCAGGCACCGCGAGCACCGCGACAACAGCCCTCGACTCGGCCACAGACGAGTCGCACACACGACACCTGCTCTACCCGGAGAGCAGCTCCCTCTACCACAGCGATGGCCAGCCCTATCCTTGGACGCCCGGCACCGCCCATGACGGCCCGCTCCCGGAAATCGACCTGGAATACCCTCGCGATTGCCGCATCATCATCGCCCAGGACGAGACGCCCGCCATGCCCAAGACGATTCTGTTCGACTCGAAGCCGGCCCCGCCTCGCGCCGACTCGCCCACGCTGACCCCCAATCTGCGCTCGAGGGCACTGAATGCCTCGAATCCACCGGTTCACGCCCGCCGCTCGTCGCTGGTCACCGAGCCTACGCCGCCCAGATCACCCACAGTCGGCGGCTTTACACGCATCCGCAATCGCGGCAACTCCATATCCTCTATGCCAAACATTGACGAGCACGCCCAGGTCCAGGCTAAAGCCCAGGCCCGCGCAAAGGAGTCGACCGACCTTGCCAACATCTGTCTCGACTGCATGTTTGGCAATCTCGCCATGAACTACCGCGGCAACTCCAACAAGATTCACATTGTGCCCCTTGATACCAGGCCAGCCGACTCCTCCGTCCTCGCTTCCAGCATAGATGCCACCAGTTCACTGGGCCGTGCCGAGGGTCTTCGCAGGAAGAGCAACCTGGCAAAGTCCTTCACCCCGGCCAACATACCCTTGGGTGAACCCTCTGGCATACACTCCACCACCGCCATGCTTAGGGAGCCCAAACGGCGCACCATTTTCATCACCCGCATGTTCTCCGTCACTTTTGCTGAAGATGATGATTACACCCACTCAACCACAGCCACCTCAACCTCCCTGCCAAACGCCAGTGGATTTCCCTTCCCCTCAACAGCCTCGAAACCTTCAATGGGCAAAGCTCCGCAACCCGCCCATGTACGCAAAAGCCCCATGTACGCCATTACCATCATCCTACACCTGCCCATATCCCATACGCCTCCGCCGCTTCGGCCCTCATCCCGAGGCGCCTCTTCCAAGAATGCACCGCATATGTCAACGTCTGCCCCTGGCCACGACTCACTAAGCTCCTCTCTCGACTCGGAACGTCGCGCTGGGTGGGCTTTCATCGATTCCAACCTTGGTGTTGAATCCCTCTTGTCGTCTTCTCTGAGCAGCGATGTAGACGATAGAGTTGATGTAGTCGGACAACACTGGGACGTCATCATGCGTGCCCTTACCAGCCTTCAACATGTTGTGCAAGAGCGAATCCTCGCCCATTTCAAGTTACCAGACGCTGTGTCTCCGCCAGTGCTGCACCATCGCCAGCAATCCTCGCGAAGCAGTTTCCGGGATAACCCTTCTCTCCAAACACGGAAATCACTGCGATTGCCGCCAAATGCTTTGATGATGGACAAAGAAATACACATTGCCGCCGAACGGACAGGGAACCGTGTCGTCACCGGTATGAGATTGCCTCGTGTAATGACTGGACAGGGAAAGTGGGGTGTATGGCGCGAAGAGGCGCGGTGGCTCGGTCGGTGGGCTGGTCGCAAAGAACAAAATTTCTTCTTCTTCAATTTACTGACTGCCTTTCTCGGCAATCACACAGAATGGCTCAATATCATCGGTCCCAAGTGGGCCCGGAAGCGCCACCGTGAACAGCAAAAAGCAAAGGCAGGAGACAATCTCACAATATCAAACCGTACTGTCATTGTGTCTCCCGACAAGATGGCTGCACGAAGGTTGATTTTTCTCTTGGCCGCCTTTCTGCCTTCCAACACAGCCACTGTCGGAGAAACGTTGACATCTCTGCGTCCGGGCACCTCGACATCACTACGTGCTTACTCCCAATCTCCTCCAACTAACATGCCTCCTTCAAGAAAACACTCATTGCGTCGTCAGATTAATCGTCGGCCAAGAGACCGGAAAATCACGGCCGATATGATGCTACAGCCACCTGTCGCTGTTGAAGTTGGCCCCCAGTCAGCTAACAATACTTCCGACGAACAAGGACAGTCTGAAGTGATGGATCCCCAAGATCATGGTCAAAACTCTGGGCATTCCCGCCGATCGTCTGCACATAGTATTCGTACAGGCCTCGTCATCCCTTCACTATCAGAAGGGGTAGTGGCAACAAAAACTAGCATGGCAACAATCTCCACAGCTCCACCCCAAAATACAATTCCAGTAGCTCATATTACAGTGCCCCGGACAAAGCCATTGGGGCCAGTTGAATTGAGCCAGAGACCCGCGAGCAGAGATAGTCTGGCTTCTGCAAATCTCATTCACACGCTGCAGAGGAGCGGTACGGGGCATACCAGCATTACCAGTAATGACTCTAGTAATACAAGTCGATGGAGCGGCTTCATGAATTTCTGGGGTGGACGGCGTACGTCTTCTACTGATCAAAGTGACTATCTCCAAACAACAGATGATGGCATTGCCTTTCGTGGACAAGAACGACCTCGATCGCAACTCGAGAACATGGTACAAGAACTTTCCATGGACAGAGTCTTTGGAGACGGTGACAACTATGAGAGCCGGATCTCCGAACCACATCCTATTGTCGAAACATCGCCCCAGCTGTATCCTGTTGGTGGCTCCAGCGGTGTTCCAGCTTCAGCAGCACGTCCTATACCAGAACGACCAAAGGCATTCGACTCTGAACTTAAATTATCCGTGAATGAAAAAGACGGCGTCATTGATGTTGAAATTCCACTACCCGATTTCGGCTCTCCACTTCAGTCACCTTTGCTTGGAGGCTATGGCTCAGCATCCAGTCAACATGGCTCCAGCTTTGGTGAAGCCTCGGTGCTTTCCATGCCATATTGTGAAACAGAACAGCCTGTCAATGCTGCCGGTTGGCTCAGCCAGTTTCATCCCGATTTCGTTGTGCAAGCTATCAAGCCGTATCGAGAACTTGAACGCGACATTAAAAGAGCAATGAGTGCAGAGCCGACGCCTCTCAACTCTGCTACTACGCCGAGTCTTGATTCGGGTCCCTCGGAGCGATGGGTCGACGTATGTTCCGCCTTGATTGCTGATACAAGTAATTTCAGCATCAAACGCATTCAGTTAAGGCGATTGGTCAAATTGATTCCAACTCCGACATACCAGCCCTCGGCAATGACACCAGGTATATCCGGTATGCCACCTGGTCGCTCACAATATGGTAACCCTTATGCCGCTGGCTCCGTCACATCTATGATGAGCGAAGTGCACCTCGCCGAAAAGTTCATAGAAGAACCTATTATGGATTTTGATGCGACACTTGTGGATGGCGTAGATCGTGTTCTAGCGCATACAAGAGAAGCTACCCGTGTCAACTCCGCACACTCGTCGCGATCAAGCTCCCGACGGGGACGCCGAGAAGCACGTGCAGATTATGACGCTGGCTCCTATCAGTCCGAAATACCTCAGAATGACTGCAAAAGCGTAATATTCGATGCCTTGGAGGCAGTCGTGAGAGATGTAACTGCAGAAAAGAGCGTCAAGGAAGAAGGCAAAAGTTATGTTGATGAGAAGTCGGCCAAGGCAGTGCACTCAAAGACTGAAAGCGACTCCTCACTCAAAGAAGGTATCCGACGGTGGTTGATAGAGGTACAATAAGCCGTCGTCATTGCTGTATAGCTTCCGTTACGCATCGAAACCCGTGATTGGCAATGCGCTGAATGTCCTTTTTTTCCCATCGAAATGGTCGTCATTTCGATTTCGATTTCGATATGTCTTATTGCTACATCTTGGCCAGGTGCGTGTCATGAGCTGGGTGCTTATATGCTTTGATTCTGGGGAAACCTGACACACTATTTGTTGAACAAAACATCTAGTATTGGAAATCATAGAGGCTGCAATAACATTCAATACGTTAAATTCAATATGCTCTTTAAAGTATGGTAATCTCAAGGAAATACTATGCATTTCTAGTCAGAGTACCGAATGATTCGGGCCGTGGAGGATTGTAACTTTTATTCAACTACTACTCATCCATCAATATAACCAAATATTACTAGAAAAACTCCCGAGTACAAGTTCACAATCTGGCAATGTTTCTCTTCATGGCTTCCAAGTTCTCCTCGTCCATAGAGTCCACTCCATCTTGGTTGAATTTTCCAATAGCGGTACTTATTGCATCATCTCCGTCGATGATGTCGACCCAACCCCTGACACCGTCTGTTTCTAGGATAGCAAGAATTGCATTCGCAACAGTTGCTCGACTGGTTTTGCCACCAACACCAAGCTTCCCCAGTGCCACTCCACCTACTCTTTCGTCGGTTAAGGTGCCAGGCCGAAGGCTGATACCACAAAATTGTTGATTGAATGGGAGGTCTTTCCTTGCTTCCTCGTCGTTGCGGTCCTTGGCCAATACAGCAAGAACTTCGTCGGCTGACACCTTGGCCTCATAGTACGTCGGTAGTACTTCTGTGTTCAACTTGTGTGCAGTTTCCCAGTCCCGATCAGACCACCAACTCGGTCTTCCCCTCCGACTCGCCAAGTAGCTTACGGTCAAGAATTTTTTCACATTCTTCTCCATGACGCTTGCTCGTGTAAAAGCAATTGCGGCGTCGCGGTCGACTGCATTTGTATTGTCAGGCCCTCCTTTCCCACCAGCACCAGCTGACCAAACTACAAAATCGGGCTTGACATGATCAATAATCTTCTTTGCATCCGATTCTGTATTGATTTCTGCTACATCGCGAACTAGAACGCTAAGCTGTCCCGGTTGATCTTTACCCAGCGCCTCGATTGTAGCTTTCTGCTCAGGCGTGCGAATTATGCTTGTTACGTTCCATGCCTTGGCAAGAAGTATTGGGGTCAATAATTGGGATATTTTACCATGACCGCCGATAAGGAGAACGTTCGAGGACATTTTAATAACTATAGAGCTTCGTTACTATATAAAAAGAAGAAGAGATAATAATAGAGTGAGTTGATGTTAGAGACGCACTATAGACGCTATGATGTCACCTTCTATCCTACCTCTACTACCCCCACTACGCTACGAGGAGGGAAGCTCTACTATAGGTTACGTAATTATATACTAACTAATAAAAAGCGCTCTTATCTAACCTAATATAGTATACTAGCTTATAATTTCTTTATATTTTTAAATTAAAATAATAAAGCTTTTAAGTACTATTTTAATTTTATACTTATTAGATCTTTATACTTTTTTATTATAGATTCTTTATAAGCTTTATAAGATAATTTTTTATATAAATCTTTACTATAAGAAAGAACCTATACTATATTATATAACTTACGTATAAACTAATAAAAAAAGATTTTTTTATTCTAATATAGTTTATAAAATTATAAAATTCTTATAATTTACTATTTATATATATATTTTTATAATATTATAATTAAAGTAATATACTAATCTTTATATAATTAGTTCTTTATATAAAATATATACTACTTTTTTTAAAACTTTAGTAAATTATACTTATATAAAATAAAAGTAGAATTATAAGTAAAATAAGTAATAAAGATTTTTAATAACTTTATAATTTATTTAATAAAATATATAAATTTTAAGTATTAGCTATTTTAATAATAGTTCTTTAGTATTAATTAAGTATATAAACTTAGTTTTTTTACTAATTATCTTCTATTATACTAATTCTTTAACTTATTTAAAGCTAATTTAAGTAATTATACTTCTCTTAATAGTATAAATAATAAAGCTTAAAAAGCTTATTTTTTAAGTTTTAACTAAATAAAAAAATTAGTACTTATAATATTATACTAAACTAAGTATTTATAAACTTAGTAAAATAGTATATAAAAAGTAACTAGTAATTAAAAAGTATTAGTATTTATAAGTAATAAATAAAAAAACTTATTTAAAAAAGCTTATTAGTTTATTAATTAAATTACTTATTAAAAAAAAATAAGTATTAATTTAATTTTAAAAAAAGTAAAAGTTATTAAAATATAAGTTATATAAAAATATAAACTTAAAAATTATTAATATATAAAATATTTAAGTTAGCTATATTAAAGTAATATATTTAAAAAAAATAAGTAGTAAAAGTAAAAGAGCTATATTATTATATAAAAAAAAAAGAGTACTTATAAAAAGATTTATTAATATTCTTTAATAATTTATTATTAATATAAAAATTAAAAATTAGTTATAAAAAATTTAAAAAAGTAAAAACTTACTAAGAAAGTCTTTATTAGTATTAAGTTTAATTATTATTACTAATAAAATATAATATAAAAACTATATAAAGAGTTTTTTCTAAAAATTACTAAAAAAAAGTACTTTTAAAAGCTATTATAAAGAACTCTTATAAGAGCTTTAATTAATATTAATAGCTTTAAAAGCTTATAAAAGAAGCTTTTAGTAAAGCTACTAAGTAGATAATTAGCTTTATAAGCTTCTAGAAGAAACTTATATAAAAGCTATAATTAGCTAAAAAGTAGTTTTAGAATTTAATAGCTAAAAAAAAAACTTAAGAGCTTATAAAATAAAAAATAAAATAAGCTTATAAAATAAAATTATAATAATTAAAAATACTAAAATATTAGTAAAAATAAAGATTATTATTTATAGTATTTATACTAGGCTTATAGCTTATATTAGTATTTAGTAAGAAAAAAAGTTAAACTAAAAAGTTAGTAGTAAGTAGTAATAAAAGCTATAAGTTATAAAATAATAAGAAAGTAAGTTACTTAATTATAAAAAGTACTAAAAATTATTAAAAATTATTTTAATTATCTAAAAGCTATAAAGACTATAGTTTAAGAAAGAACTTAGTATATAACTAGTAATTAATTTAATTAAAAGTATTAATATAAAAAAGCTATTAGTAATATAATAATTAAAAAACTTACTTTAAAAGTAGCTTATACTTATAGTAGATTATAAGTAATAAAATTAATAAAATAAAATATAGCTAGTAAATTAGAAATACTTATTATTACCTTAAGTTTAGCTTAAGAATAAATAAGCTTAATTTTAGTACTAGTTATAAGTAATAAAAGACTTAAGCTATTTATTTTTATAAAGCTTAGCTATATAAATTTTTAGTTTAATAAAAAAAATATAATAAAGTTTTTAAAGAAGTTTAATAAGTAGGCTAAGAATAAGCTAAGAATAAAAAACTAAGTAATAAGAAATAAGTCTTAGTCTTACTTAATTTTTATATTTAAATAACTAGAAACTTTATTATTAAAATAAAACTATATAAAAAAAAAGTAAATAAAGCTTTAGATAACTATAAAAAATACTAAAGAAACTAAAATATTAGCTAAAGAATAAGTATAAAGGCTTTCTTAGAAGCTTATATAAATAAAGTTTTTTATAAATTTTTAAGCTTATTTAAGTATTATACTAAATTTATAGTATATAGTAATACTTATAAACTTATAAAATTATAAGCTAAATTTTTATTACTAAGAAGAAATACTTCTTTTTTAAAAGCTTATATAGAGTTAATAAAGAAGTAGTATTAATTAATATACTAAATAGTTTAAACTTTAATAAGCTAAACTTATTTAATATAAAAAAAAATTATATATATATATAAAAAAGCTATATTAGTAATATAAAAAAGTTTAAAAAGTATTAATTTAAATAAATAAGAAGAAGTTAAAGCTAGCTTACTAAGTACTAAGTAAGCTAAAAAAAAGTATATAAAAAAGCTATTTAAGAAGTAGTTTAAGAAGCTAAGAAGCTAGCTTATAAGACTTTTTTTTTATAAGTAAATTTAAAAATAAAAAATCTTATTAAATTATTTAGTAAAATAAAAATAACTATAACTATACTAAATTAGCTATAAGAGTATATAAATATAAGTATTTTTTAAAAGAACTTATATAATTATATATATATTCTTACTAATAAAGTAAAAGAAGAAGTATACTTAGCTAAAAATAATAGCTTATTTATAACTCTATACTTTTTAACTCTAGATTTAAATAAAAAAATAGTAAAAAAAATAATAATAAATATAATATAAGCTACTTTATATATATCTTACTAAGTTATAAAATACTAAATTATAAATTATACTAAATATTAGTATAACTAAAATAATATAGCTTTTATTATAATTAAAAGACTTATAAAAAGATATATTATTATAGCTTAATATATAAAAAGTAAAAAAAAATTCTAAAACTTATACCTCTAATATTATAGCTCTTTTAGTTAAAAAGAAAATTTTAAAAGTTTTTTAAAATTACTAATAATATAATAAATTAGCTAGCTTTAGTAATTAAATTTAAACTATTTAAAAATATAAATTTAAGAATATAATATAAAAAGACTACTACTACTATAAGAAGTAGAAGATAGTAGTAACCTAAGTAGTACTAGTAAAGTAGTAGACTATAAAGAAGATATATATATATTAATAAAGTAGTTCTACTAAAAAAGGATAATTTAGCCTATAGATTAGAAGTTATTATTTATACTTAATTATATAAATAGCTAAATAATTATATAATATATATTTAAGAAAGTAAATATATTAAAGTTAAGAATAAAGTTAAAAAGTTTAAGACTAATAAAATAACCTTTAAAGAGGAAGTTAGCTACTAATAAAGTTCTAAAAAATATTAAAAAAGTATTAATATAAAAGCTTTTAAAAATATTATAAAAGTTATAAAGCTAGTTTTAAGATAAAAAGAGTAATATAGTAACTTTAAACTAACTATAAATTAAAAAGATTAATAATAAAAATAAGCTAGCTAATAATATTTTATTTACTAGTTAAGCTTATAATTAACTATTTATATTAATTACTTTACTAGTAAGTATATAAGTAAAAAATATAATACTAAATACTTTATTAGCTATATAATAGTTAAAATTAGTAAAAAATAAAAAAATAAAGTAATATTTATAAAAGTAAGTAATAAGAAGCTAAAGGCGCTAGCTTAATTATATCTAAATAAGCTAATAATAGCCTTTCTTAAGTAAGAAATATATAAAATAATAATAGTAAATTTTTTAAGCTAAAAGTTTATAAAAAAGTAACTTAATAAGCTAATATAAAATAAAATATATAAAGTATAAAATATAAAAGCTAATATAGTTATAAATTACGCTAATTAAATAAGCTAATTAGTAGTTATTAAGTATTATATAATAGCTTTTAATTAGCTAAGCTTAAGCTTCTAGCTACTTATATAAGATTAATCTTTTTTTATAATAAAAGCTCTTTAAAGTACTAGATTATTAGTTTAAATAAATAACTCTTAAGCTTATTATAAAGTTAGTAAAAACTATAATATCTTTAATAAATATTAAAACTTTACTATTTAAAAATAAACTAAGTAAAAGAAAAAGCTTTATAAAATTATAATAATATAAAGTAACTTTCTAATATATTAAGTAATAATTAGTCTTTATAGTATTTAGTATTTAATTAATACTAAAGCCTAAATAAACTTATTAAGACTTAGTATAATTTAAGCTTTTAAGATAATATATAAAACTATAAAGTAAGACTTTTTTAACTTAGAAAAAGTAGTTATAATAAATAGAAGCCTAAACTTATATATAAGAATAGCTTAAAATATTAAAGTAAAGATTAGTAAAGTTTTAACTAATATATACTTTAGAATAGTAGCTAACTTTATAAAATTAGTTATTCTTAAAGAACTTTAGTATACTATAGTAAAGCTAGTAATCTAGTATAATATATTTAAAAGAGTTATATATAAAATTTTATTAAATTATAAGTATAAAAATACTACTTTTATAGCTTTTAACTCTACTTTAATATACTTAAATAATATAAAAACTATACCTTAAAAGAAAGTTAATATAGCTTATTACTAAAAAAGTAAGAAAGTAATAAATATACGTAAAGGTTCTTAGTATATTAAAGTAGCTAGAATAAAGTATATTTATAAAGTATTATATTTAAATAAAATAGTAAATTTTAGTAAGTTTTTTACTATCTTTATATAAAATAACTAAGCTAAGTTAGCTAAATAAATAAACTAAGTTAAAAGCTACCTTTTAAAATATAATAAAAACTCTTATATATATATAGAGTTATTTAAATA